>JAHHFK020002118.1:0-127210 GCA_024533555.2 Aedes koreicus
ACTGGGGGCAACAACCTTTTCCAAAACCTCAGTTTTGTAGTACGCCGCGTTGATTTTGACGTTTTTTTCAATAAACACCAAGGGTAGCTTACCACGTTTGCATACTGCCCCCCAAACCATCACCGACGCGGCACTTTGGAACCGAGGGATGTTTATATTGGATTCAGGAATGCTGTCCCTCGATGGCGCCCACACCCGGTCATTTTGCACATTGTGCGGCTGCTGCAACACGAACAGTTTCTCGTCGAAAAAACAAACTCCTGACCAGCGTGCCGAGAGAGGATCCTCTTAGCTCGATCCAACCGCTTTTTGCTGGTAGCCTCCGAAACGCCATGGACCTTACGTTTTTTGTAAGGCCTGAAACCAAGGTCCTTGGTGAGTATGGTGTGAGCGGTTCCAATGGAAACGTTGAGATCTGCAGCCGTTTTCCGGATTGAGCGGTTCTTTTTGCGCCGAATTCGCTCCCTCACGATCTTGATGACCCGTGGCGTCCTCGCTGAACGCGGCCGACCGGATCTCGCACGGTCATTGGTCGAGGACGTCTCCCGGTATCGCCTGATGGTCGTGTAGACAAAGTTCCGCTTGACCCCATGCGATTTCAGCAGCCGGAATATATCGCCGGGTCGCTCACCGTTCAAAAAACGCTTAATTACGAAGTCCCGATACTCTTTCATCGCGCGTAACAAACAAACAACAACTAACAGAATGTCAACACCGCGCACATTCGGTAGCGTATGAATGAAGCTAAAGCTGACACCAATACCAATGCAGAATATGTACATGGCGCATACCTACGCAATGATGAAAACTTGTATTCGAACTTATTGAACACCGTGTACACCCTAAGCTCCAAGCATCATTTACCATAATCGAAATACAATAAAAAAAATGGGGAAAAAGGAGAAAAAAGGGGGTGTTAAAAAAAAAAAAAGGGGGACAGTTCTCTCTCTCCAACTCCGCTTGTTACGTCCGAGACCGACAACATGCAGCGCGGAGGGATCAAGTGACAAGCCAAGGCGCTAGCCGAAAAAACAGTCAATATAACCGATAATGCAATTATGTGCATTTTTGTCAAGTTGCTACTCCAGTCGTTTCATATAGGCCATAAACTATCTCTTTTTACTGTAATGATAAATGTATTGGGCGAAGACCCAGAATTGTATAAAAACCCATGACCTCGAAATAAAGAGAGATTCTGATTTAGGAACTCGACCCTGACTGGTACACTCCAGTCGGACTATCGACAATTCTAATAATCACTTTTTACTGTGCCCCAACTCTAGGTTGACAAGCACAAGTAGAGAAATGCCAGTGCGAATCGCTAGTCTTGCGATGTCGGTCTTGTGCGCGACTTCCACCTCGTTCTCCGCCCGCGCGAATGAAAAATAGTTCGCGAACCAGTGGAAAGGTGTAAATCAAAATAATGTGCACGGAGAACAGCAAACTGCGTGCTGAGCACATATGGTTGAGCACTGTGTGTTGAGCACTGAGTGTTGAACACTGAGTGTTGAGCACTGAGTGTTGAGCACTGAGTGTTGAGCACTGAGTGTTGAGCACTAGGTGCTGAGCACCGAGTGTTAAGCAACGAGAGATGAGAACTGAGGGTTGAGCGCTGAGTTTTGAGCACTGAATCTTTGGCACTGAATGTTCAACATTGAGTGTTGGGCCTTGAGTACTGAGGGTTGATCACTGAGTGTTGAGCCTTGAGTGTTGAGCACTGGGCCTTGAGCACTGAGGGTCGAGCACTGAGGGTTGAGCACTGCGTATTGAGCACTGAATGTTTAACACTGAGTGTTGGGCCTTGAGTACTGAGGGTTGAGCATTGCGTGTTGAGCCTTGTGTGTTAAGCACTGAGCCTTGCACACTGAGGGTCGAGCACTGAAGGTTGAGCGCTGCGTATTGAGCCCAGAGGGTTAAGCTCTGAGTGTTGAGCACTGAGTGTTGAGCATTGAGTGTTGCGCACA
Organism: Aedes koreicus; assembly: GCA_024533555.2. NCBI lineage: Eukaryota > Metazoa > Arthropoda > Insecta > Diptera > Culicidae > Aedes > Aedes koreicus. The sequence goes on from JAHHFK020002118.1 coordinate 1,965, forward strand.
GAGGGTTAAGCACTGAATGTTAAACACTGAGTGTTGAGCACTGAGTGTTGAGCACTGAGGGTCGAGCACTGAGGGTCGAGCACTGAGGGTTGAGCACTGAGTGTTGAGCACAGAGTGTTGAGCAATGAGTGTTGAGCACTGAGTGTTGAGCACTGAGTGTTTAACACTGAGTGTTGAGCACTGAGTGTTGAGCACTGAGGGTCGAGCACTGAGGGTTGAGTATTGAGGGTTGAGCACTGAGTGTTGAGCACTGAGTGTTTAGCACTGAGTGTTTGAGAGCACTGAGTGTTGAGCACTGAGTGTTGAGCACTGAGGGTTGAGCACTGAGTGTTGAGCACTGAGTGTTGAGCACTGAGGGTTGAGCACTGAGTGTTGAGCACTGAGTGTTGAGCACTGAGTGTTGAGCACTGAGTGTTGAGCACTGAGTGTTGAGCACTGAGTGTTGAGCACTGAGTGTTGAGCACTGAGAGTTGAGCACTGAGGGTTGAGCACTGAATGTTGAGCACTGAGTGGTTGAGCACTGAGTGTTGAACACTGAGTGTTGAGCACTGAGTGTTGAGCACTGTAGGGTTGAGCACTGAGTGTTGAGCACTGAGGGTTGAGCACTGAGTGTTGAGCACTGAGCACTGAGTGTTGAGCACTGAGTGTTGAGCACTGAGTGTTGAGCACTGAGTGTTGAGCTGACTGAGTGTTGAGCACTGAGTGTTGAGCACTGAGTGTTGAGCACTGAGTGTTGAGCACTGAGACTGTTGAGCACTGAGTGTTGAGCATTGAGTGTTGGGCCCTGAGTGTTGAGCACTGAGTGTTGAGCCCTGAGTGTTGAGCACTGAGTGTCGAGCACTGAGTGTTGAGCACTGAGTGTTGAGCACTGAGTGTTGAGCACTGAGTGTTGAGCACTGAGTGTTGAGCACTGAGTGTTGAGCACTGAGTGTTGAGCACTGAGTGTTGAGCACTGAGGGTTGAGCACTGAGTGTTGAGCACTGAGTGTTGAGCACTGAGGGTTGAGCACTGAGTGTTGAGAGTTGAGCACTGAGTGTTGAGCACTGAGTGTTGCAAGCACTGAGAGTTGAGCACTGAGTGTTGAGCACTGAGTGTTGAGCACTGAGTGTCGAGCACTGAGTGTTGAGCACTGAGTGTTGAGCACTGAGTGTTGAGCACTGAGTGTTGAGCACTGAGTGTTGAGTACTGAGTGTTGAGCACTGAGTGTTGAGCACAGAGGGTTGAGAACTGTGTGTTGAGCACTGAGCCTTGAGAACTTAGGGTCGAGCACTGAGGGTTGAGCACTGATTGTTGAGACCTGAGTGCAGAGCACTGAGTGTTGAGCACTGAGTGTTGTGCACTGAGTGTTGAGCACTGAGCCTTGAGCACTGAGGGTTGAGCACTTCGTGTTGAGTACTGCGTGTTGAGCACACAGGGTTGAGCACTGAGTGTTGAGCACTGAGTGTTTAACACTGATTGTTGAACACTGAGTGTTGAGCACTGGGTTTTAAGCACCAAGTGTTGAGCACAGAGTGTTGAGCACTGAGTGTTGAGCAATGAGTTTTGAGCACTGAATGTTGAGCACTGAGTGTTTAGCACTGAGTTTTGAACACTGAATCTTTGAGCACTGAGGGTTGAGCACTGTTTTTCGAGCCTTGAGTGTTGAGCACTGTGCGTTGAGCACTGAGTGTTGAGCACTGAGTGTTGAGCCCTGAGTGTTGAGCACTGAGTGTTGAGCACTGAGTGTTGAGCACTGAGTGTTGAGCACTGAGGGTCGAGCACAGAGGGTTGAGTGTTGGGCATTGAGTACTGAGGGTTGAGCACTGAGTGTTGAGCACTGAATGTTTAGCACTGAGTGTTGGGCACTGAGGGTTGAGCACTGAGTGTTGAGCACTGAGTGTTGAGCACTGAGTGTTGAGCACTGAGCCTGAGTGTTGAGCACTGAGGGTTGCGCACTGAGTGTTGAGCCCTGAGTGTTGAGCACTGAGTGTTGAGCACTGAGTGTTGAGCACTGAGTGTTGAGCACTGAGTGTTGAGCACTGAGTGTTGAGCACTGAGTGTTGAGCACTGAGTGTTGAGCACTGAGTGTTGAACACTGAGTGTTGAGCACTGAGTTTTAAGCACCAAGTGTTGAGCAAAGAGAGTTAAGCACTGAGTGTTGGGCGATGCGTTTTGAGCACTGAATCTTTGACACTGAGTGTTGAGCATTGAGTGTTGAGCACTGAGTTTTGAGCACTGAGTGTTAAGCACTGAGTGTTGAACACTGAGTGTTGAGCACTGAGTGTTGAGCACTGAGTGTTGAGCACTGAGTGTTGAGCACTGAGTGTTGAGCACTGAGTGTTGAGCACTGAGTGTTGAGCACTGAGTGTTGAGCACTGAGTGTTGAGCACTGAGTGTTGAGCACTGAGTGTTGAGCACTGAGTGTTGAGCACTGAGTGTTAAGCACTGAGTGTTGAGCACTGAGTTTTGAGCACTGAGTGTTGAGCACTGAGTGTTGAGCACTGAGTGTTGAGCACTGAGTGTTGAGCACTGATTGTTGAGCACTGAGTGTTGAGCACTGAGTGTTGAGCACTGAGTGTTGAGCACTGAGTGTTGAGCACTGAGTGTTGAGCACTGAGTGTTGAGCACTGAGTGTTGAGCACTGAGTGTTCAACTCTGAGTGTTGAGCACTGATTGTTGAGTTCTGAGCCTTGAAAACTGAGGGGGTTGAGCACTGCGTGTTGAGCCATGAGGGTTGAGCACTGAGTGTTGGGCACTGAGTGTTAAGCACTGAGTGTTGAGCACTGAGTGTTGAGCCCTGAGTGTTGAGCACTGAGTGTTGAGCACTGAGTGTTGTTGAGCACTGAGTGTTGAGCACTGAGTGTTGAGCACTGAGTGTTGAGCACTGAGTGTTGAGCACTGAGTGTTGAGCACTGAGTGTTGAGCACTGAGTGTTGAGCACTGAGTGTTGAGCACTGAGTGTTGAGCACTGAGTGTTGAGCACTGAGTGTTGAGCACTGAGTGTTGAGCACTGAGATGTTGAGCACTGAGTGTTGAGCACTGAGTGTTGAGCACTGAGTGTTGAGCACTGAGTGTTGAGCACTGAGTGTTGAGCACTGAGTGTTGAGCACTGAGTGTTGAGCACTGAGTGTTGAGCACTGAGTGTTGAGCACTGAGTGTTGAGCACTGAGTGTTGAGCACTGAGTGTTGAGCACTGAGTGTTGAGCACTGAGTGTTGAGCACTGAGTGTTGAGCACTGAGTGAGCACTGGGGTTGAGCACTGAGTGTTGAGCACTGAGTGTTGAGCACTGAGTGTTGAGCACTGAGTGTTGAGCACTGAGTGTTGAGCACTGAGTGTTGAGCACTGAGTGTTGAGCACTGAGTGTTGAGCACTGAGTGTTGAGCACTGAGTGTTGAGCACTGAGTGTTGAGCACTGAGTGTTGAGCACTGAGTGTTGAGCACTGAGTGTTGAGCACTGAGTGTTGAGCACTGAGTGTTGAGCACTGAGTGTTGAGCACTGAGTGTTGAGCACTGAGTGTTGAGCACTGAGTGTTGAGCACTGAGTGTTGAGCACTGAGTGTTGAGCACTGAGTGTTGAGCACTGAGTGTTGAGCACTGAGTGTTGAGCACTGAGTGTTGAGCACTGAGTGTTGAGCACTGTTGAGCACTGAGTGTTGAGCAGTTGAGCACTGAGTGTTGAGCACTGAGTGTTGAGCACTGAGTGTTGAGCACTGAGTGTTGAGCACTGAGCACTGAGTGTTGAGCACTGAGTGTTGAGCACTGAGTGTTGAGCACTGAGTGTTGAGCACTGAGCACTGAGTGTTGAGCACTGAGTGTTGAGCACTGAGTGTTGAGCACTGAGTGTTGAGCACTGAGTGTTGAGCACTGAGTGTTGAGCACTGAGTGTTGAGCACTGAGTGTTGAGCACTGAGTGTTGAGCACTGAGTGTTGAGCACTGAGTGTTGAGCACTGAGTGTTGAGCACTGAGTGTTGAGCACTGAGTGTTGAGTACTGAGTGTTGAGCACTGAGTGTTGAGCACTGAGTGTTGAGCACTGAGTGTTGAGCACTGAGTGTTGAGTACTGAGTGTTGAGCACTGAGTGTTGAGCACTGAGTGTTGAGCACTGAGTGTTGAGCACTGAGTGTTGAGCTCTGAGTGTTGAGCACTGAGTGTTGAGCACCGAGTGTTGAGCACTGAGTGTTGAGCACTGAGTGTTGAGCACTGAGTGTTGTGCACTGAGTGTTGAGCACTGAGCACTGAGTGTTGAGCACTGAGTGTTGAGCACTGCAGTTGAGCACTGAGTGTTGAGCACTGTGTGTTGAGCACTGAGTGTTGAGCACTGAGTGTTGAGCACTGAGTGTTGAGCACTGAGGGGTGAGTGTTGAGCACTGAGTGTTGAGTTGAGCACTGAGTGTTGAGCACTGAGTGTTGAGCACTGAGTGTTGAGCACTGAGTGTTGAGCACTGAGTGTTGAGCACTGAGTGTTGAGCACTGAGTGTTGAGCACTAAGTGTTGAGCACTGAGTGTTGAGCACTGAGTGTTGAGCACTGAGTGTTGAGCACTGAGTGTTGAGCACTGAGTGTTGAGCACTGAGTGTTGAGCACTGAGTGTTGAGCACTGAGTGTTGAGCACTGAGTGTTGAGCACTGAGTGAGTCTGAGCACTGAGTGTTGAGCACTGAGTGTTGAGCACTGAGTGTTGAGCACTGAGTGTTGAGCACTGAGTGTTGAGCACTGAGTGTTGAGCACTGAGTGTTGAGCACTGAGTGTTGAGCACTGACTGAGTGTTGAGCACTGAGTGTTGAGCACTGAGTGTTGAGCACTGAGTGTTGAGCACTGAGTGTTGAGCACTGAGTGTTGAGCTCTGAGCACTGAGTGTTGAGCACTGAGTGTTGAGCACTGAGTGTTGAGCACTGAGTGTTGAGCACTGAGTGTTGAGCACTGAGTGTTGAGCACTAAGTGTTGAGCACTGAGTGTTGAGCACTGAGTGTTGAGCACTGAGTGTTGAGCACTGAGTGTTGAGCACTGAGTGTTGAGCACTGAGTGTTGAGCACTGAGTGTTGAGCAGTGAGTGTTGAGCACTGAGTGTTGAGCACTGAGTGTTGAGCACTGAGTGTTGAGCACTGAGTGTTGAGCACTGAGTGTTGAGCACTGAGTGTTGAGCACTGAGTGTTGAGCACTGAGTGTAAAGCACTGAGTGTTGAGCACTGAGTGTTCAGCACTGAGTGTTGAGCACTGAGTGTTGAGCACTGAGTGTTGAGCACTGAGTGTTGAGCACTGAGTGTTGAGCACTGAGTGTTAAGCACTGAGTGTTGAGCACTGAGTGTTGAGCACTGAGTGTTGAGCACTGAGTGTTGAGCACTGAGTGTTGAGCACTAGGTGTTGAGCACTGAGTGTTGAGCACTGAGTGTTGAGCACTGAGTGTTGAGCACTGCATGAGCACTGAATGTTGAGCACTGAGTTGAGTTGAGCACTGAGTGTTGAGCACTGAGTGTTGAGCACTGAGTGTTGAGCACTGAGTGTTGAGCACTGAGTGTTGAGCACTGAGTGTTGAGCACTGAGTGAGATGTTGAGCACTGAGTGTTGAGCACTGAGTGTTGAGCACTGAGTGTTGAGCACTGAGTGTTGAGCACTGAGTGTTGAGCACTGAGTGTTGAGCACTGAGTGTTGAGCACTGAGTGTTGAGCACTGAGTGTTGAGCACTGAGTGTTGAGCACTGAGTGTTGAGCACTGAGTGTTGAGCACTGAGTGTTGAGCACTGAGTGTTGAGCACTGAGTGTTGAGCACTGAGTGTTGAGCACTGAGTGTTGAGCATGTTGAGCACTGAGTGTTGAGCACTGAGTGTTGAGCACTGAGTGTTGAGCACTGAGTGTTGAGCACTGAGTGTTGAGCACTGAGTGTTGAGCACTGAGTGTTGAGCACTGAGTGTTGAGCACTGAGTGTTGAGCACTGAGTGTTGAGCACTGAGTGTTGAGCACTGAGTGTTGAGCACTGAGTGTTGAGCACTGAGTGTTAAGCACTGAGTGTTGAGCACTGAGTGTTGAGCACTGAGTGTTGAGCACTGAGTGTTGAGCACTGAGTGTTGAGCACTGAGTGTTGAGCACTGAGTGTTGAGCACTGAGTGTTGAGCACTGAGTGTTGAGCACTGAGTGTTGAGCACTGAGTGTTGAGCACTGAGTTTTGAGCACTGAGTGTTGAGCTCTGAGTGTTGAGCACTGAGTGTTGAGCACTGAGTGTTGAGCACTGAGTGTTGAGCACTGAGTGTTGAGCACTGAGTGTTGAGCACTGAGTGTTGAGCACTGAGTGTTGAGCACTGAGTTTTTTGTGTCGAATGATAAGCACTGAGTGTTGAGCACTGAGTGTTGAGCACTGAGTGTTGAGCACTGAGTGTTGAGCACTGAGTGTTGAGCACTGAGTGTTGAGCACTGAGTGTTGAGTACTGAGTGTTGAGCACTGAGTGTTGAGCACTGAGTGTTGAGCACTGAGTGTTGAGCACTGAGTGTTGAGCACTGAGTGTTGAGCACTGAGTGTTGAGCACTGAGTGTTGAGCACTGAGTGTTGAGCACTGAGTGTTGAGCACTGGGTGTTGAGCACTGAGTGTTGAGCACTGAGTGTTGAGCACTGATTGTTGAGTACTGAGTGTTGAGCACTGAGTGTTGAGCTCTGAGTGTTGAGCACTGAGTGTTGAGCACTGAGTGTTGAGCACTGAGTGTTGAGCACTGAGTGTTGAGCACTGATTGTTGAGCACTGAGTGTTGAGCGCTGAGTTTTAAGCACTGAGTGTTATGCACTGAGTGTTGAGCAATGGGTGTTGAGCACAGAAGGTTGAGCACTGAGTGTTGAGCACTGAGTGTTGAGCACTGAGTGTTGAGCACTGAGTGTTGTGCACTGAGTGTTGAGCACTGAGTGTTGAGCACTGAGTGTTAAGCACTGAGGGTTGAGCACTGAGTGTTGAGCACTGAGTGTTGAGCACTGAGTGTTGAGCACTGAGTGTTGAGCACTGAGTGTTGAGCACTGAGTGTTGAGCACTGAGTGTTGAGTACTGAGTGTTGAGCTCTGAGTGTTGAGCACTGAGTGTTTGGTTGAGCACTGAGTGTTGAGCACTGAGTGTTGAGCACTGAGTGTTGAGCACTGAGTGTTGAGCACTGAGTGTTGAGCACTGAGTGTTGAGCACTGAGTGTTGAGCACTGAGTGTTGAGCTCTGAGTGTTGAGCACTGAGTGTTGAGCACTGAGTGTTGAGTACTGAGTGTTGAGCACTGAGTGTTGAGCACTGAGTGTTGAGCACTGAGTGTTGAGCACTGAGTGTTGAGCACTGAGTGTTGAGCACTGAGTGTTGAGCACTGAGTGTTGAGCACTGAGTGTTGAGCACTGAGTGTTGTGCACTGAGTGTTGAGCACTGAGTGTTGAGCACTGAGTGTTAAGCACTGAGTGTTATGCACTGAGTGTGTGAGTGTTGAGCACTGAGTTTTGAGCACTGATTTGTGAGCACTGAGTGTTGAGCCTATGTGTTGAGCACTGAGTGTTGAGCACTGAGTGTTGAGCACTGAGTGTTGAGCACTGAGTGTTGAGCACTGAGTGTTGAGCACTGAGTGTTGAGCACTGAGTGTTGAGCACTGAGTGTTGAGCACTGAGTGTTGAGCACTGAGTGTTGAGCACTGAGTGTTGAGCACTGAGTGTTGAGCACTGAGTGTTGAGCACTGAGTGTAGAGCACTGAGTGTTGAGCACTGAGTGTTGAGCACTGAGTGTTGAGCACTGAGTGTTGAGCACTGAGTGTTGAGCACTGAGTGTTGAGCACTGAGTGTTGAGCACTGAGTGTTGAGCACTGAGTGTTGAGCACTGAGTGTTGAGCACTGAGTGTTGAGCACTGAGTGTTGAGCACTGAGTGTTGAGCACTGAGTGTTGAGCACTGAGTGGTGAGCACTGAGTGTTGAGCACTGAGTGTTGAGCACTGAGTGTTGAGCAGTGAGTGTTGAGCACTGAGTGTTGAGCACTGAGTGTTGAGCACTGAGTGTTGAGAACTGAGTGTTGAGCACTGAGTGTTGAGCACTGAGTTGAGCACTGAGTGTTGAGCACTGAGTGTTTAGCACTGAGTGTTGAGCACTGAGTGTTGAGCACTGAGTGCTGAGCACTGAGTGTTGAGCACTGAGTGTTGAGCACTGAGTGTTGAGCACTGAGTGTTGAGCACTAAGTGTTGAGCATAAGTGCTGAGCACTGAGTGTTGAGCACTGACAGTTGAGCACTGAGTGTTGAGCACTGAGTGTTAAGCACTGAGTGTTGAGCACTGAGTGTTGAGCACTGTGTGTTGAGCACTGAGTGTTGAGCACTGAGTGTTGAGCACTGAGTGTTGAGCACTGAGTGTTGAGCACTGAGTGTTGAGCACTGAGTGTTGAGCACTGAGTGTTGAGCACTGAGTGTTGAGCACTGAGTGTTAAGCACTGAGTGTTGAGCACTGAGTGTTGAGCACTGAGTGTTGAGCACTGAGTGTTGAGCACTGAGTGTTGAGCACTGAGTGTTGAGCACTGAGTGTTGAGCACTGAGTGTTGAGCACTGAGTGTTGAGCACTGAGTGTTGAGCACTGAGTGTTGAGCACTGAGTGTTGAGCACTGAGTGTTGAGCACTGAGTGTTGAGCACTGAGTGTTGAGCACTGAGTGTTGAGCACTGAGTGTTGAGCACTGAGTGTTGAGCACTGAGTGTTGAGCACTGAGTTTTGAGTGTTGAGCACTGAGTGTTGAGCACTGAGTGTTGAGCACTGAGTGTTGAGCACTGAGTGTTGAGCACTGAGTGTTGAGCACTGAGTGTGTAAAGCACTGGAGGGTTGAGCACTGAGTGTTGAGCACTGAGTGTTGAGCACTGAGTGTTGAGCACTGAGTGTTGAGCACTGAGTTTTGAGCACTGAGTGTAAAGCTCTGAGTGTTGAGCACTGAGTGTTGAGCACTGAGTGTTGAGCACTGAGTGTTGAGCACTGAGTAAGTTGAGCACTGGCCGCTGAGTGTTGAGCACTGAGTGTTGAGCACTGAGTGTTGACCACTGAGTGTTGAGCACTGAGTGTAAAGCACTAAGTGTTGAGCACTGAGTGTTGAGCACTGAGTGTTGAAAACTGAGTGTTGAGCACTGAGTTTTGAGCACTGAGTGTAAAGCTCTGAGTGTTGAGCACTGAGTGTTGAGCACTGAGTTTTTAGCACTTAGTGTTGAGCACTGAGTTTTGAGCACTGAGTGTTGAGCACTGAGTGTTGAGCACTGAGTGTTGAGCACTGAGTGTTGAGCACTGAGTGTTGAGCACTGAGTGTTGAGCACTGAGTGTTGAGCACTGAGTGTTGAGCACTGAGTGTTGAGCACTGAGTGTTGAGCACTGAGTGTTGAGCACTGAGTGTTGAGCACTGAGTGTTGAGCACTGAGTGTTGAGCACTGAGTGTTGAGCACTGAGTGTTGAGCACTGAGTGTTGAGCACTGAGTGTTGAGCACTGAGTGTTGAGCACTGAGTGTTGAGCACTGAGTGTTGAGCACTGAGTGTTGAGCACTGAGTGTTGAGCACTGAGTGTTGAGCACTGAGTGTTGAGCACTGAGTGTTGAGCACTGAGTGTTGAGCACTGAGTGTTGAGCACTGAGTGTTGAGCACTGAGTGTTGAGCACTGAGTGTTGAGCACTGAGTGTTGAGCACTGAGTGTTGAGCACTGAGTGTTGAGCACTGAGTGTTGAGCACTGAGTGTTGAGCACTGAGTGTTGAGCACTGAGTGTTGAGCACTGAGTGTTGAGCACTGAGTGTTGAGCACTGAGTGTTGAGCACTGAGTGTTGAGCACTGAGTGTTGAGCACTGAGTGTTGAGCACTGAGTGTTGAGCACTGAGTGTTGAGCACTGAGTGTTGAGCACTGAGTGTTGAGCACTGAGTGTTGAGCACTGAGTGTTGAGCACTGAGTGTTGAGCACTGAGTGTTGACTGAGTGTTGAGCACTGAGTGTTGAGCACTGAGTGTTGAGCACTGAGTGTTGAGCACTGAGTGTTGAGCACTGAGTGTTGAGCACTGAGTGTTGAGCACTGAGTGTTGAGCACTGAGTGTTGAGCACTGAGTGTTGAGCACTGAGTGTTGAGCACTGAGTGTTGTTGAGCACTGAGTGTTGAGCACTGAGTGTTGAGAGCACTGAGCACTGAGTGTTGAGCACTGAGTGTTGAGCACTGAGTGTTGAGCACTGAGTGTTGAGCACTGAGTGTTGAGCACTGAGTGTTGAGCACTGAGTGTTGAGCACTGAGTGTTGAGCACTGAGTGTTGAGCACTGAGTGTTGAGCACTGAGTGTTGAGCACTGAGTGTTGAGCACTGAGTGTTGAGCACTGAGTGTTGAGCACTGAGTGTTGAGCACTGAGTGTTGAGCACTGAGTGTTGAGCACTGAGTGTTGAGCACTGAGTGTTGAGCACTAATCTTCTATTTTCGTTCGTTAGGTATACTAGTTCTCCAACATTTACTGTTATTGGGTTAGTGTTACTGTTTGCTATTGTTTGGCGGTTTATTTTATTATTTACTAAGTTTTCTCTTGCTATCTGGTTGGAATTTTGTAATTTGAATTTTAACTCTTTGTCATATTGTTCAAAATTGTACAATGGGTCTATTTCGGTTTTGTGTATCCGAGAGTCTTGTGGTAGTCTTGCTTTCTTGCCGAATACTAGCTCATATGGAGTGTATCCATGTTCAGTATGGGGTGTGGTGTTGTATAGGTGAATTCGTAAATTTTACCCAATCATCCCAGTCATTTTGGTGAGCGTTGGTAAAGCATCTCAGATATTCGTTCAAACATCTGTGATTTCTCTCCAAAGCTCCAATTGACTGTGGATGGTAGGCTGTAGAAAAGGTTTGTTTAATTTCTAAAAGCTTACATATCCGTTCAAGGACCTCGTTATTATATTCCGATCCTTGGTCGGTGCGTATTTCCAAAAATGTTCCGTAAATTAAAATAAAATTGTATACCAAAGCTTTAGCTAATACAGCTGCTTCCTTCGTTGGTACGGGGGATTAATACCACGTATTTTGTCAGGTTGCATTGGATAGTTAAGATATACCTATTTCCCTTAGTTGTTCTAGTGAGAGGTCCTGCAGTGTCTACTGAGAGTACCTCTAATGGTTTTGCAGGGGTGGTCGTCACCACTTCTGCTTCCTTAGTGTGTCAAAGACTTTATTAATTTTGCATTTTTGGCAGTTTCTGACAAAGTTAGCTATGTCAGTTTTCATGTTCTTCCATTTGAACTTTTCCCGGATTTTTAAATATAATCTATGTTGTCCCACATGACCTCCCGTAGGTGTCATGTGATATTGCGACAATATTTCGTTGACATCTTTCTGGTTATTTATAAATCTTGGAGGTTTATATAAAATAATTTTATACGTGGAAATGGCGTTGTTCGCGATTTCCGTCAATGTATGCAGGGAAATGTAGTTAAAGATTGTATCCTCCACAGACAGTGCTAGCCTGTCTCTTTTGTATATGTTCATGAACTTCATTATTTCCAGTAGAGCAAGCTCTAACGCTTGACTACCATTTTCGCGCGTAAAAGTGGTTGTTACTTGTTTCAGTATTTTCTTACTGTCATGATTTAATAATTTCATCCTCAATTGATTATGGTGCACTTCACAATCAAGTTTTAGGAGTTTATGAACCTCAGAAAAGTTTTCGGTTTGCCACACTGTCAGGTGATCAGTCTGTAAGTGTGGTTCTACTAATCCTTGAGGCTGTAATATTGTCTGTTCGGACATTTTTTTTTTATCATATATCTAGTATTTACAAGTAATATAGACATAGTTTTGAGTTCTTCAGATTTCGTAACGATACGCGAAAGGGCATCGGCGGCTACGTTTGTTTTTCCGGGTACGAATTCTATATCGAAATCAAACTCCTCCAGATCTAAACGCATCCTGGTAAGCTTAGAGGTAGGTTTTTTCATACCAAATAAGTAAACCAGAGGTCGGTGATCTGTGCGGACTTTGAATCTACGTCCGTATAAATATGGCTTAAAGTAGTCAATCGCCCAATGAATTGCGGTTAACTCCTTTTCTATGATTGGTTTATTGCTCTCGCCCTTTGTAAAACTCTTACTGGCATAAGCAATTGGTAAGTCTCCTTCTACATAGCGTTGGGAGAGTATTGCTCCACAGGCTACGTCTGAAGCATCCGTTGTCACTATGAACTCTTTAGTGAAATCAGGATAACGTAAAATTTGCGGTGACATCAGGTGCATTTTTAGCTTATTAAATGATGCTTCATGTATGGAAGTCCACTCAAAAGTAGTATTCTTTTTTAACAATTCATTCAATGGTTTAGCCACGTTCGCAAAATTTGGTACGAATTTGCGATAATAATTGCAAAAAGCTACAAATCGTCGTACTTCGTCTGCATTTGTAGGTTTTGGAAAATCTCTTATAACATTAAATTTGGAATCATCTGGCAAGATACCATTATTTGTTATCTTATGACCGAGGTAAGTGACTTCGGTACAAAAGAAATTACATTTATTCGGATTTAGTTTGAGATTATAATGCCTCAAACGCTCAAAAACTTTTGCAATATTGATAAAATGATGATTGACTGAGCATCCTATTACTACGATGTCGTCAATGTAAACAAAAGCACATTCTGGGGTCAACCCAGCCATTGCAATATTCATCATTCGTTGGAAACTGTTTGGGCTTATATTTAAACCAAACGGTAGCCTCGTAAACTGAAAGTGTCCAGATGATGATGAAAAGGAAGTGTACTTTCGGGAATCTTGGTCTAATGGTATTTGGTGAAAACCTGCCATTAGATCAAGTGTGCTAAAGAATTTCGCTCTTCCTAATTGATCCAGTATAGTATCTATCCGTGGAAGGGGAAACTTATCCGCCAAAAGTTTTTTGTTTAGTTGTCGAAAGTCGACAACTAATCTCCATTTTTTTGTATTGTTGTCCGATTTCTTCGGAACAAGCAAAATTGGGCTATTGTAAGGGGATACAGATGGTTCTATGATGTTATCGTCTAACATCTTTTGTATTTGTGACTGCATTTCTTCATTCTGGGAATGTATATTCTTATAGTTCGGGATATATACTGGCCTTTGATCATTTTGGGTGATGTTCTGTTTATAAAAATTGTTGGTAGATAGTTTTTCATTTGGTAAGCTAAAAATGTCTTGGTAATTTTCGATAATCTTCTCCAGGTTTTGTCTGGCAAACGGTGGAACTTTGTCAAAATTTATTTGAGACATTAACGTCTGTACCCTTTCTGTTCTGTTTGCCTCGTTTGTTTGTATGTTTTTAACTGGAGTGTATTTCTCTAAAGGTTCAGTATGTGGTTTAAAATTTTGAAATAGTACCTGCTTCTCTGTTGTGTCTATAAATTTTACGCAGGGTGATTGTCGAGAAACTATAGTATTTCCACAAAAGATACCTGGGAGTATCTCTTGTGAATGCACTAGTGTATCTTCCGTTATATTTAGATGCGGTAATTTGCGGATTACCTCGCATCTCGGTGGTATCACAATACTACCGTTATAATTGTCTTCAATCGGTACTGAGATTTCATAGTTCTGGAATTTGAAATTCAGTAACCAGTGCTCGTAATCAATAGTACATTTAAACTTGGTTAAGAAATCTCGTCCAAGTATACCGTTTGTGGGGATTGGGAAATTTGAATCCACTAATTGCAAATTATGATTTATCACCAATTCGTTACTAAATTTTAAGGAGGTAGTGGTTTCAGCTAGCGTTTGACAAATACCGTCTGTTATTCCAGTAATGCGATATTGCTTGTTTCTGTCTATTAGTTGATTTGGTAAAATATTGTTTGTTTTTATAAGCGAAATGTCGGCTCCGCTATCGACTATGAATGAGCATGTGGAATTAGTCATTCCAACATGCATGGTAATAAAATTTACCGCTTTTAAGTTTATTGCGTATACCGTCCCAGAATGGGTTCCAGCGGGCCATATGGATTTCCTAAAAAAATATTTGGATTAGCCGTTTGCATTTGTGCTGGCTGTGCGCTCATTTGTACGGCTGGTGCCTGGGCGGCATACATGTGATGTATCTGCGCTTGATTTGGTTCTACCGCGCTTGCAGTATACACACGGCGGGTGTTATTTTGTCCACATCTTCCACGTGTAATGTTGTAGAAATGACCTTGTTGTGCATTTCTGTTAAGTTGGAAATTTCTGTTGTCCCTGTTGAAATTCCTGTTATTCCTAAATTGAGGCTGTTGGAACCTTTGATTTCGGTATCGGGAATCGTTGTAATTTGAAAAATTGCCACGATTCCTATGTGAATTGAACCGGTATCTCTCTGGTTGCCTGGGATTGTTGTGGAAGGTCAGAAGTTGGGCTGTATTAGTAGTAGAAGTAGCATTTTCTGCAACCTTCTGAATGGTCTGTTTCACATCACTGAAATTTCCAGCCTTCAATATAATTTTCGTTTCATTATTGGTTACACCAGCTGTAAGGGCTTCCACACCAGCTTTCGTAGTCATTCTTTTGGCAATTTCATCTGGTACTCCGCTTTCTATGTATGTTGCGCGAAGTTGGCTACAAAGAGAGTCAACATCATTACAGAAACTGTCAGTTTCTCCTCTTTGCTTCGTGGTTTTGAGTTTTGCTAATATGCTTTCGGGTGTTACTATTTCTTCGCACCTTGATTTTACATTTTTAATCAAGTCGTCGATAGTGGCAAAATTGTCTGGCAAACCCAGTCGTGCCTTTCCAGTCAATCTGGTTCTTAAAAATGTTATTGCGGTCTGTAAATGGTTTTGTTCAGTTACATCTTTCAAAAGATTCGCTGAATCAATAAATGTGTTCAGAGTACCATGTGAGCCATCGTACGGCAGCACAATAGCCGTTGCTGTTCTCACATCAAATGGCATCTTGATTGGGTTTAGCCGATTGCAAATTATGACTGTTTTCGCTACGGTCCTAAATGATGGTAACACTTTGGTGTTGTCCAAAATCCTTTGGCAAGATTCAAATATTAGTTTTAGTGCTTCGTAGGAAGTCACTTCTTCAATCCATTCTTTCTGCTTGATTCTATTTTCAAAGGATTTCAAAATTTGTTTATATTCGTTCTTTAAATCCTTCAAAGTTTCGGATTTTTCTAATATTCCCTGAAGAGGTCGTGCTCTGTGTTTGTTTTTTTGTAAATTTTGATGTTCTCTTCTTACGTTTTCTTCTCTTAGCCTATTCATGTGAATTTCAAGGTAATTTAGCAATTTGTTTTTCAATTATAAAGTTTCTTGTAAGTATTGCAAATGCACATTTTTCTTCTTGCTTATTTTTACAATATATGAACATTCTGTCGGACATACCAAGTGAAATACTCCGTCCTTCGTGGTCTTCTCAGGGTTTCGGTTCCGGTTCTGGTTCAAGTTTCATCGAGTCTTTTCGCCTGTTGAAATCACCCAATGTTTACAGTTGCGGAACTGCTCCGTTTTCCGCTATGGCAGCTCGTTGTGCCGATTTGATGATGGCACATATTAAATCGCTGTTCACACGCTTATTCTTCTGCAAATGGTTGTACAGCATGATGATTGCTCCCGTAAATACCGCTATCAATATCACTATCACAACTAGTGTCACTATTTCGCATAAGTCTACTTCGAATTTCATCTTCGGGAACTGTTCATTTTCCACCACTGCACTATCTCCTGTACTCACAGTGCTGCTTAACGTTGCTTCTGTTGTTGTTGTGATTTGTTTTTTCGTGGTGGGCACCATAATGGGCCAACAGCCGCGCACTCCACACGCGATTTTGAACATTTGTTTTGCACCCCATTGGTATATAGTTTTTGTATCGGTTACTGCTGCGCGCAAAGTCACTTTTTATCCGCGTCCACTCGAATATTGTTCAAGCGAATTTCATGCTGGATGCTGTTTTGCACTCCTCTCTTGTTGTACTTGTTGAACATTCGTAACGATAAATAAGCAACAAGTATTAGGACTAATGCTACCGACGCTCCTACCATAATTTTTATCTCAGTTGTCGCGAAATCCACGTTGTTCGTGATATAATTGTCCGATGTAAACCAGCCCATGGTGATTTTTCTAACACTTTTCCTCAAGTTCGCACAATGTTACACATAAAGTTACACTTAGGTCTCAGCTGTTCACTTTACTTTGCTGTTCGATTTTTCTAACTGCAGGTTAGAAGTCCGGTCGCCATTTGCTATCCCTGTGTATTGGAATGTTTCGGATTAACAGTGGGACAGCGTGCCCGAGCGGTTATCATGTGGAATTCAAACTCTGGTGGATTTATTTGCTTTTCCTCTTATATACTATGTTTACACTTTGTTCTTAACCTCAGGTAAAAGAATGTTTACCAAGACAAAAAGGTGGTGCGCCAAAAATGTGCTGCGCACGTGTGTACCTGAATGCACCTGGCATGCTTTACTGATATGGTGATGAAAAGTGTTTTATTATGATGACAAAGAAATGCTTCGACCTTTCTTCGGGTTTTTACTGAATTGCTGTTTTTATGAAGGTTAATGATTTATTATGTAAACTAGTGACCTGAAGATGGGTTTTTACAGAGATGATGTTTCTGAGGATTTCTAACTGTTTATGATGTATAATTATCTTACAACTACACGGGTAGCTAATATGCTACAGTAGCTAATATTCTACAATGGGCCATTCACACTCTCCGTGTCGATCCAAATTATCAAAGAAACTACTTTCATCGATGCAATTTTGCAACGTGGTACTAAACATGTTCGGGTTCTCCTGGATCGCTGCTTTCAAAGCCAGGATCGTAATTCCTTCTAGTTCTTGTGCTAGTGCCTACTTCACTCTGCTAGCTTTCGCCATGTCATTGCATGTCGTTTTTCATGCACGAGCAGTTGGATGCCATAATTTACTTAATGTCAACGCGCAACAACATTGCTAAGGACCTTAAACTTAGCCTCCTTAGGCTACGCATGACAGTGCAGACTTCATGCAAGGAGAGGGAAGAGCTGGAAGCCAAGCTCCTAGGCGAGCAAAGTGCCAAAGAGCTGGCACAGCTATCAGCCACGGAAAGGGCAAGGGAAATAGCCACGAACCACCCGAAGACGGAAGAGTCCGTCTCCATGGGAGACCACCCCATCTACCATGGGGGCAGGGATCTCCAAGCGGGCTAGGCAGTCCCCGGGCGAAACGGCACCTGGCGTTTCAAAGAAGCGGATGGTGGCTAACGCCCCCATCGAGCCGAAAATCTACGCGAACGTGGCGGTGGGGTCAGAGGGTCCATCCTCGCAACCAGCTCCGGCTGGCCGCAAAGAGAGGGGTGCCAAGCCCAACCTCAACGGCGCGAAGTCTAGCTCGAGAGCTGTCTCAAGCACCGAAAGGGGCCCGAGAGGCAGGGCCCCGACAATAATAAGCACGGAAGCAGATACGAGTGCTAAAAGGAGGACGGGCGACGACCCCAAGCGTGGCAGGGAGAGCCACTAGACTAAGGTCCTTAAAAAAAGTACAGGTAGAACGCAAAAAGAAAATGCCAAGCGGCAGGTGGCCGCAAGCGGAACCGCGGTGACGCCCTAATCGTCAAGCCGAGGCGTCAACGTACTCGGAAGTCTTGAAAGCGAAGCACGGGGATGCCACCAAATTGGTGGGCCTAGGCGTCGATGTGCGGAGTATACGATGATCCTGGAGCTCAAGAAGACCATGAAGCTTAAGGGCCCAGCTTATAGAGACCTGGCAAAACAGGCCTTAGGTGGGGGTGTGGAGGTACGTGCCTTCGTCTCACATGATCCAGTGTAAGAACCTGGATGAGATCACCGAGGTAGACGAGATCTCCACTGCGCTGAAGGAACAGCACAAGGTAGAGGTCGCCGCCGCAGCTATACGGTTGCGGAAGGGTCCATATGTCCACTTAGCCTGTACCAGCCGCCGAAAGCATGTTTCAGATGCTCAAAGAGTGGGCACATGTCCTGCGAGTGCAAAGGCCCACATAGAAGTAACATGTGCAGAAGGTGTGGCAGCACAAGCCACAAGGTGCGGGACTGCAAAGGACCCCCTAAATGCTTGGTGTGTGCTGGGAAACCAGATGATAAGCACGTCATAGGAGGGCGTGGGGGGGGGGGGGGAGGGGGGTAAGTGCCCGGCCGCTAAGGGTATACCAAAGAGCCAACCGTAATGCAGGTAACCCAACTAAACCTGAGGCCGCCCAGCAACTGCTGTATCAGACAGTTCGCCAGTCGGCATCGGATATCGCCATAATATCCGATCCATACCGTATCCGCCCTCTCGAAGATCATGGTTGTCACCTTGTCGTAGGTGAGAGGGCTAATCTCATGCAAAAGGCCAGCATGGGAGACCAAGAACATGATCAGCAGTGATAGTATCACACTGTGCTCTCTTTAAATTGTCACGTCGTAGTACGTTTATTTGAAGGCACTGAAAAAGGTGTGATACTGGCGGGTTTAACCGCAATTCACTCTTAGACGAAGCTAGGAACAATCTACAAATACTTGATATCAAATAATTGAGGGAAACGACAAAAAGTGCCCTTTTCATTTGCTTGACAGTTTTTTTCATTTTTGCTTATTCTCTAATTGTCATTCATTAAACTTCAAATATACCTATACAGTTGGTATCATTAATAATCTTATTGTTCGCTTCATTATTGAAAAGGGTGAGTGTTTTGATCATGATTGTGAGCAACTAATAATAAGTCCTGATGTTTCAGGTGCAGACAATTAAAATATATATTATAATTTAAATGTGGGGTCTATACTACAGCCGTGATCGAAGCACTAACTCTAGCAACATATTATTAAGCTAGAAATCAGACCTTTCGAACTGAACAAGGGTCATCGAAAAGTGTTAATTAGGAGAGATGCTGACAAAGAATTAAAGGCTGGGGTTTTATGAAAGGAGTAGGACGCGGAGGGTCCGCTTAGGGAGTAGCCTTGAGGTCATGGAACAATTCTTCTCTATATCGGTTAGCTTTGCTTTAATAGTCTCTTGAATTAAAGGGGTCCCTCTCGTGCTATAAGCATGCATGCTAGATTGGGAGTTTGACCAGTAGTGAGATTGTCAGGAGCTCTGATCATTTTTTTTTACTGCCACGTCGTGGAACGTTTGTATAAAGGCACTGACATAGGGTGTGATACTGGCGGGATATGCCGCAATTCACTCTTAGACTTCTTACCTTCAATCGGGGGGAGAAAACTTTAAGTACGCTTTTCATTTTCGTGGCAATTTATGTTGTTGTTCATCCATTTGTTTTATGGAATGAATAATCAAAATATCTGGTTTACTAATTTTCTAATAACTGAATGTAATTGCACTATTTTCGAGGGAGGTGAATGTTATGATCAGGGTATCAGCCCGACGATGACAAGCATGTATATTTGAGATGGGATGCGGAGGGCCCGCTTAGGAACCACCATTAGAAGCTATAGAATAGGCCTATCCATGTGGCTTATATCTGTAGCAGTGTTAGATGAGTCATATACAATAGCATACGGCCGTTGTTTTCGTATCACCTCCTTGTTTATAAAGTTCAATGACGGCAAATCGGTTGTAATGCGAGGCAACGAGAGTTTACCCTTCATATCACACTTTAAATTAATAGAAAGGATAAACAAATAAAAAATAAACCCGCTAGATAGCAGCTATACAAGTTCTTCTCAAAGTTTCAAATTAGCTCTTATATGAAATATATTTAAATTTGGGATAGCAACTAGATCACAAGCTGCAGGGTAGGCTGTAATTTAGGGTTTAGCCAAACAAGTATTATAATTTTTTTTCTTCATGGTTAGTCATTTTCAGTCAAAGAAACAAATAGTCGTTGTGAGAATATCACCTATAATCTCCACACACCAGATACTAAAATCGTCTTTTTCTTCACCTTTTCATGATAACCTTGGTCTGCATGCGGTTTTGCAATGATGGTTGCATGGACGCGAGCGGTTGTGGAATTCAAGCAGCTGTTCAGCCAGCGTCGCATGCGGCTTAGGTAGTAAGTATATGGCTGCACATCATACAGGTAAGCTCTCCAGAAACAATTATAGGGTTGCAAGGAGATGTCGAATACATGGGACTTGGTTATAAATAAATACAATTTAATCCAGGAATCAAATAGAAATACAGTATCTATCAAACACAATTACAGACTATAATCACGTACACATTATTATGAATAGTCTTATTCATATAAGACACAGAAATACACAGTACACTGACGAAAACTCAACATGGACAAGAACATACACAATACATGAGAGCGAATCAATTTTATTAAAACTATTTGAATCATCACGATAAAAACAGTGACCAAATGGGCACCATAGCCTAGGAACGTCTGTGTGTTGATTTAAAATAGAGGCTCATAGAAGCGAATTTTACCAATAAAAGGGTCCAGTGCAGATTAAAAGTAAGGGCCTGCTACCACTGTGACATCTACAAAAAAAAAAAAAAAAAATATCCGATCCATACCGTATCCCAGCCGGCAACGGCAACTGGGTTGCGGACAGGTCCAATATGGCGGTATTATGGACGACGAGCAAGTATCCGTTTCAGGAGGTTGTGTCTACCACAAATGATGGCTTCGCGGTTGTAAAAGTAAATGGAGTGTTTTTCTACAGCTGCTACGCACCGCCAAGATGAAAATTCAGGACGTGTGTAAAGGTGCCAAACTACAATCGTGAAAATGTACGTGAAAAATCAACCAAAAACGGTGTTAAAGTGCAGTAAAGTCAAGTTTAAGGAAACGGCAATCGTGTGGTGATTAAGTTGAGGCACAATTTGGTGTATTTACGAATTAATTTGACATGTAATTTCTGCACAGGAGTGGTAATGTCTATCTAGAGGCTCTTGCTTAATCTCGACATCTTTTTCCTCATGGTGTTCTCTGCATGACAGCGCTCGGTTCGAGATGTGAACTTAATAAGCAACGGAACTCAGTGATATTGTTCTACAAAATGTTACGGTGTGAAGATGCTTGTTTTATGATTTTAGGAGCAGATCAAGCATTCTTGGGGCTTCGCCAAGCGAACTAGTAATTCCATTAATACAAACGGTACGGTACTGTTAAGTTCTGAGTCACTGTTATTTAACTGGAAATGTAGAAAGGAGGTTATGTGATGGAACATTGAAAATTCCTAGTTATGTGAATAAAGGGTGTTCCGATCAAAATTTGGTCAAACAGTAATGTGTGTGAGTCGATCAAAGTTTTTATTGATAAGTCAAATTCTTTTTCTTTTTCAAGCTCAGTTAATACAGAATACAGGAGAAATATTCAGCTAAGACGTGGCTGGGTAGCTCAGTGGTCTTCAAGCCACAGGTACAGAGGGCCTGCCACACCCGATATTTCTTAGCGAACTTTGACAGTTTAATGTGCTTGAAAATATCTGCCACCTTTCCCCGTCCGGTTGCCGTATAAAATTCCTGTTCAGGAAGCTGTTTGAAGTCTGCCTTGACTTAAGTTTCATCGTCCTGTACCACGCAATCAAACTTCTTCAGCATCGTCGTGTACAACTTTCGCGATCGTGCTTTGGCTGACGTGTTTTGTTTATCGTCGCGATTTGGAGTCACCACTTTCTTGTAAGTCGACAGTCCAGCTCATTTTTTAGCTCTATCCACGGTTGAAGGCGCCACTCCCAGCTTCTTTACGACATCTCGGGCGGAGAGGTTGGGGTTCCGCTCGAAACAGCGGGCAACTCTTTTAGTCGTCGCTGTGGCCTCCGGCTTTCGATTTCCCCCCGATCCAGCTTTTCTGGCTGTCGACAAACGTTCACCGAACACTTTTAATACGTTGGTAATAGTTGATTTAGCCACATTCAACAATTTAGCCAACTTGGCGTGAGAGTAGTTTGGATTTTCGCCATGCACGTGTAAAATTTTGATGCGTTGCTTCTCTTCCTCGACGACATTTTGATAACTGAAGTGCTAATCTCAAAATCAAAATAGAGGCATGATGCTACACGCACACATCTTCAAAATGAGGGGTGTGCAACATTTTTTAATGCACATTGAAAGGAAATGCGAAAAATAGGAAAAATACCCTTTATTACTGTATTACAGAAGTTAAACTGGAACGGTTTGACTCATGCTCGATTTATGTGCATACGAGAGTATTTTTTTCATGAGAAAATCCATCTCAAGATCTAGTGGTACATGCCTCCAATTAATTATGTAGGTAATTCGCAATTGGTGTTTTAATTCGCATAAAGTCGGTGCGATAGAAGAAACCGTTTCCATGGCCTGAAAAAAATATTGGAATAGAAATCTCACAAGAATGATGTAAATGAAGATGTGAACCATGGGAGACTAGTTGAAGCATCTTATGAGTGAGTAATGATATCCCATCTGACCAGCAACAGTATTTTCACCCCATGGTTCATTATAACTTATAGTACACGGCATGATTTTGAATCATATTTTTCTTCAAAATTTTGTATGTAAGCCGTAATTTGTTTCTGCACTGTACGGGTTCTCCATCTTAGTGTTAAATTCGAGAAAAAGTAAAACACATTTACAACTTTCATATAATCAGTAATGCTAACCCTAGATTACCTTAGTAAAACATGAGTTTTAAGAAAGTGGTTCAGTTATCCATTTATCTGGAACTCGATTCAAAAAAGTTGCATTATTTTGAGCATTTACACAATCATAAATAATTTTAGCAACTCGTATGAAGAGAATCATATGAAAACGTTTGTTTAAAGTGAATTCTTTTGCATGATGCCTAGTGGGGGGAGTTTGTTCATTTACACTTCCGGTCCGCTTCCTAGCATCTTGCTATGAAGTACCTGGTGGTCAATCACCCACCGATTACCTGTAGATCTGCCAAATTTTGGTAAACCGACTGCATAGAATTATCTCAAATTGTAATATTCCGCCCACTATATCACAAAATAGTGCGAATATTTGAACGGATTGGAGATAAGGAAGGCATTGGGTATAGGACCAAGTATCCCCCGGTTGGTACAAATTAATGAGCGTAGGAATCAATAGAATCAATATCAATCACTAATGCTATAATGGGCCACCAATCGGAGGGGCGGCCCACTCTGTCTTATCTCTATATGCAGGATATCCACAGAAAAGAGGGCATGCGGGGTTTGAGATCAAATAGAAAACTTATTATGATTTTGTGATGTTACTGATAATGATTACTCAGGTTGCTGTCGTTTTGGTCGTTTTAACGGTTAAAAGATCAAAATTTATAGCAAACATTTATTCCTGGCACAACAAATTAAAGACGGATCCTGCTATCAGTGAGAGCAAATTGAAAAGTCAATTTGCTGTACATTTTTTCCCGTTGAAAGAAATATGAGTATTCCACTTTACTCCACAATACATTGAAAACAAAACTACTTTTCTCAATGAAAAGTGAACTCAAGATTACAGCAAGATGAAAACTAAATTTGTTATCAAATTTGACAATTGTAAAGTGACACCAAATTTTGATTTCAATTTGATGTTGATTTCAAAATAAGTTTTCGAATTGCTATCTTTATGATGTTAGACTTTACTCGGGAAGCGATCACCATTATTTACGAGTTTACGGTGATTAGGTCATGCTGGATTATTCTGGGTGCGGGGCAGCTGGCATTCGATGTTCTGTTGCTTGAAGAAGCGGTCCCTTGGTTTTGGCGGATACTGCTAGTTACATACCTTCAGCGTATCGTTAACCAAAATGAACCCTGCTGCTGTTCCCAACTATCCAACATCCCAGTGATTTCTCGTGGAAATGCAGAGGATTTTTCGGCTTCCTTCAAAGCGAGTATCACGTCAACACGTTCCTTCCCATCGCCTTCTTGACCAGCATTCGGGCACGGCTGGCGCCGGTATTGCTTCATAATGGGTCCCCAGTTTTTAAACATTGAGGATGTATGTTAGTCCCAAACATCATCTATTGGTTCTTTGTGTAAATACAGCGGAGCTTCATCCGTGGGCGGTCAATCATGCTCATGCTGCTACGCACTGCCAGTTTTATAATATGCTCGATCGTATGACAACTGAGCTAACTGGCCTAAACCCGTTGGTAATAGCAGGGGACTTCAACGCTTGGGCGCTCGAGTGGGGGAGCCGCCTTACCAACCCCAAGAGCCAGATTCTTCTGGAGGCCTTGGCTAGGCTCAGTGTGGACCTAGCCAACGTAGGTACCAAGAGTACCTACCATAGAAACGGAGTGGAATCGATAATCGATATAACTTTCAGCAGTCCTGGACTGCTTAACAATTGGAGGGTGGATGATGGCTGCACCCATAGCGACCACTTGGCGGTTCGTTATTGTATCGTCCACAATCCAAGGCAGCGTGCGGAAGGAGGAGCATCCACTCCATTCGCTCGCAGATGGAAGACGTCCTACTTTGACGTAGAGACATTTAAAGAGGCGCTTGAGAGGGAACGAATCTTACGCGAAACTCAGGAACCTTTTGGTGAACGACTCGTTATGTCACTTTGAGGGTCTGTGTCAGAAGACCAATACGGACCCATGAGGTGACGCCTATCTGGTAGTTACGACGGCGGCTTCTACCGAGCAATCACCTAAGTTGCTGCAGGTGATCGTTGGGGGACTCTTTCCGAGCCACGATCCGAGTCCCTGCCCCCGCCGCCGTAGATTTGTCCCATGATCAGCGTTCCAGTATCCCGACCATAATGCTGTCATAGCGATAGAAGGATGGGCGGCCCAGCCGAACATACGTGACCACATGGGCATTGGTAACGGCACAACGGGGGCTGGAGATGAGGAGACGGTGATGAATGAACAACTCATGGCGATAGCAAAGTCGCTTAAGGTGAACAAAGCGCCAGGACCGGATAGTATTCCGAACCTGGCCATCAAGACGGCTATCTTGTTGGCTCCCGAAATGTTCAGGGTGGTGATGCAAAGGTGTCTGGGCGAGGGTGTCTTTCCTGACGCCTGGAAAATTCAGATCCTAGTGTTGCTACCAAAAACAGGGAAGCCACCAG
This sequence comes from Aedes koreicus, assembly GCA_024533555.2. Classification (NCBI taxonomy): domain Eukaryota; kingdom Metazoa; phylum Arthropoda; class Insecta; order Diptera; family Culicidae; genus Aedes; species Aedes koreicus. Next base: position 26,826 of record JAHHFK020002118.1, read on the forward strand.
GGGATCCATCGGCATATATACCTATATGTCTGTTGGATACAGCGGATAAGGTGCTCGAGAGGGTAATCCTCAAAAGACTGACCAAATACACGGAGGATATAGGTAAAGGGAAGTTGACGGTGGATGCCATTCTGTCCGTCACCAAGACGGCTGAAGTGGCAATCCAGCGCAAGAGACGAGTGTGCAGTGGTCACCCTTGACGTGAGAAATGCGTTCAATAGCGACAGTTCGGTGGCTATCGCCGACTCGCTCCAACGCCTCCAGGTTTCTGGGTACCTTTACAAGATTCTGGGAAGCTATTTCCAAAATCGCGTACTGGTGTACAACACTGAGGTAGGCCAGAATCGTGTTCAGATTACCGCAGGCGTCCCAAAAATTTCGATCCGGTGTCCGGTACTATAGAACACAATGTACGATGAGGTCCCGAATAAAAAAGTACAATAGGATAACCATACAGAATCATAAAGTGGCAATTGATTTATTGGTTGTACAATACACCTTACTGTTCATGTATTGTTCCATTAGAATGACTCTATTGTCAACATGATACATAGACAATAAAGTCTATTGTAGCCGAAATTTTGATGATAAAAAAAACCATAAAATGAATAGTTTTTATTCGAAATTATTCGAGAAAAAAATATTTTTTATATTGTTACGATACTTAACAACCGTTTGTTTCTATTGTAGAATTGCCATTCATAATTGATTCTATGGTGAAAAACAATATGTTCAATTGTTATCCTATCGTAAAGATCTATAGTATCAAGCATTCATATCACTGTATTTGCACATAAGATTGTATGGTATTTTCAATGTAATTCGATTACGCCTGCAAGAAAACCTCTATGGCTAATCGGATTATCCAATGATGTGAATAGCTGGGGGGGGAGGGGAGTAAGCGTACTGGGGGGGGCGTTAGGGGGGGGGGGGGGGGGAGGGGGGGGAGGGGGGGGGGGGGGGTGGGGGGGGGAAAGGGGGGGGGGGGGGGGGGGGGAAGGGGAGGGGAGGGGGGAAAAAAAAAGGGGGGGGGGGGGGGGGGGGGGGGGGGGGGGGGGGGGTGCTCCGCTTGCACCGAGTGCGCGGGAGTAGAGGAAACCGCGGAACACGTGTTCTTCGCATGTCCTCGCTTCGACGGCGCGAGATCCGGCATAATAGCCGTAAGCGGTCACGACATAACTCCGAATTACCTGGTTCAGCGGAAGTGCCAAGACCGGGACATCTGGGACGCCTCCCAGATTGCAAAACTCCTCGATCTCAACAAAAATGGCGAAACGACCAACGCCAGGTCGCAGGGACCACCTAAATACTGAAGCCCTAGGTAGTTAGATATAGTGGGTGCTTAATAAGCACAATAGCCCCCTCCCCGAAGTTATACCGAAAGGTGGTTCCAGGGAGAGTCCAGGGCTTAAAGTACCCTCATCCCCACACCCTGAGTTCTTCAGGAGTGTGGTTACAGATTTTCCATCCCGTCTAAAAAAAAATATATCAACTCTGAAGGGGTTGAATCATGTCATGTTGTGGTAAAGCTCTTCAAGACAGGCTTTGTTACCGCTTTAGATTCCTTTCTTCGAGCGGGTTTTGCCGCTGCTTTACGATACTCTCTTTTGGCGTCATTGTAAGCCCTCTGACTTCTAACTTGCAGGTAACTTGCACGTAGATCGGTGATCATTGTATTACTATTGTTCAGGAGGATACCCTCAAATCTATGCATTTTTACGAACACATCCTTGTGGATGTTCACCGTTTTCCACCTCCGTTCATTTATCTGTCTTCCACGTGCTTCAATCGGTGTCCTGTTCCCAATGTGGTACCGGATCGCTTGATGATCGCACACTCTTCACTTCATGATTCCTGTACGACCAGAGTTGCAGAAAATGACATCAATGATGGACTTTCGGCCTTCCTTGCGGTAAGTACTAGTAGTAAGATTTACATTCACAGGATTTGCACAATTGGGTTGGTAAGACGGCTGCTCCACTCGATCGCTCAAGCATTGAAGTCACCGGCGATGACGGCTGGTTTTCGATTGGTAATCTCTTTCGTGAGCTTGTATTGCACGTGGGCACTGCTCTATCGTCCATCGTGGAGGCGCGTAACAAATACAGACGAAACTGCTAATTTTGGCGATCACAAAGCCTTCTTCTGCACAGTACAAAACTCCTTGAAGAGAATATCTGCCCATCGTCCATATTGCCGTTGTTTTTGCTTTACCTGCAACCCAATTTTCATCCCCAGATGGGATTTGTTGTGGCTCCGAAATGATAGCTACATCGCTCTTTTATTTCGACACAGACTGCCGGAGTAGAAATCTCTGTGTCTCAGTGGTTGAGGTTTATTTGTGCTACCTCCACTGTGATTTAATAACCATCGCCTGTTTGTAGGCCTTGGGCCTCCTGTCACGCGCTTCGTGGCTTCCTTCTAGATACATATCATTTCGGCGGATTTCTGAAATCTTGTGCCTTATTCCCATCTTTTCCAAACCTTCTGCATAGCTTGCTCCAGCTCGGCTCTTTACAGTTTCGTGCAATGTGACCGAACTCTTAGCATTTAAAGCACACATCCTGTCGCTGAAAAAACACTACCAGCCTACCCCAATTTTCCCGGTCTTCAGAACTTTGTTGGCTGCTTTAATTTGAAGCTTAATCGAAAGCCATGTTTCTTCCTCCAAAGCCAAATTCTTGCATTGGAGGATCGTACCGGGCACAAGGCTTAAACTGCGTCATCAATGGCTTTCTCGGTTTACTCCTGTCAGGAAGAGCTACTGGTATTTGGATCCTTTTCCAACTCTCACCGTTACAAGAAGTTATTATCTTCACCATTTTTAATTTCCACAAAAAGTTTCATTCCGTCAGCATAAATTAAAAAATTAAGTTTCTTAAGTATGAAGGATAAGTCATTCACAAATAAAATAAATAGAAGCGGTCCTAAATAAGAGCCTTGGGGAACTCCCTAACTAGCATGAATAGAAGTTTATTTTTTCCCGTTAAATCTTACAATTTGTTCATTTGGTCAGGTAAGGTGTGGCCCGTTTAGTATTGGAACAAAAAAAAATGATTCTTACAGCGACCCTAGTGGTCGGATTTGTAAACTATGACATCTTATGTGTTCCCTATAACAATAACAACATCAAGTTTTTTTTCGCGGTGCAGTTCGAACGTGTTTCGGAGAAATACAAAATGGAAGAAGAAAGAAGAAAAATAATTGTGCGCAATCATTTGGAAAACTCTTCGTGATCTGGGCCAAAACTTGCTAAAGTGTTGGGTTTTCCCCGAAATACCATGTGGCGTGTTTTGAAAAGTACAGAGAAACTTTAACGATGGATCGCAAGCCTCAAAGCAAGCGTCGGGTGGGTACTATCAACCGTCAACTGCGGAAGAAAGTCATCAAGAACATTAAGGCAAACCCCAACAACTCAGACCGCGATTTGGCCAAAAAGTTTCGCGCCGCACGCAGTACCGTGCAAAGGATTCGTCTCCGGGTAGGCTTCAAGTCATACCGTGCCTGTAGACAACCAAATAGGGATCAAAAGCATAACATTGTGGCCAGAATCCGTGCCAGAAAACTGTATGATAAGGTGTTGACAAAATTCAATGGCTGTCTCCTCATGGATAATAAAACCCATGTAAAGGCCGATTTCAAACAGCTACCGGGGCAAAAATTTTATTTGGTTCGGGTTGGGGGGGTTGTTCCTGCCAAATTTTTGTTTGTGTTTGTAGATTTATTTGCGCGAAAATTTGTTGGGTGGGGGGGGGTTGGTGGGGGGGGGGGGGAAACCAAATTTTTTTTCATTTTTGGGTTTTTTTTTTTTTTTTTTTTTTTTTTTTTATTTTTTTTTGTTGTTGGGGGATAAGTAAAGGGGGGAGATAAAAATCCAAAAAAAAAAATTTATAAAAAAATTTTTTTCTTTTTTTAAAAAACACTTTTACGAGCGATTAGTAGAACGATTTTAATTGAAAAACTAGGAAAATTTAAATTAACACTTCACTTGGTCACTTTTTCTAAAAAAAAAATAAAAACTGAAACACTTTTTTAAACTATCACTAGTAAACGCGCGCAAATTCCGTTAAATTCCACTACAGATAGCTTATCTTTTGACAGATAGGCCTATTTCGTCTGTGACTTACAGACTTCTTCAGTATCGAGCAATTCTTGTCGATGTTTAATTCCATGAGAGTGTTATACAGGTTAAGTAATCGTCTTGTAGCGATATCGGGAAGATTTTTTTAAAGGTGTATTTTTTTATAATTCCTCGCGGGGGGGGGGTTTTTTGAGAAAAAAAAGGCCTTTAAAAATTCAATATTTGGGGTGGGGTCGGGCCGAGAAGCGTTTTTTGGGGTGGTATGTTTTTAATTGGGTTGTGTGGGAAAAATCTTTGGGAGGGGAGTTATTATTCCTTTGGTTCGTTTTTCTCTTTCTCATATTTTGAAAAAAAACATATGTCTCAGAGAGAAAAAATATAATACACAGAGTTGTGAAAAAAATATTTGTAAAAGTTTATTTTTAATTATAATATTATATTATAATTGAATAAGAGTTATTTTTTTATATTGCTTTGATCTTTTTTTCATCACTCATTAATTTTGAAAGATATGAATTCACCATTGAGGGGCCATGATACAGTCAATTGCTTGAAGGAGTTTCCAACTATAGGAATAAGCAGGTCAATATATCCTCGGAGTGGTGAAGCATCCGAAAGACCAAGAGCATTTAAAATGTTATCCACAATGTCCCTAACATTAATCTTACCTCGCTTGGACGGGATATTCTTAGAATTGCGAGAAGACGTAGTTTTTGGTTTTGTTACTGTTATTAGGTAGCGGCGGGGTGGTATAGCTACAGCTTGGAACACACAGCTGATACAGACGATGCAGACGCTCCGTTTTACGACTTTAACATTTCTGCATACGTCTGTTTGGAGTGTTCTGTTATGGAACGTCTCACGTTACCAGTGCGCTTCTTGTACACGGGGCAGTTCTGCAAATCGTGAAGAGGCTCTCTGCCACAGTAAGCACACTTTGTTGCTTCCTGTTGGCAAGCATCCTCTAGATGCCTTTGGCCGCATTTGCCACAACGGGGCTTGTTTTCGCAAAATGTAGCCGTATGACCCAACTGTTTGCACTTGGTACAATTAAATACCCTTGGCACAAAAAGGCGCACTGGGAAAAAAAACTTTATCAATTTCAACAAATTTTGGGAGAACTGATCCGGCGAAGGTCACTTGTAGCGAGTCCGACGGTGAATACGTCTTTTTTCCATCTACCATTGATCCTGCATGCAATTGTTTGCATTCCAGAATTTCAATGGTAGACGAAGCAGAATTTGGAAGTCGCTCTTTACCTTCCATAACGTCTTCACACGTCAGGCTCGCTGCAGAAACCACACCGTCTATCTCCACATCTCGAGATGGGATGTAGACGTAGTACTCGGCTTTATAACCTTCGTCACTAGCAATTTCATTTGCAATTTCATACGTAGGTGCAGTAACACGCAGTTTGTTTCGGTTGACTTGATGAAATTCGGTCCCCAGGTAAAGACGCGTCAAATTTCTTTTTATGCCCAAAAAGTCTAGGGTCATCACTTTCTGCCGAAAGTAGACAACCCAAAGAAAGGCAGAAGACGGCTGATAACAGCGCGCCCTAAAAACATCTTTGGGAGGCAAGTCGCCCCCCCTTAGAATCATTCATGCAAAGTTAAATTGAATTATAAAAAATGAAAAAAATAAATAAATTGATTAAAAAAAATTTTAAAAAATGAATAGATTGAATAAAAAAAAAATGAAATGAGATTTTTGTTTGAGCCCCCTATACAGAACGATATTTCTATATGGGAAAGAGATATACAAAACACTAGCAGATGAGTGGGAACAAAAAACAAAAATGTGCTACTTGCCCTTACGCTGCTGATGTGTTTGCTATTGCCTATGGCGGTGTGGCATTTGCTGCTGTTGCTCGCAAACAAAGCACCGGCTGTGGTAGAGCGATGACCTTCCCTTCTACGATGATGCTTATGGGGTTACGCTATCTCCCTCAGGTGTTTGAAGAGGGTGCTGGCTGGTCGGACTCAGCCTGGAACGTCTACTTCCCTTAAAGAACGCTCGGCTGGATTTCGACACACAATGACGGCGTTGTAAAAACGGGTTGAATAGAAAAAATAACGCAATGTGGAGTGCGAAAAAAAACTGTACCGAAGCTCTTCAGCGTTCGATGCGGAATGAATTACTATATCGAACTTACCTATACTTTTCAAGCCAATATACGACACCTGATGACACCAGGATGCCGTCTGAGCCATTTACGAAGTTTGCTTGACACTCCCGCGGTGATTAGACTAAAGTGCCAAAAGCGGCACAAAAACACTTCGACTGCCCCCCCTGCACACCTGTTGTTTCGTCCAGGACACATTATCGAACATAGATACAGCATTCTAGGATTCCCCTTCGCACATATGGGGGAGCCCCAGTGGCTCTAACGGTCCAAAAAGTCAACAAACTTATTCAAGTGTTCAACAACTTATTGCAACTTTAACAATCGAAGTCTCGGGAATCTGAATATGGGACCACGGATCCAAATTCATCTCAGTCGTGATTGAGAAATACTGGTAAAGCAAAAGTGAGGTTAAACATCTTAGATGGCGCTTGGTGAAAATGGTTTTGGAGCTGCCTTAGTAAAGTAAATGGTGATGAAGGTGCAGAAAATCGCAGGTAATTTAAAAGATAGCCAGACTCTAGAATGAGAAGAGAGGAGAGGCCTAAAAATGCCGATTCTGACGCTTACACACAGTCAAACATGTTGAGGCTTGACATTTCCGGCCACCTGTTTTTACCTGTGACTTTTATTGTTTCATATGTGCGAATATATGTCATATGAATATGTTCGAAGTACTAATTGTATTCGTGTAGAGACAAAAATGCATCCTTTAGCATCACAGGGGACGACTTGCTACATCAAATGATGACTGAACATCAGCAATAAATTCCGGTGAGATCTATCTGATTGTGTATAAATTTGCACGATACTGCTAAATGCGGGGCTTGTTTTAAGTACGTTCAATTGGTTGGTCACCACAAAGTGTGTTCAAGCGAAAAGGTTTATAATTCCAAATGTTACAATCAGTAAAAAGCTTCTGGAGCTCAATAAGAGAGTTCTTTGTACCTATACTGGCCTAATAACCGGACATTGCCCGAGTAGATATCATTTGAAAAACATTGGCCAGGTTCAGAATGATATCTGTCGTTTCTGTAACATGGAACGTGAAACCTCGGAACATCTGCTTTGCAGTAGTGATGCTTTGTACAAGAGCAGACTTAAATTTCTGTACAGTGGCTATATGCAACCTAAAGAAATTTGGACTGCAAATCCTGGAAAGGTGGTGGGTTTTATAAACTCAATTTTGCCTGACTGGGAGACGCGTCTTGGGCTGGTCACTTGACAAATGGTGATCTAGCTTTAAGATGCGAATTAGAATAGTAAACAGGGGTATACCACAAAAGTTCAACTCAGTGGACGCAGTGGTTCTACGCCCCAACAAAAAAAAAAAAAAAAAAAAAAAAAAGTACGTTCTAGACACAGACTCTGCTACTTTTTTCTAAACAAAATTGTCAAAATTGTCAAAATGTTCAGAAGGAAACCAGAAGAGATTTTATTTTCTGCGAATTTTGTCATTACAGTTTCAATTCAAGGAACCGAAAAACAAAACGATTCTCTGTCGTCATCTCTGTCAGGATCATTTGTTCAAAAACTTTGTTTTTCCCATTTAACAAATTATTTCGAATTGTCATTAGTAAGAACCCAGTATACACCAAGAAAAATATTCAAACCAGAATAATAAGAACAATTGTATCACACGGCCATATCTTGCTAAAACGTAACTCAAACTCTTTTACGTTACGTTATATCGAAGCAGAAAAAAACTAAGTATTTCTGTTTTTCAAATAATTATTAAAGCATATAAATCATTTTTCAAGGCAATTCAAATCAATCTTATCGTAACGCCAGGGTGTTTCAGGGTTGCATGTACGTTTTTTTAAATCTTACAACTTTAATTTTAAAACGCCATATTTTTGCGTATTTTACTCATTATGCCTCATTGCTTTAAAACAATAATTCGTTATTTTTAATACCATTCCTTAATTATTTTTTCCGTCTACCTTTTGCTTTAAAAACTCAACTGAACTCATAAACATTGTTTAAAATTAAAACATGATAGCGAATGCTTTGGCTTGGATGAAAATATAACAGCTTTAGATATTTCACTATTTTTAAAACACTTTTACTAGTGTATTAGCAGAACGATTGTGATTGGAAACCTCGTCAAATTTAAATTAACACTTCACTTTTCAAAAAATAAAAAAATAAAACTGAAACACTTTTTCAAACTATTGTTAGTAAACGCGACGAAATTCCTTTAAATTCCACAAGAAAAAGCATATCCTTTGACAGATAGGCCTATTCCGTTTGCGACTTATAGACTTCTTCAGTACTCGAGCATGGTGATGCCTTTTTGCCTCGCCTATATTTGAACGAAATGATTTTTTTCCGATTTGTTTGGCATCACTCCAAGTTTCATTTTCCATTAAACATAATTTTTTTCATCAAAAGTAACTCTTCAAAATGGCGTTCTTAGAATCAAGAATTTTATTTTCCAACAATATGAAACTTTAAAACTACTTATACGATGCAGTGTTAAAACGATTGATACGCCCGCGTTTATAAAACAATTGAAAAAGTAAACGTGTGTGTTCAAACATTTTAGCGGAAATATACACGACGCAAAGTGATTATACTTTGTTGAGTTTGTTGAGAAGTGAAGATATAAATTCGAAAACTTATTTTGATATCAACACCAAATTAAAATCTAAATTTGATTTCACTTCACAATTGTCAAATTTGACATCAAATTTAGTTTTCATCTTGCTGTAATCTTGCGTTCACTTTTCTTTGAGAAAAGTAGTTTTGTTTTCATTGTCTTGACAGATCATCAAGTGGAATATTCATTTTGCTATCAACAGGAAAAAATGTACAGCAAATTTACTTTTCAATTTGCTCTTACTGATAGCAGGATCAGTTTTAAATTTGATGTTAAAAGAATATATTTTTGCTATCAATTTTGATTAACCTTAAAACCACCAAAAAAGCAAGAAAAGGGGGAATTATTTTTAAGAAAATTACAAAATTATTTTTTTTTTTTTTTTTTGTTTTAGACTTTTTTGGGGGTAACTTTTGGGGGGGGGCCCCTAAAAAAAAAAAATAAATCATACCACAAAGCAAAGGGTTATTTTATATATAAAATATAATATTTTAGAGAAAAAAACACAAAGGGGAAAAATATTTTTTGTGGGGGGATTTTTTTTTTATAAAAAATATTTTTTTTTTTAAATAAATATTTTGTTGTGGGGGGAGGAGTTTTTTTGGGGGGGGGGGGGGTTTTGTTTGTGTGATATTTTTGAAAAAAAAAAAAAAAAATATTTTTTTTGGGGGGGGGGGGGTGTGAGAAAGGTATGATGTATGATGATGTATGATATGTACTACCACCCATTGTAGCACGGAAACTAAGTCCGACAGCAATGGGCTCTCCCCTCTGCTAGACTTGATCAAGCTTTAATAACCACTGATTATTCTAATCATGCCGTTGTATGAAGGGCCAAAAAGGGGTTGGGTGGATCGATATGCAACATCACTTATACGTTTCCACAGGGATATAAAGAATCTCCTTCCAACAACAAGATTGAACAATTGGTCAAAAGAGCAAGCTATCTAACATGAGGATGCCCCAATGGGCGGGGAGAAGAGCCCGCCCTCTATTCACAAACTGTTAGCAATGGGGAGTTGGCATTCCCACTCTCCCCATCCAGAGTGCTTCAATCGGGTGCCCTGATGGTCCCTCCCATTCCCATGAATATAATGGTGTATATATTTATGTAAATGAAAAATACTACAAGCATTCGTATCTATAATATATGATCTTCATTCGGTTGATCCTGAAATGCAAGAAATATTGTAAAATGTTAAAGTGTAGAGTTCTGTGGTTCGCGCTTAAGCACATTTTCGTTCGTTTTCAGCGATGACAGCATTTCACCAAAATCTTGATTTGAGGTATCCTGAAAAAGTTTATTATATCTATTGAAATTTTACAAAACTAACATTTATACATTTTAATTCTACTTGATTCTACTTGATGCTGATATTATAACAGCAATCCGCTTATATTTTTGCTGACCTAATAGTTATTGCTACCTAGTTAGGAATGGGAAGATTTAAGTGGAAGGGAGTTAAAGATAAATGGGCTAAAAAAACAATAAGTAATGTTTAAATCATCTATGAAGTAAAATCAATAAAAAAATATTACCAAATATAATGATATTGTAAGTTATGATGAAGTAATGACAAAGATTGAAATGTTAAATCAAACACTAGCCAAATGGAACACAGCGCTGCATGAATCAGATCAGCTCAGAATCGGTAAAAAGTCCATTTGCAAACCGGAAATGAAAAATAGATTTAGCAATAAGTGCAAAAGCCTGCCATATAAATGCAATGCTAGATGTCATAAATTGAAGGTATGTTTCGTGTTTACATAAACCAGATACCACCGAAATCAGGTTTGTTGTATGAAAATGTGAAGGTCATGCTATGATGGAAATAATACGATGTTATAAAGAAATACTACATAATGTACACATAATAATTAAAAGCCGCTATTTGCCTCTTCCACTGCGATGTTAGATCATTGAAACTCTAAAATAGCGAAAGTTCCAACGTGATATAATGAAATAAAGTTGATCACCTGGCAGCCTAGCAAAATAGCAAAGAAAATTTAAGCAAACAATTATGCGAAATAAATTTCATATCAGTATGATTACTGCTTAAAAACGGAAACTCAACAAATCCAAAACGAAAAAAATTAAAAATAAATGACAAGAAATTCTTTGATAACTCTTTTTTCCTACTGGGCCCATACATGATTCTTTATATCTGTAAAATCGAAAATGTAGGATCATAAACAATGTTAGTTTTTTAATTCATTATTTTGGACGAAGTTTTTTTTTTGTAGAATTTGTCGTATATAATCCTTTCTCTGAAAAAATGTAAAAAACAATCCCATCTTTTCAAATACATAACGTGATAAATAGCATAAAAAATATTGTTAAGGGATGTTATAATATAAAATGACAATAACAATTATATTTGTATTGTCTGCATGTCTGCTGATCCTGCTGCAATTGTAGACGGACTTGCATTATCATAGCCACGGGGGAAGAAAACAATTCAAAATTATTATACAATACTTGGGAATTCCATGGATGATCTGAAATTATATACCGTATAAAGAATACTTCCATTTTTCATGGTAGGGTAAGATTTCAGCATGCTTTTTTACCGGGGTCGCGCTGCCTACGAGACGATGGGGCGGCTGCCACCTAATGTATAGTTGACGCGATACAGCGTTTCTTACTCAACCGCTGGATGCCAGGACAGACGCTGTTTGAGCCTCACCTCCTTGGTGGACTGACGCTCGGCACGCACCTCCTCAATCTAGCTGAAGTCAGAAGGACAACAGTGCGCAACCCTTAGCTGGCGGTCTTTGTCATCTCTGGACCCGTGGAAGCATGAGGTAGGAACTTGTGAGGACCATAGCTATGTTGCGGGAACGCACGCTCCATCCCAGGTGTCTACTCACCATTTTGCAGCCCTGTCTGATAAGAAATGGTAGGGAATCAAAAAGTCCATGAAAAAAAATATACACTGAAAAAAAAAATTTACATGAAAAAATCATAATTAAAACTTCATAATTAAATCATAATTAAAACTTAAAATTCAAATTCCCAAATTACGTTATTTTTTTTTTTAATTTAGCTTTTGGTAAACCTAAATAATTGTTGCGATGTGACTTTTAGTTATATGTACACAATAATGTTAAAAAGGAACTTCCATACGAAACAAATAATTGAGCAGAATGGATTATTTCTGAGGTATAAAGTAGGTCGAAGTTAAAAGCCTTTTTTGCTACTTTCAGATAATGTATTACATGTTTACCTCCCTTGTTTTTTTTTTCTACTTTGACATTGGCTTTTATGTTTTTAATATAAATAGTATTGCGATCCTGCCCGCTACAGAGCCAATGCAGTTCCAAAACTAATGGAGCCGCCAGCTTAGTTTTGGGCTGACCAAGGATATCCCCAACCAGAGGGATCAAGAAAATTTCCAAACCGAAAAAAACCTGGACCGGCCCTTAATAGTCAAACTTTTACTTTCAACTACAACAGAATTGACATGGAATTCCCCGACAATCAGCCAGACAACCCACTACTATTTCATGGTATATTTTCAAGCATCAGAGGCCAATTTTTTTTCATAAATTCAAAAAGAAGTCCTTTATACCTGTATAACGCGCGCGAGGCTCAAACTTTTGTCTACTTACTTTCTTTCTTTTTTTTTTTTTTAACTACAACAACATGAAACAAATTTCCATCATCATCACCGTGACGAACAAAATAGTATGTAGTGTTGATAAAAGTGAGAAAAAAAAATATGAAAAAAGAAAATAGCCAACTCATTGTAATCCGTTTGTAAAGAACTTCGTCAAAATACAATCTTCATTAAAAAAAAAAACCAAAAAAAAAAAACAACATAACCGTACAAGAAATAGTCCATACAAAATAATCCGTTCTATAACAGTAAAACATCGTCAGTTACAATCTTCATAAATGATTAAATAAATTTGCTTACTGTTTAGCATACACTTTTAACGTGTGAAATACATAGTCTTTTAAATTCTGAAAGTGTTGACGCACGTTTAATGTGTCTTGACATTTATTCCTTTTAAGTATAATGAGTTTTGTGAAGCACATGTCAAAAAATTCGGTGTTCTTATTTTATCCGCGTTGCTAGTATTATATCTATGAATATCATTTCCTCTTTTAATTCTATCACACAAATATCGAGGCAGCAAACCATTAACTACTTTAAAAATGAACACCATAGTCAAATATACAATTCTATGCTTCACCGATAACCATTGCAACGCGTCTAACATAAAAGTCGAGGAAGTGAATCTGTTACATCTTAAAATCAAACGCATTATTTTACTCTGCAAACGCTGTAGCCTCAGTATTTGTGTTTGATTGGCCAAAAATAAAATGGAAGGGCAAAGGTCCTAATGACAGAGTGGCCACAGAACCGGGAAAACCGGGAATTAACATGGAATTTTAATAAACCGGGAGAAACCGGGAATTTATGTTCACATGATTATTCATAATTTAGATTGTGTATGATTATCATCGACCTCTAGTTATTCCTATCTTAGCGTGTTCATCCATAACGATCTGTGAAATCTTAGAGTGTGTGAATTGATTTACCTTCTATAAATATCTTGGCTCATTCGCGTAGTTGGCTTAGTGATGTTTAATGCACGCACAGTACAGCGCCAATTAGATCAAAGGAGTGCAAGTAAGAAGGAAAACCATTTGGAGGAAAACAAACCATCATTTCTCTGCATGTGCCAGAAAGGGTAAGGTGTCAAAAAGCCTAAGTGTGTCAACGTATGTTCTGACGTCTGATCTCTTCTCTCTTTCAAGCTCATAGAAAGTAAAGGACTTGCTATCAGGCAAACGCTTCCCTATGAAAACAATATATTCTATATTCGTCCTATGCGTTTGAAAGAAAACGGATTAGACATCAGAAAACCTAATAATTATTAATTATCTCTCACGTTCACCTTTTCGATTTATTGGTGATACTGAGCCCATATTCCTCGCCGAATTCCAACAATTTTATTTGCGAATTAACACTCATCGTATTTCGACAGCGGTTTTTTTTTTCTAATTATAACAAGCGATACCATGGTAGTATAGCATGCAGTATAGCATTACCACAATAACCGAAAACGGCTTTAAATCTAATATTTAGCTATCTTGTTGGAATTCTCCTTTATTGTTATTTGGTACAAGCAAGGATGTTTCGAAATCTCCTTATCCCGTTTTGTCGTTTTGGCTACGCGTTTAATTTTTTTTTTTTTTGGCAGGAGGTCTGTAATTTCTTCGTTTAATATTTCTTCCTCTGTTAGCTGTTCATACTGACTGTCAAAACCATCAAATATTCGAGCACATCAATAGATCATTACACGATGGCGTCATCAGTGCAGTTTTGACAGTTCAGGGATCAATGCAGTTTTGACAGTTTACGTGGACTTAGGATATTTTCGGTAAGATCGGTCCGAGATTTTGTGATCTAAATTTATTACGATTAAAGTAAAACAGCCGGAAAACAGAAACCAGTGCTTATTACTACATCATTTCCTGAATCTAATCATTCAGAATCCAGAAAAAAGTCAATGAAAAATTTCGTTTGAGCGGTTCAAATTCTAACACCTGGAAAACAAGCTTCCTGAACTGTCAAAAAAGTGAGGTTAATGTATTCCGTGTAATGATCTATATCGAAAAAAAAACTGTTTCGGAACTCGGCTTTCCTTTTGACATTTTTTTTTTCCTATTCGAATTCAAACTTGATAAAGCGAAATGTTTTATTCTCGCTGAAGAAGAAGTGGGTAGAGATGAATTTTATTTCCTACTGTAAAATTGGGTTTACACTTCAAGAAAACTAATTTTTGTGTAGACTTCTTTCCTGCCACGAGAATACAAATCCCGGGTTCCATTTAAAACACACAAGCGCACAAATGCAGTGACGCTTTTCCCGATCTGTAAAGCAGTCTTGAACCGGGAAATTTTTAACATTTGGTCCGAGAAAACCGGGAAAAACCGGGAATTTGAAAATGAAAATTGAGTGGCCACCCTGTAATGAGGAGAGATGATTGATTTAGCTGTATTTTACTGCAAAGAAATACCTCAAGCCAGTCCTCTAAAATTTCAATAAAACGCTGGTCACTAGAACTGGGAGAATGATACAAAACACCATAATTACCCATCTTCATGCCACGTACAACTGTTATGCCCAAGAACCAGTTACCATCAACCAATTCGTTGAGACGAAGATTGAATTGCACTGATTCTTTGACGTAAACAGCCACACCGCCAGTATGTCTAGAATGTGATAAACAAGCAGCAACATTATATCCCGGAATGCAATACTAATCAAAGGCTTCAATTTCAACAATGTGAGTTTATGCTAATAAAACTAAAAGTGGACGTTTTTCTTCCACAATCTGACGTAATGCTACGTAGTTTGTTGACAACCCCGCAAAATTAAAATACAAAAAATCAAATTGATTACCATTCTTCCTGGAACGTGGATGCTATTTATTGCAACGCAAGCTTCTTTTCTTTTGATCAAAAATTCTCTTATACACCAAACATTGAGAACTACTGGTTGACATCCAAGTTCATTTTAGGTTCTCTATTCATTTTCAAACAATTGATACATTTCACTACAGTTGACGTGCACTCCGAAGTCTTGTGTTTTTGGCTACACCTAGAGCACGTATCACTGTTTTTGTAATCCATGCTCCTGTGTCCAAATTCTCCACATTTGGAGCATCTCAGCACATTAATGTCAGGATACACAAAGCACAGATCAAAATCTACATTTACCTACTTTGCCTGTATCATACTATTGTAAGTACCCAAATCGACTTCAGTTACCGCACTAAACTTGCTGTAAATGAACCGTGGATTTTCATAAATTCTTACTAATTTTACATCTTTTATTTCGATGCCTTCATTTTGACTTTTCAAATAGTCTATGAAAACATCGGAGGATATTGGACGGCTCATGTCCACTACTTTCAATCTTGGCACCGACGTGGGAACAACAGCACTATAGTTTTGTTTATTTGTTGTTATAAATTTCATCTGACATATGTTTGTCTTCATTAATAAATCAGTTAACGCTAGCATTAACATAGTCTTCTTATAAAAGTAGTCAATTTAAATCGAACAAGGAATAAACACTATTAAACGCATCGGCAGCAGCACGCAGGGGTTCGTTCATACCATAAAGATGATTACCAGGCGAAAGGTGCCAAAAGTTTCGTTGTCGTATCGCTCGTTCAGGGGCATAGAAGCACAATTGATTGAGAAGTCCCGGAGAGTCAATTTCACCGGTGATCACCTTAGCCACAAAAATAGCTTGAACTCTACGCCTCCTTCGTTCTAACGTATCGATTCCAAGCAACCGACACAGATCTTCATAGGCAGAAAGGTTTGACGCGTCCCGCCATGGTAGGTGGCGTAGTGCGTATCGAACAAACCTACGCTGAACAGACTCCAGCCTCGCAATCCAGCAACGTTGATAAGGACTCCAGATAACGACACTATTTTCTAGTACTGAGCGCACCAACGAACAGTACAATGATTTCAGACACAGAGGGTCTCGGAAGTCTTCAGATATTTTGAAAATAAATCCAAGTTGCCGGTTTGCCTTCGCTATTACTTCGTGGTAGTGTGACCTGAACGTCATCTCTTGATCGAGAGTTACTCCTAAGTCTTTGACCTGCCTTACACGTTGAAGTACGTTATCAGAAATATGATAATCGAATTTAATCGGCTTGCGCTTTCGGTTAAATGAAATAACCATGCATTTATTGATGCAAAGTGTCAGAAAATTTAAAGAGCACCACATCGCCATATCATTTACACGTGATTGCAGGTATTCACAGTTCTCAAGACAGTTGATTGTCATGAACATTTTTACGTCATCCGCATAAAATAATCTACACCCTGGAGGTAGAAGATGAAAGAGTTCATTGATGAACAGCGTAAACAAGAGGGGTCCGAGGTTGCTGCCTTGTGGAACACCGGAGGTATTGGTGAAACTTTCCGAGAGCGATGATCCGATTTTCACGCAGAGCAGGCGATTCTTTAGGTATGATTCGAACCAGCACGCCAAAGGGGAAGAAACACCAAGTTTTTTTTAGCTTTGCCAGCAAAATGCCATGGTCCACACGGTCAAATGCTGCTTTCAAATCTGTATAAACAGCATCGATTTGACCACCAGCGTCCATTGTGCGAACACAAAGTGAAACGAACTCGGTTAAATTCGTAGCAACAGATCGTTTCGGGAAGAAACCGTGCTGAGCCGTTGAAATGTATGTTTTGCAGGAGTTGAATAGAGCATCGTTTATGATGATTTCAAATACCTTAGAGCACGAACATAGAAATGTGATCCCTCTGTAGTTTTCTACATTCCGTTTGTCACCCTTTTTGTAGACAGGAAACATGTGAGAAAGTTTCCACTCACCGGGAAAGTTACTTTCGTGCAGTGAACGTGAGAACAGCTTAGCCAATGGTACGGCAAGCGAGTTAGAGCAGTTTTTCAGAATGGACGACGGAATCCCATCCGGACCAGCAGTATATGAAATTTTCAGCTTTCTGAGGGCCGACAGGACGGCGTGTTCGTCAATAATAAATGCATGAAAATCAAAAGCATTACTTGGAGTGTACTGAGTCGCGGATGCTATTTGAACGGAAGTGGCAGGGATGTCATTGAAGGTACTTTTAAAATGCTTAGCAAATAGCTGACATTTACCCAGCTCAGAGCTAGCAAGTTGTTCGCCGAGATGGACTGATATAGGCAAACCAACTTCTTTGCGCTTGGAATTCACAAACGACCAAAATCCTTTAGGGTTTCTACGAAGAGATGACTGCTTACGAATAACATATCGACGATATAGGGAACGGTTGTAAACACGGTATGCATTGCTAGCACGGTTGAACTGTTGCTTACTAAACTGTGTGCGACTCCGGCAGTGATGTCGCAATGTTTTTGCTCTGGCACGTTTGAGTTGACGCAAATGGCCATTGGACCATGGGGGCTTTGGCTTCGGGCGACACAAAGGAACATGTTCAGCAATTATATCGCGAACAATGTGGCTGAAGTAGATCACAGCGTCGTCAATGCAATCAAAATCATCGATAGGCTGCCAATCGACACGGGAAATAGCAGCACAAATATCGGCATGATTAGCACGGCGGTAGTCGTACATCTGCGAACCATCGGCGTAATCGTAAAACGTTATCAATTCAGGGAGGTCAACCACCACGTCCAAAGCTGGATGGTCGGCGTCAAGAGAGATAAGCGGATCAATAGCTTCTGCAACTTTACATGCATTGCTAACTGCGTCGTTTCCAAGGACGAGATCCAAAAACCGTGAATTTCTGTTCGGTACTTCATTAAGCTGAGTCAAACCATGGAAGGAAAGACCGTCGACTAACGCACAACCGGAATTAGAAAGAACAGATTGAGGGTTGACTTCTAGAAATCCTTTATCCGTTGCTTTCCACTGCAAATACGGTTGATTGTAATCCCCAAACTGCAACACGAAGTCATTCAAAGCCAGGTTGGAGATTATTGAACCGATGGAATCCAGATGATCGAGTATGCAACTCATATTGTCACGTCGGTCAGGGGGTAGATAGATAACTCCAACGCTGATGATTCGAGTAGGCGTCGAGATTTTAATCCATAACTGCTCAAGAGTTATACTCATCGTTGTAGGATCGATAAAGCTGTTCCAATACTTGGAGACCGCGATCAAAACATCACCACCACGGACCTTTGAGCTGTTCGTTGCATTGCGATCGGTGCGGTAAACTGCAAACTTGGGGCCTAATAGCTGTGCATTGTGGAATCGTTCATCCAGCCAAGTCTCCGTCAAAACAATGACATCATAATCGCATTCACTGACAGCCAAGAAAAACGAATCTACCTTAGTTCGGAGTCCGCGTACGTTTTGGTAATAAATCCGCATAGCAGAAAGAGGTACTATGTCATTCTGCACAATAAAATCAGTCGAGCAACCTCTAGAACCGTCAGAGATGAAGTTTCCAGGCGACGGCGACTCAAAGTTGGATAAGGCGCCAGGTGGACACCTGGGTTGATCACTAGAAGCGATAGACGTTACCGGAAGGAAGTTGTTCGAATCGCAATTATACTTGCCTGTGTGGACGGTTTGGAAGACCCCCTTTCCATACCCAAACACAGGACCGGGATGACTGTTGGTCGCTGGCTGCAATGGCTCGACTGTGATGAGAGGATTGGAGGCTTCCATGAGGCTTGCAGGCATACATCCCGGAGGTACGACGAGCATCAATGGATCGGTTGGTCTATCATTCAGTTGGCTGGAAACGTTTGGAGTATCAGGAACGAAATAGGCAGGAATATGTTCATCGGAGTAGTACTTGCCCGAAGTGGTAGTGTGGAAGACCCCGTCTCCAATCCCAAACACAGGGCCGGGACGTCTGTTGAGCGCTGGCAGGAAAGGCTCGACTGTGTTGGGTGGGTAAGGGGCTTCCAAAAAGCGAGATGTGTTGCGTCCCGGAATAACATTGTTTAGTTGACGGTGGTAACTAGCGATGGCGAAGCTTGGGGTACCAGTAATGGTGTCACTACTCTCTTGATTTTTGACGGAACCCGAAAATCCTGGGAACCGTAATCCTCGAATTCACGGAAAACCAAACCTTCATACCAAGTCGATGGATCAAGAGCTATATCCTTAAGTGACTTATCGAGTCCGATTTTGAAGGACACGAAGGAAAGCGTGTTAGTTTCCTTTCCTTTAGCAATAAGTTTCACCACGGGCGGGTTATCTTCTATCTCAAGATTGGCTTTAACTAGAGCAGCAACTGCTTCAATGCTGACGTCGGGTCGGATTCTCGACAGATACAACCAAAACTTTTTGGCCAGATCTTGGCTGCATATGGGAATGGTGACATCATTCTCCTGTGGTTTTTTGCTACCCATGCGGCAGTCAGAGGCTGGCTTTTCTGCATCAAAAACGCGACGAGGACGTTTTATAGTTCCTACATGCTCAAGTGTAGGCCAATGTGCAGTCTCAGCAGGAATCAATTGAGCGACAGGCTTAGAGTTTAGTTTCTTAATTTCGCTCCTCAGCTCGGTTGTAGCTGTTGTAAGTGAACAAAGAGGTGAATTCTCATCAGCTTTGTTCGAGATCGTACGGAAGTTCGAATTCTCAAACATCTCCGCGCACCCATCACACATCCAAAATAGATTTTTTTGATGGGATGAGAAGTACGAAAGCAGTGCACGTGTAACACCTGAACAGGTATTCATGTGAAAAGTAGCCCCGCAGTAGCCACGGCAGACTACGTAATCGATACCCGTAATTGCCTCGGTGCACTTTGCACAGTGTTTTGCCATAGTGATGCGCCTAAGCGTATACTGTACAACAGCCGATGTCAAGCAGATTTGTGCAGATGGAAAGCTCTGCAATGTGAATAGAAGCTTGCAGTGAATTCCGTCCGATGTCGCTTCAGAAAAAAAATCGACGTGGGGGGAAGTTAGCAGTGACGTGGGGGGAGCTAGGCACAATAGCACTAAACAAAAACACAAACACCCCGATCGTCCGTCGAAAATTGTTTGATTATTATCACGGCGGCCACGTAGAACGGAACAAATTTACACGATATGAATTGATGACGCATAAACTTAGAACAAAACAACCGAATAATGATTTTACAACATAGACGACACACGAAAAAGTTAAAAATTCACGACCGAATATCAGAAAACTTTCGTTATAGCAGAGAGCTTTATAGCGAGTTTTCACCCAGATTGCTTTCAATACCATTTTTCACATTCGTTACATTAGCACCGATGAGCACATTCAACAATAATGGCATCATCTTTTCCATTCCTAAAATTGCTAATTTTGTGTGTTTTTGGATCTAAATTTGTTTTCAAAAAATTACGAGTATCATCGCAAGCTTGTTTGGACTCTTTTGGTTTGATCACAATAACCGGACGAGCCTTACTTGGTTGCTTGGTTTACTACTGTTCAATTTACTATTACTATTTTGTTTATTTTTTTTTATTGACATTTTCATTACTTCTGTTGATGACATCCGCAAAAGTTGCGTTGTCTTGAAAAACTTCATTGTTATCGCTAATTTGTATTTTACGTTTTTTGCCAATTTGCATCGAATCGGATTCAGAGTGAACCGTCGCAGACCACGCACGGACATCATTCATCACAGCTAAACTTTTCTGCGCATTAATTTCCAACAGTGAAGTTGTCATTGCATCGAATTTCTCACATATTAATTTTTCAGAAGACCCATATACATTTTGTCTCAACTGTTCCATCCCGTTTTTCAACGCGTCGTCTATTTGGGCAGAAATTTGATCTCGCATGCCAGTGATCGAGTTCGACAGTGTTTTCATCCCTTCCTCTATCCTCTTGGCGTCCGAGATCGCATCTTCCTGCCCGCCACAATACTGGTCTGATAGACAATCCATACATTTAAAGCAAAGATTTGCGTTCTCGGTCACAAGCTTCGCCGAACCCTTCGTAAGTGGTGTACACTTGTAATGAAATACACGCGCACATTTACCCACACAGGTTAACGGGAGATCAGCCGCAACCATTCCCTCATTGCATGAAAAACAAGCCATTGTCAAGTAAAAGGCTTAAAACACATTATCCGTCGACGCTACCAAACAGCCGACCTTACCCAAAGTAACAAGACAAGGCAAGAAAAATAT
Organism: Aedes koreicus; assembly: GCA_024533555.2. Classification (NCBI taxonomy): domain Eukaryota; kingdom Metazoa; phylum Arthropoda; class Insecta; order Diptera; family Culicidae; genus Aedes; species Aedes koreicus. The sequence continues at coordinate 48,281 of JAHHFK020002118.1, forward strand.
CACAGAGATGGTCTCCCGGCGTGCCGGGTGAACGACCAAGCAAATTAAAAGTTTATGAGAACAAGCTGCTATAGCAACTATTCTTTTACTTAGCCTGATTACGGAAACACTATGAATGCGCGTTAGAATATTTCTTTCGCGAATCACAACACTTTTCACACGTAAAATTATTATTTTTTATGAGCACACCAAACACAGAACTACTCTATTCGCCATCACAAAAAATCCACGATTAAAACCCGCAGAATTACAAAATTTCTTATGAAATTGACGTAGAATCCGCCAACAAATCAATAATGTTGAAGTAATCTCCTATAACTTTCAAACTATTAGTAACTATTAGTGGAATATCCATGTTTGTTGAAACAAACATAGTTTTGGTGATGGACCATCTTGAATAACTTATTAAAAGGGCGTGTTTTTTCAGTTTTTAGCCACTCATGAAATAAAATTCAAAATATCTCGAAAATGCTTACCTTTAGGGAGATCATTATTATTTTTTTTATGAATTCATTTATTTGTACAGGCTCAAACGAATCAACTTGACAGAGCCAAGTTTTCCTGTTTATATACATCAATTATCTTAGAACTAGGGTTAAGGGGGTAGAACCGATTACTCGCGGCCGTCTCGAGGTTAAAAGGAATTACAAATTTATGGATAAGAAAATTGCGGTGGAAATTTTAAACAAAGCATAAGGAACAATGGTTTTCTTACATCTAGAACTTCTTATTACAATTTTTTAATTGAACGTTTTCAATTTTTAAAAAAATCACTCGCTCACTCCCTCACACAACGACTCTCACACACACAACCACACTCACACACACAACCGCAATCACACACTGACAAACAATCCTCAAAAATTTAACCTAAACAAGTAAGTTAATCAAACTACAATCTAAGGCTAATGTTAGTCAAAAACACATAAATGAGTTTCATAGAAACAGGAGTGATAGAATGTAGCCATCGCCCCAAGTCTCCTTTACTCCATTTATACTGCCAGCTAACGAGTGATACCTGACGAAAAATATAGAAAAATTCGTTGAAGGCGATTTGTCGGTCATAAATATCGCCTTCCATAGCGCCCACCCTTGCAAGCGAGTCCGCTTTCTCATTGTCAAGAATCGAACAATGAGAAGGGACCCAAACAAATATGATATTAAAAGAACGTGAAGATAAAGCACTTAGAAGACCTCGTATTTTTATAAGAAAATAAGAGGTGTGCCTTACCGGCCTCAAAGAGCGAATAGCCTCTATAGAACTGAGACTATCCGTGCAAATGAAGTATTGATCCGGTGTTAGTGAGGCAACAGTTTCTAAGGAAAAATGAATTGCCACCAATTCCGCGACAAAAACAGAACAAGGTGCTTGAAGTTTACGAGCTTACGCTATAATTTTCATTGTATACACCAAAGCCAGCGGAGTCCTCTATCAAAGACCCGTCAGTGAAAAACGTTTTAGTGGAATCAACTAGGCCAAACTTTGCAGCAAATATCACCGGAGCAATCATAGGACGATGATGCTCTGGGACTCCACGAAGCTCCTGTTTCATTGATAAAAGGTCTTTCTTTCGTAGGGTATCCAGACTATGGTGAGCTCGAGAGCTATCACCAGTAAGGACCACAGTAAATGAGTCGACTGCTGATCGATAATAGAGATCGTTTATTTCGGTGTCATTGGGTTTATATATGGTTTTCGGTTGAGTTACAATATTTGGCTTAATGTACTTTCCTATTGGTGAGAATGAGACAACTAAAATCCATACCCGAAAATGTGCTTGATTTGCTAGGTTGACATTTTGTATGCCTCGGTGGTCCTACCCGGTTGTGCAATTTGAAACCTTTCGTTTTCGTTTGCTCGTCAGTGTAGGGCACACTCAGAGGGAGGAAAGAGGAATGGAATAATTCTAGCACCGCGGCTCGGGCGCCGCATATGGATGCAATTGCATTTTGCATTCTATGTAACTTGAGTCTCTGAACTTAGTTCGGTTTGGAGTTAATGACTTGTTGTGATTTGTTTTGTTTATGGTTGGGTTATTGTAAATATTTAGGGATGCACATCACACCTCCCCCCTTTGGGAAAAATGGTGTAATGAAAATGAAATTTGAATGTAACCATTTTAAAATTTTTGTTGACTCTTCCAGGTGTTTCAGCGTATATATATTGTAACTCAACCGATATATAATTTTTTTTTTTTTTGTCGATTTGGTAAAAAAAAAATTAGTTTGTTTAATTCACATAATGTCATCACTTCGTTCAGCGAAAGAACAAAGTCCGTTCGAACCAGTGCTCCGTTATTTTGGAAGATTTTTCGAGTGCGATCCTTGGAAATAATTATTTTTTTTCTCAAAATCTATTCACTTCAGTGAAAGGAGTGAAAGTGAGTTTTTTTTTCTAAGAAGGCAGTGTGGTTTTCCAGTGAAATAAGAAAATCAAGCAGTGCTTGCTGGCGAATTATCATCCCGCAAATTTTCGCTTCATCTCCGCGTGGTGACGCTAACCAGCGATACACTACTACATCGCCAACGGTCATCCGACATCGTCGAGCGAGTGCACCCGAAGGCGATCGGATACACCCGTACACCCACGCAGCGCACCAATCCCCGCTGCCCGCATAGAAGTGCGACGTTCAGGCATACGGTGCGTCAGCAGCAGTAGCAGTAGCAGCAGCAGCAGCAGGAGCAGCAACAGATCAGTAATATTAGTTAAGTTTTTTCCCCTGTCTCTCATCCCACTAGAGTTTAGCGTTAATTTGTGTGTGTTCCTATTTTGTGATTGTGTGTGATTTAAATTGTTGGGAGCGTTCAACGCTCCCACAAGTAAGGCAAATCGTGCATGTTGAAGAGGTTTCTTCGACATGGACGGTTTAGCTGAAAAAGTGCCTTTGCCACCTGATGATGAGGAGGCACAAATTCCGACCGCGATCTTATCCAATGGACTCGGTCGGTCCATGGGTTGTCTACTTTCAGCCCAAAATTAAACCTCTGAATGTGTGCCAAAAAACTACTGATTTGACGAAACGATTCTCAGCCGTGACAGAGATCACGAAAGTTAAATTTAATAAACTCCGTGTTGTCGTCTCTAACCTGAAGCAGGCTAATGAGATTGCTTCCTCCCAGCATTTTACACTGGAATATCGAGTTTATATACCAGCTCGTGATGTGGAGATTGTAGGAGTGGTCACAGAGGCGAGTCTGTGCCCTGAAATTTTGGAGAAGCGGGCGGTTGGCCCATTCAAGAACCCTCTGCTACCCCCAGTTCAGATACTGGAAGTAAGAAAGTTAGTTAAAATATCGCACAGCGAGGGTAAGAAAAAAGTTACCCCCACAGACTCGTTTCGGGTTACCTTTTCTGCCTCTGCCCTTCCTCACTACTTAAAACTGGACAAACTTCAGCTACCTGTGCGGTTATTTGTACCGCGGGTAATGATCTGCCAAAACTGCCAGCAGATGGGGCATACGGCCTCTCATTGCGGCAATAAGGCACGCTGCTCAACTTGCGGGGAGAAACATGAGGCTGGTCCCTGTGCAGATAACACACTAAAATGCGTTTTCTGCAAGGGAACTCCTCCCCATGCTCTTTCGTCATGCCTGGCGTACAAACAACGCGGGGAAAAATTAGAACGTTCTCTGAAACAACGTTCAAGGCAATCTTTTGCAGAAATGCTTAAGAAAGCCTCGCCACCCGATATCAATACAAATCCTTTTGCTCCTCTGTCAGATGACGAGTCTGATTCGGACTTGGTTGAGGAGGGGACATCTTTCAGTATTCCGGAAGGTGCTTCACGGAAGCGAAGACGCATCCGAGCAGGGAAAGTAGCTGAACAGAAGCCCCAAATCAACATGCCCAATTCAAAGAGCAGTGTAAAGAAGGATAATCCGAATCCTCCTGGTTTTCGAAGTGCCAACTACACACAGGATTTCCCATCTTTCCCGGGGACATCCAAATCCCCTGATGCCCCGATTTTAAGAACAGAAGCCCCCTCTTCATCTGGGCTGTTCTCATTTCATGATATTGTGGAAGGTATTTTCAAGTACCTCGAAATATCTGACCCTCTTAAAAGCATTGTTATGGCAATGCTTCCCACTGTGAAAACTTTTTTGAAGAAATTAACATTAAAGTGGCCCCTCCTTGCAGCTATCATTTCCTTCGGTGGATAATTTGCCAAATGAGGTCGGGAATTTGATCACTGTACTGCAGTGGAATTGTCGAAGTCTTGTTCCTAAATTGGAATCATTTAAATTTTTAGCTCACAATATCGGTTGTAGTGCATTTGCTCTTTGTGAAACATGGCTTTCACCCGAAATCGATCTTCCGATTCACGATTTCAACATAATTCGGCTTGATCGTGAGGATTCACGTGGAGGAGTACTTTTGGGGATCAACAAGTGCTACTCCTTCTATAGAGTGAATTTTCCTCCAATTCCAGGTATTGAAGTTGTCGCATGTCAGGCTGTTATTAAAAATAAAAGCCTTTGCATTGCTTCCGTTTGTATTCCTCCTAGAGCCTCAATAAACCAAAAACAATTTTCAGATATTTGTTCGGTTCTTCCTGCTCCGTGGTTGGTCATGGGAGATTTTAACTCTCACGGTACAGGCTGGGGAGAACTGTACGATGACAACCGGTGTCCTTTAATATATGACCTCTGTGACAACATCAATATGACCGTTCTCAACAATGGAGAAATTACACGCTTGGCTGGTCCATCCTCACTTGGCAGTAGGTTAGACCTCACACTTCGCTCGAATTCATTATCGTTGGACTGCACGTGGAATGTGATCCAGGATCCCCACGGTAGTGATCATTTGCCTATTAAAATTTCGGTTGCCACCGGGCTCACTCCACCGGAATCCATCAACGTCACGTATGATCTAACTCGTAATATCGATTGGACAAGGTTCAAGACAGCAATAGATGAAGCAGTTTCAACGGTAAAAGGGATTCCACCGCTGGAGGAATATAACTTCCTCTCCAACCTGATTTTGGAAAGCGCGCTTGTAGCTCAAACTCGACCAGTTCCAGGAACGTCATTTCGCAGGAAACCTCCTTCCCCATGGTGGGATCAGCAATGCACCGAGGTTTACCGTAAAAAGTCCGACGCGTTCAAAGTTTTTCGTAGACGTGGAACACCTGAGCACTTCGATAGGTACACGGCTCTCGAACGAGAATTTAATAGCCTCATCAAGGCCAAGAAACGCGGTTACTGGCGACAATTCGTGGACGGGCTATCGCGTGAAACGTCGATGAATACCCTTTGGAATACGGCGCGAAGATTGTGTAACAGAACTACGAACAACGAGAACGAGGAGTATTCGGACCAATGGATCCTCAAGTTCGCGCGAAAAGTTCTTCCAGATTCTGTGCCAGCACAAATGTTTCCTCGCGAAACCATGAATTCGATAGATGAGATCAGCCAACCTTTTTCTATGGTAGAACTCTCTCTCGCACTCCTTTCGTGTGGCAATACGGCTTCAGGGGCTGATAGAATCAAGTTCAACTTGCTTAAGAACCTTCCAGACGTCGCTAAGAGGCGCACGTTGCACCTGTTTAATCTGTTTGTGGCTCTCAACATTGTACCGGATGACTGGAGACGGGTGAAAGTTATTGCCATCCAAAAACCTGGTAAACCCGCGTCCGACCACAACTCCTTTGGCCCCATGGGGGGTTTTTTTTTTTTTGGAAGGGGGGGGGGAAAAAATTCTCTTTTCGGGGGGGAAAAGGGGGGGGGGAAAAAACTCCTTTTGGATAATATGGGTTGGGGGGGGGGGGGAAGAACCCCCGCGGGGTGTTTTCCAGAGAAGTTTTTTTTTTGGTAAAAAAGGAAAAAGTTTTGTTTTTGGGAAGGGGGTTTTTTTTTTTTTTTTCTTTTTTTTTTTTTTTAGCATGAGCATTGAGCATTATTGACCGCCCGAGGTTGCTACTCCGTTGTTGCCAGATCAGCTGTTATTACACAGAGAACCAACAGATGATGCTTGGGACTAACATACATCTTCAATGTGTAAAAACTGGTGATCCCAAACTAAGGCAATACCGGCGCCGGCCTCGCCCGAATGCAGGTCAAGTAGGGAATGGGTAGGAATATGTTGACGTTATACTCGCTTTATTGGAAGCCGCGGAATCCACTGCACTTCCACGAGAAATCACTGGGATTTTGGATAACAGGATTGGGTGGCAGCAGGGTTCGTTTTGGTTAACGACAAGCTGTTAGGTGTAATTAGTACCGATTTCCGATTTGAACCGATTTAAACCAGAGTAAGGATGCTATTGGGGCCACTCACAAAGTGTGATTGTGGTGTTTCATTGGGAAAACAAAGTGATTTTTGATAATGCTGAAAGCCGATTTTGCCGATTTAAACCAACAGTAAGGATGCTATTGAGGCCACTCACAAAGTGTGATTGTGGTTTTTCATTGGGAAAACAAAGTGATTTTTGATAATGCTGAAAAGCCGATTTTGACCGGTTTAAACCAACAGTAAGGATGCTATTGAGGCCACTCACAGAGTGTGATAGTGGTATTTCATTAGGATTTCATCTCAACGCTGGAGAGCCAACTTGGACCGATCTACACCAACAGTACGGATGCCGCTGGAGTCCCTTACAAAATGGGACAGTGATTTATTTGCTCCCAGATAGGGTGGCCCGACGAGCATGACGAACGAATAATTTGGATCACAATTAATAATGTACCTCACCACCGACCGATCTTACCCGGCGAACCACGACTTCCGATGTTCACTCGATCATTCGCGCAACGAACAATAGGCAACCGAAACAATAGGCAAAACGCTACGCCCGATAACAAAGTATCGACAACCGATTCAACCGATGGTCGACGCAAACCTATTAAAAGTAAATTTTATTAATATAGATACATAATGGGTAACAATTACCTGTCCTGCTCCTAGTCCTTAAGAGCACTTACTACCTCACTACCGAGTATTAGATATTGTCTTCAAAATTTGGTAGAAATAAATTATATGTTGCAACATTTTTCCTTCATTTTTCTCCGACGGAGTTTCAACAGGATGATTATTTCTCTCACTATCAACGATCACATTTACGTCAACACCCAATAATTATCGCCAAACAATCTATTTCACTTATTTCTACTCGGGATCATCCAGACACTATACAACTGTCAGCACTTTTTAGTCGGGCTAAAGTGACAATCCGAAAAAGGAAAACAATTTTCCCACCGCCGTCGTCGCACTTACACACACACACTAAAATTCGGTTTCTCACCCGAACGCACTCTTCACGACACAACGCACGCGAAAACTACGGCGGGACGCCGGCGACGCGGTTTTTCCCAGCACACTGCTGTTGTCAAAAATTCGAAGGGAAAAACTTCCCCACAGCAGCAGTTTGATCGAACCACTCGATTTCTGAATCCAGCTCGAGACGTCACCACACTGTCCTTTTACTTTTCACTTCATACGATCGAAGAAAAAAAACACACACACACACACACTTAGCGATAAGACCTCTACACTTTTTTCCCCCTAATAACATGTTTACAAAACACCTGAAAGAAACTCCTGTTTATCAATGTGGGAGAGGTCATCCGTTTTCACATCAAAACACCCGGCCAGTGTGTTGGTGCCATCACAAATCGACCCCACGGCGATAGTATTGGTGCCGACTAGCCGCTAATCGTTGGTCGCGCAAAAAAGGCAACATCAACAGGAAAACGACAGCAAAGAAGCCTTCCAAGAGAAGTGAGCTCCCAGAAATGATTCAATCATCATTTTCGTCCCGGATCGGGCACTTTTCACGACAATTTCAACTCTCTCCACTGCACCGGTTATAGCACTTCACTTTACCGCCGCTGCCGAAATGGTTCAGCCCCGGTTGATACGTTTTTTTCCGCGATTGATATGACCGTCCGCAAACAAGCGCCATTTTTCTTCTCCGTCACTCACTCGTCCTGATGAACAATTTTTTGTACAATTTGCTGTCAGAGAAACATATGCGCTTTTCTCATGGAAACTCTACAGCTTTTCGATTTGGTTAGGGGGTCTCCCCAGGGATCATGTTTAAGCCCCCTTTTGTAAAATTTTTATATCAAAAACATTGACGGTTGTCTGAGTGAGAATTGTACGTTGAGACAACTTGCAGATGACGGTGTAGTGTCTGTCACGGGACCCAATAGGGTCGATCTGCAAGGACCCTTACAGGATACCTTAGACAATTTGTCTATTTGGGCTCTCGAGCTAGGTAACGAATTCTCTACGGAGAAAACTGAGTTAGTAGTTTTTTCTAAGAAGCATAACCCTGCACAACCGAAGCTTCAAATTTTGGGTACACCGATAACTCATTCTATGTCATTTAAATATCTTGGGGTCTGGTTCGATTCAAAGTGCACCTGGAGATCCCACATTGAATATCTGAAGCGAAAATGCCAACAAAGGATCAACTTTCTCTGCTCAATTACCGGGGCCTTTCTTTCTTTTAGCATTTCAAGCTTATTGCTTTCACAATTAGCTTATTGCTTGCTCTCAACTTAGTGTTCTAAATTCCCTTCCACAGTTATTAATTGAGAGCTTTCGATGCCAAGTACCATTTTTGCATTAGTATGATTGTGTGGCAATTACAATCATACGCTATGCCCAGGGAGTCGAGAAATTTTCCTTTACGACAAATTCCTAGACCAGAGCGGGAATCGAACCCAGCCACCTCCAGCATGGTGTTGCTTTGTAGCTGCGCCTTTACCGACTGAGCTAAGATAGGACCCAGTGGGGAGCAAATCCGCAAGATCTTCTAACGTTGTACCGGACAACGATTTTGTCGATTATAGAATACGGTAGTTTTTGTTTTCAGTCAGCGGCTCGGTCGCACATCATCCAACTGGAACGTATTCAGTATCGGTGTCTTCGTATCGCGTTAGGTTGTATGCACTCGACTCATACCATGAGTCTTGAAGTGCTGGCTGGCATGTTGCCACTCTCGGATCGGTTTTCAGAACTATCTCTCTGGCTCCTCACCAGGTGTGAAGTTATGAACCCCCAGGTGATCGAAAATTTTGAGAAGCTCCTTGAGTTGAATCCTCAAACCCGCTTCATGACCTTGTACCATTTATACATAACACAGGATGTCAGCCCTTCGCTGAATATTCCCAATCGTGTTTGTTTCTCCAACTTCGGAAATTCGGTTCATTTTGATTTACCCATGAAGCAGGAGCTTCGTGGAATCCCAGAGCATCATCGTCCTATGATTGCTCCGGTGATATTTGCTGCAAAGTTTGGCCTAGTTGATTCCACCAAAACGTTTTTCACTGACGGGTCTTTGATAGAGGACTCCGCTGGCTTTGGTGTATACAATGAAAATTACAGCGTCGCTCGTAAACTTCAAGCACCTTGTTCTGTTTTTGTCGCGGAATTGGCAGCAATTCATTTTTCTTTAGAAACTGTTGCCTCTTTAACACCGGATCAATACTTCATTTTCACGGATAGTCTTAGTTCTATAGAGGCTATTCGCTCCTTGAGGCCGGTAAAGCACACCTCTTATTTTCATATGAAAATACGAGATCTGCTAAGTGCTTTATCTTCACCTTCTTTTATTATCACCTTTGTGTGGGTCCCTTCTCATTGTTCCATTCCTGACAATGAGAAAGCGGACTCGCTTGCAAGGGTGGGCGCTATGGAAGGCGATATTTATGACCGACAAATCGCCTTCAACGATTTTTTCTATATTTTTCGTCAGATATCACTCGATAGCTGGCAGTATAAATGGAGTAAAGGAGACTTGGGGCGATGGCTACATTCTATCACTCCTAAAGTGTCTAAGAAATGTTGGTTCAGGGGATTGGATGTGGGTCGAGACTTCATTCGTGTGATGTCTCGCCTCATGTCCAATCATTATTCTTTAAACGCTCATTTTTTTCGTGTTGGGCTGGCAGACTGCAATATCTGTGAATGTGGACAAGGTTACCAGGACGCAGATCACGTTATTTGGTTTTGTGCTGATCATCGTGGAGTCAGATCTGAGCTTTATGATTCCCTTCGGGCTCGAGGTAGACAACCCAATGTACCGATTCGAGACATTTTGGCTGCACGCGATCTGGAGTCTATGAAACTCATTTATGTGTTTTTGACTAACATTAGCCTTAGATTGTAGTTTGATTAACTTACTTGTTTAGGTTAAATTTTTGAGGATTGTGTGCATTGGTGTGTGATTGTGGTTGTGTGTGTGAGTGATTGATTTTTTTTTAAATTGCAAACGTTTAATTACAAAATTGTAATTAGAAAATTGTTTAAAATTTCCACCGCAATTTTCCCATCCATAAAATTGTAATTCCTATTAACCCCGAGACGGCCGCGAGTAATCGGTTTCACCCCCTTAACCTTAGTTCTAAGATCACTGATGTATATAAACATGAAAACTTGGCTCTGTAAAGTTAATTCGATTGAGCCTGTACAAATAAATAAATTCATAAAAAAAAATCACATAAAATTAGTTTACTTAATATTTAATTCCGAATGTCTCACGTCTTAAGAGTGTGCTGCTTGTGGTGTTTCGCGTTAAGAGTGAAGTGATAATACCTTCTAGTATACCTTATTATTCCCGAATAGTCAGTTATGTTTTTATTGCCGATATTTTTGTGTTACCAGTTGGAAGCTGAAATGCACATTTTCTTGTCACCAGACGAAAATGCTAACAATTGTATTCCAACAGGGTGTTAACATTACAATAATTGATTATCACAATTATACCCTAGGACCAGCGATGTAGTGGCGAAAGCTGTGTGGCACTCAACTCCTCAATTTTTGGTTGAAAAGCAGTTTCACGAACTTAAGTTAATTGACTTTTGAAAATTAACAGCTAACAGGCGATGTCTGATCAATACCAATGAGCCTCTTACATAAAAACCACAGACTCTTTGCCTCAAAACGTTAAATCAGAATAATGCAACAGTTACCTATACTTTATTTACACCATTCGTTTTTTACTCAAGATCATTCTTGACTAAAAAATGAACGATATAGTATTATCTTTGTATACAATTGTTACTTGCGTTATTCTGGAGTTCATAGCAGGCTTTCGTTCCGGTCGGTTGTGTCAAGAGTTCGCTCTCCTGTCTGCGCATGCGCGAGTGGGTTTGGAAAAAGGATTGCTTTCTCTCTCCGATAGTGTAACCGGAACCCAACATAATTTGGACAATTGCAAAGCCAGGGATTTTTAACGCGATAAAGGGCCTACATTGTGGTGAGTTTCAGCGTGAAAAATGTTGAATTTATTGAAATGAGGGTTGCAATCGTGATGCTTGGAAGGGGTGTTGAAGGGTGGTAAATTTAGCAAATCATTCACAGTGCTTATGTGTGTGGGAGTGGGCAACTCTCATAAAGCATTACAGTTGTAAATACATTACAGTTGCTCGGAAGCGTGTATAGTGTGATGACAATAATGCAGAAGAAAATGATGCGAAGGTGGGCTTTTTCATGTCATTGTGTGTGCTAGGTTAAAAATTGTTAATCGGAGCGAATCATTCCCGATTGGCAGTGATCCGTTTTTTCAGCCAGAGTGCGGTCAATGGGGTGGAGGAGAGGAACAAATGAGTATATATTTGCACCTTTACGATGGTGCTCGCGAAAAAGTCCGCACTGTGCGGGTGAAATCGCACTCGAAAGCGCCTGAAAAGTGTTCTGCAAGCTAGCAGAAGTCGCGTACGTTGTGGAAGTGATGTTTTCCGTCGCCAAAAAGTTTGGAAAAGTGGTGAAAAATATTTTTTTTGCTTGGTTCTCGGCCTCCATTGGCAGTGGAGAGGAGTTTTCTTGTTGAAATTTTTTTTCGCTCAACCTCTCCCTCTCGCGCTGAACTGATGGCTCTCTCTCTGTCTGTCGCTCGCGTTTGCACTTTTTGGGAGAGGCGCAGTGGTGTTGGTGTGAGTTTTGTGGATTGAATTTTTTTTTCGCCCACCCTGGATGCGATTCACCAAAGCGTAAAGATGGAGAGATACGTGGTTGTGTGTGTTGGCAGTAGTTTGCTTCGCATCGTCGGCAACAACACCAACAACGGTATCATCTGGCACGACGTCTGCGGCAGTAGCACCTCGTCGCGCGTCGCGTTGTTCGGCGTCGCGGATTACTGGTGTGCGTGTGCGATTGGTTCCGGTGAGCTGAAGTAAGAAGAGTGTTGCGTGTAGCGGGATTGCGCCTTGCTCGCGATTCATTCAAGAAACTGCATACAATCCATTGCGCTGTTGTGTGTTGGTGGTTTTTCCTCAAGCGAGCTCGGGTCCAGGGTGTCGTCGTTCGCGGGTGTTGTGGGGGAGGATAGTGTGTATTGTTTGGCAACCGTGTAGTGTTGGAGGTCAGAGGCGAGTTTGTTTTTCTTATTGATTGTGTTTCCTGCAACCAAGTGCCAGATTTTAGAGAAAAATACCCCAACCGTGCCAAAGTGAATTATGATTCGGTGTGCAGGCCTGGTTTGCAAATTGATCGGTGCAGGAAGAGTGCATTAGACACAGATATCATGTTACTACCGGAAGGTTTCCGACACGTTGACGACGGTCGGGTTGATGTGGACGAGTGCCGACGGCGGCAGCTGCGGGTCCAGCAGGACTTGGCCATCTGGGACATCGAGGAGAGCTGGTTTGCAGAGCAGCAAATAATTTATTTCCACCATATTTTGAAGACCATATCTAATATCCTGTTTTATTTTATTTTGTCTATTTTGTTTTGTTTTGTTTTACGTTATGCTTGTCTCTTTTCAGTCGCATTGGAGCGATCCATTGCTTTTGGCGGATAGTGCTACATACTTTCAGCGTATCGTTAACCAAAACGAACCCCGCTGCTAACCTTTCCCCAACTATCCAACATCCCAGTGATTTCTCGTGTAAGTGCAGAGGATTTCTCGGCTTCCTTCAAAGCGAGTGTAATGTTAACACGTTCCTTTCCATTCCCTTCTTGACCAGCATTCGGGCACGGCCGGCGCCGGTATTGCTTTATAATGGGTCACCAGTTTTTGCACATTGAGGATGTATGTTAGTCCCAAACATCATCTGTTGGTTCTTTGTGCAAATACAGCTGATCTGGCAATAACGGAGTTGCATCCGTGGGCGGTCAATCATGCTCATGCTCATGCTCATGCTCAATTCCGAATGTCTCACGTCTTAACACGAGGTTAGACTTTTGACCTACCTCTTTTTTTTCACTTATTTTTTTTTCATTTTTACTATTTTTTAGAGGTTAGGCTCGGTTGTTTAGTCTAGGTATTTATTTTATAATTCTATTCTTGTGCACTGTTTGGTTTTCACTGGTTAATTGTTTTTTTATTGTAACATTTGGATGTTGTATATCAATGATAGTAAATGGTCCAGAATATACTGATTCTAATTTTCTTCGGTTCTCCTTCTTTAACCATACTTGGTCTCCTATTTTGATATTGATTGGATTTGATTTTCCTGATAGTTTTACTATTCTTCTCTCTTTTGATTCGTCTAACAAAATTTTTGCTTTCTGCGCTGCTAATTGTAATTTATATTTTAGTTCTTTGTGATATGCTTCATAATTATAAATTGGGTCTATTGAGGATTCTTCTTTAAGTTGTGTTGGATAATTTGCTTGAGTACCAAAGACGAGTTCAAATGGTGTGAAATTATGTTCTGTGTGTGGCGTTGTATTGTAAAAGAATGTAAAAAATTGTAACCATGAGTCCCAGTCATCATGTTGTTCATTTATGAATTGTCTAAGATATTCATTTAAACAACGATGACTACGTTCGAGAGCTCCTATGGTTTCCTATGGTAGGCTGTTGAAATTGTTTGATTTATGGATAGTATTGTACATAATTGTTGGAATACTTCATTTTTATATGCGGTGCCCATATCGGATTTAATTATCTTAGGGCATCCGTAAATTAAAATAAGGTTCTCAACTAGTGCTTTTGCTAATGAACTAGCTTGTTTATCTACTATTGGAACTGTTATACTATATTTCGTTAATTCGCATTGTCCTGTAATGCGTAACGATTACCTCTTGTTGATCTCGTTATTGGACCTACAGTGTCCATTTCGATGAGTTCAAACAATTTTATTGGTGTTGAAGTTTTTTCGAAAATTTCTTTTGTTTTAATTCTATGTTTATTTTGTCTTCATGAAATACAGTTTTTAACGTATTTTGTTATGCTGTCTTTCATATTAAACCAGTAATAGTTTCTTCTTAAGTTTTGTAATAATTTGTTTATACCTACGTGTCCTCCCGAAGGGGTATCGTGGTTTCCCTTTATCAATTGATTTATTTCATCGGTGTCTTTTATCACCTTTGCTGGTGTGTATATAATTATTATGACGTCATTTAAAATTTCATTGCATACTTCTTTAAATTTTTCCCGTGAAATATAATTAAATATTGGATCCATTACACACTGATCGCAATTTTCTTTATCTTCGTTGTTTTGGCCATTTCATCTATCATTTGAATGCATTCTTCGAAGTAAATTTTTCTTTATTATAAAATATTTGCGCTTGGACAATAATTCCTTTCAGGTTTTGATTTCTAAATTAAATGTTAAAATGGTCAAGTTTTGGTTCAAAAATTACTTTCGATAAGTTGAAAGCATCAATATTGTTAATTGAATCATAGGCTTTAAGGTGATCAATCTTAGTAGCTGTAGATTCGTTAACTGGATTTTTTGTCGTAGTTCGGGTCATGGATCTTGTCTGCATGGGCAATATCGTCATGTTTTAAAGGTCTTCAGAATTGATTTTATACGGGAAAGAGCATCGGCGCCGACATTTTCTTTACCTTTTACGTTGTTCCGTCTCCGTCGGAAGCGTCCAATGCAAACGCAAGAAAGCTCACACCACTTTCGAGCGAGAAAATACACCCCTAAGAAGACCACCGTGCAGCAAATAACCTACAGCCAATCAGACCCATCCACATCATGACGCGCAAAAAGGCGCACCTATATAACGGGCATGGACCGAAGTGCTCACCACCAGCAGCAGCAGCAGCAGACATATTGTTAAGAAGAAAGAAGAGAGAAAAATAAATTAAGTTGTTACTAGCGTAGCCGTCGCCGTTTGGATTTAATCGCACTCATCCCTTGGTCTGGAGCAGCGTCAACCCCCAGCTCTTTTCAGAGCTACAAGAGTTGATTTTCCCATTGACGCTTGCCTCCTCCACCAACCTACTGATACAGTCCACTGC
The DNA here is from genome assembly GCA_024533555.2 of Aedes koreicus. NCBI lineage: Eukaryota > Metazoa > Arthropoda > Insecta > Diptera > Culicidae > Aedes > Aedes koreicus. The sequence continues at coordinate 63,432 of JAHHFK020002118.1, forward strand.
AGAAGAGGAAAGTTCCCTCTCAGTCCGAACATCATTTTGGTCCGTCCCGAACCGGATCCCAGTGAAGTTACCTGTGACGATCCTGCCTGGATCGAGCCACCGTACGCGTGGTGAACCCGAATAGAAGTTGAATGTGACGACCCTACTCGGGTCGAGTTGCTAACGACCCGTCAGCAAACAGTGAAACCGACACCCGTCGGAAGAAAAACTTAGTGCGCACACATTTGTGCATGTTTGAACTTGTTTGAACGAGACGCGCTACGCTAAAAGTGAACACAAACAAAACTGCTCCTGCTGTTGTTGATGCCAACTGAGTGCGAAGCAAATTAAGTGAATTGTTTTTGTGTTTGTGCGCGTTCGCAAAAAAGATAATATAAAGACTGACGTAATATCAAAAGTGAATTGAAAATGTCGAAAGCTGCGTGTTTGACGCCGTGCAAGATGATGCTGTCGAACAACATCGAAGAGATCCTGGTGCGCCACATTCGGATGAATCTGGATCATTCCACAGTTTCGGGAACCCCAGTTGGATGAAGCGGCAGCGAAGGAGTACCGAGGATTAGTTCGCCAGCGGTCGCAAGCAAAAATGAAGTTAGTGAGGATTAATCGAACGATGATTAACTCGTCACTTGGATTAGCACAACTTAGTGTGCTTTCGAAGAATCTGGCTGTTGCCTACGCTGAATACAGCCAATTTCATAGCAAATTATTAGCAGTAGTACCCGAAGAAGTGCTTGAAGTACAGGAGAACGAATACGATACTTTCGAGAATCTGTACTACGGCGTATCCAATGCTGTGGAAGAGTTGTTATTGGAAGCAAAACAACAAGGTCCCACCATCAGCCCAGCAGCACCTCATGTGGTTATCCAGCAACAACCGTTAAAAGCTCCAATACCAACGTTCGATTGAAACTACGGCTCATGGCCCAAGTTCAAGGCTATCTTCCTGGACCTGATGGCCATCTCGGGGGATACAGATGCAATGAAGTTGTATCACCTCGACAAAGCTCTTATCGGAGATGCGGCAGGAATTCTGGATGCCAAAATCCTAAGTGAAGGCAATTACAAGCAAGCTTGGGATATTTTGACTGACCGCTATGAAAACAAGCGAGTAAGTGGAAACTCACATCCGTGGGTTGTTGTCCCTTAAGAAGATGACATCGGAGTCTCACAAGGAACTGCGGACACTGGTAAACGAAGCCACCCTTCACGTCGAAAGCCTCCGCTTCCTCAAGCAAGAAATAACGGGTGTTTCGGAGCACATGGACGTGTATCTGGTGATCTCCGCTCTTGACAAGTTCACAAGGAAGGCGTGGGAAGGAACTCAGAAGAAAGGCGATCTTCCCAAGTATTCACAAACAATCGATTTCTTGAAGTCCAGGTGCCTGATCCTAAAAAACTGCGATGCAGCTTTCCACACATCGAACCCTACCGTGAAGCCGAAGCAACTCCAGCCTTTCTCCAAGAATCCAACACAAAAAAAAAGTTATGCAGCATCAGCCACTGAATCGCAAGAATGCGAGATCTGTGGAGGCGCACATCGAAACCAGCAGTGCACAGCATTAGAGAAATTGAGCCGTTCCCAGAAGAACGAAAAGATACGTGCCGCAGGAGTATGCTTCAACTGCCTGCGTAAAGGACACCGCATCATATATTGTCCATCCGATAAATCGTGTCGTAAATGCAAACGCCGACACCATACGCTGCTCCACGATGATGGGGCACCCAGCCGTGAAACGTTTCCCTTCCCGCGGAATCGAAAGAAAGCCTACCGTTAGATCCAGCGCTTCCGACTCAACCGAGGCTGGAGCAGAAGTATCCATCCGTCGACCTCACTGTGTCCACCACCTGTGCGTCTAACGTTGCTCAATCGTACTGCTGCTTACTGCAGTGGTGCATGTCTATGACAGAAAGAACAAACCGCATCCATGCCGCGTTTTATTGGACAGTGGTTCCCAAGTGAACTTTGTGACGGAAGAGTTAACCAACCGTTTGGGTCTGCCGAAGACAGCCGCAAACGTGCCGATTACTGGTATCAACGCCTTGCGAACACTTGCCCGTGACAAAGTGACGCTGAAGATTCAATCCCGAGTATCCAGCTTCCATGCAAGCCTCGAGTGCCTGGTAACCCCGAAAGTGACAGGCACGATTCCTTCCTCGAAGATTAACATCGCCTACTGGGACATTCCAGAAGGAGTAGTTCTAGCTGATCCCGACTTTCATACGCCTGATAAAGTGGACTTACTGATCGGAGCAGAATTGTTTTTCGACATACTGAAGCCGAGTCATCTCAATCTGGCGGACAACTTACCTCAGTTACGAGATACTCATTTTGGATGGATCGTGTCTGGTGTTATCATCGAGCCGCAAGTGGCCAACGTTTCTATTCAACATGCAAATCATGCCTCCGTTGACGACATCGAACGAATGATGCAGCAGTTCTGGCAGATCGAGGAAGTGCCGGACGTACCTAAGCTTTCGACCGAAGAACTGGCATGTGAAGCTCATTTTCTGTCCACATATCAACGAGATGAAATCGGAAGATTCATAGTGAAGCTACCGTTCAAAGAACCAGCGACCAGCTGGACGACTGCCGTGCTGTGGCACTCAAGAGGTTCCTGATGCTAGAGAAACGATTTCTACGCAATCCGGAATTACAGACGCAGTATGTGGAATTTCTCCGGGAGTACGAGGCTCTTGGACACTGCCGCGAAATCCATCAATCGAACGATCCACCGAACCAGCTAGTGTACTACATGCCGCATCACGCAGTGTTGCGACCATCAAGTTCGAGCACGAAATGTCGTTTCGTGTTCGATGCAAGCGCAAAATCATCTGCTACAGATCTGTCCCTCAACGAAGTACTACAGGTTGGGCCTGTAATCCAGAACGATCTTCACTTCATCATTCTTCGCTTTCGGAAGTACAAGATAGCTTTTTCCGCGGATGTAGCCAAAATGTATCGTCAAGTTCTACATACGAAGCAAGATCAGCGATTCTTGTGTATCTTTTGGAGGCCTCATCCATCCCAACCACTACGTGTTTTGGAATTGTGTACCGTTACCTACGGCACTGCATCGGCCCCATTCCTCGCAACAAGGTGTTTGGGGCAACTGGTGGAAGAAGACGGCGATGCCTTTCCAATCGCCGCTCGAATCGTGAAGGAAGAAACCTACATGGACGACGTGCTCTCCGGTGCAAATTCTGTGAACGACGCCATCGAGACTCAACGACAGCTGAAACAGCTCCTCAAGCAAGGAGGGTTCCCCATCCATAAGTGGTGTTCGAATTCCCAGGAGTTTCTCGAGCACATTCCTGAAGAAGATCGCGAAAAGACGGTATTAACGGAAGATCGAGGAGTAAATGCAGCCACCAAAGTGCTCGGTTTGCAGTGGGACCCTAGTGGTGACAGACTGTTCATCGCTTACCATCCGATTCCGTCTGCAGCAACAAATCAGCAAAAGGTAACAAAGAGAGCAATGTATTCGGAGATCGCCAAATTCTTCGACCCTCTTGGACTCGTGTCGCCAGTTATCGTATTGGCGAAGCTCATGGCTCAGCGATTGTGGCAACTCAAAGTTGGCTGGGACGATCCGGTTGACGACGTAACGGTGCAGGAGTGGTAAGAACTCAAAACATCATTGTCATTTTTGCACCACATCGATATTCCTAGATGCGTAACATTCGAAGGAGTGATTGCGTATGAATTGCATGGTTTCTCCGACGCTTCAGCCGTGGCGTACGGAGCCTGCGTTTATCTGCGAAGCCTGTTTGCCGATGGTTCGGCAAATCTACGACTCGTCACCAGCAAATCGAAATTGGCACCTTTGCATGACCTTTCCATTCCACGGAAGGAGTTGTGCGCCGCTCTACTGCTCACCCGCTTAGTGGAGAAGGTGTTACCAGCCCTCGATATGACGCTCCGAGAAGTTGTGCTGTGGTGCGACAGTACTATTGTCCTGGCCTAGATAAGAAAGCCGCTCAACCAGTTACAGTTGTTCGTCCGAAATCGAATCGCTGTAATACAGGAACACACAAATGACTACAGATGGGAGTATGTTCAATCCTTACGGAATCCAGCAGACATCGTTTCTCGAGGCCAACTACCCGAAGCACTGAAAGACAACACCCTCTGGTGGAATAGCCCTGAATTTCTTCATAGAGTGCAGTATGAAATCGATTCGCCAGAGCTTGTTCCCGAAGATCAGCTGCCAGAGCTCAAAGTAATGATAGCCAGTCCGGCTGTAAGTATCGAACCGTTTCCTTTCTTCTCCAGGTTCAGTAGCTTTCGGACGATACAGCGTATCATGGGCTACGTGCTACGATTCGTTGTAAATTGCCGTAAAGCATCTATCCAACGAGCAACAAGCCGGCATCTGACCGTCGGGGAGCTGCGCAGTTCATCCGAAGCCATCATACGAGTAATCCAACACGTTCATTTGGCGGACGAGATAAAGCGAACTCCCAACGAACCCTGCAAAAGGCTCGCAAACCTTCGTCCGATCTATTCCGATGCTCTACTTCGTGTGGGAGGTCGTCTGGACCGTTCCCAACTACCTTTTGAGAGCCGCCATCCCATCATTTTACCGGACAAGGAACCTGTGGTACGCCTGTTAGTTTGGCAGATACACGTCGAGCTACTTCACGTTGGGCAGACCGGCTTGATTAACGCAATGCGACAAAGATACTGGCTCCTGAACGCACGCTCCATTATTCGTTCGATCACCCGTAAGTGCGTGAGATGTTTTCGAGTCAACCCGACCAAAACCAACCATTTGATGGGAAACCTGCCTACCGCAAGAGTTGTGCCCTCACCACCATTTGCAGTCACCGGTGTGAATTATGCGGGTCCATTTCTCATCAAGCAAGGTGTTCGTCGTACATCATTGGTCAAAGCGTACGTTTCCGTTTACGCGTGCATGACAACCAAGGCAGTGCACTTGGAGGTCGTTTCCGACTTAAGTACTGATGCCTTCTTGGCGTCCCTTAAACGTTTCACCGGTCGGAGAGGAATGGTGCAACAGCTGCACTCGGATAACGCCACTAATTTTTGAGGTGCATACCATGAACTCAACGAACTGTTTCAACAATTCCAAAACCAGCAGACGGTGAAGACAATCGAGAATTTTTGCCGAACGCGTGAAATTGAGTGGCATTTTATTCCACCTGACGCACCCGAATTTGGCGGCCTTTGGGAGGCCGCAGTCAAGTCAGCAAAGACACACCTCAAGCGCATCGTCGGCAACGTCAAGCTAACATTCGAAGAGCTAACTACAGTCATGGTGGAAATCGATGCTGTGTAGAACTCTCGACCATTGTTCGCCATTTCCAACGACCCTGCAGATCCGCTGGTGATCACACCGGCCCACTACCTTATCGGCCGTCCGCTCACTGCTATGACCGAGCCTTCCTTAGAAGACGTGAAAGCAATCCGCCTGACACGTTGGCAACATCTCCAGCTCATCCGTGAACATTTCTGGCGCGCATGGAGCTGGGAATACCTCAACACACTTCAACCCAGAAAGAAGAATCTCCGCACTATGCCAAACATCCGGAAAGGAATGGTCGTCCTTCGCGATCGAAATCAGCCTCCACTCAACTGGAAGATGGGTCGCATTATGGCGGTCTATCCTGGCGACGATGGTTTGGTCCGAGCTGTCGATGTTCGTACAAGTGGATCCATATTTCGTCGTGCCGTAAACAAGATTTCTGTGCTACCCATCGAAGATAATGTGCCTATCCGAGATCCATCGAAGATTGTTGAGTACCCTCAACCGGGGGATTATGTTCGGTCTCCGTCGGAAGCGTCCAATGCAAACGCAAGAAAGCCCACACCACCTTCGAGCGAGAAAATACACCCCTAAGAAGACCACCGTGCAGCAAATAACCTACAGCCAATCAGACCCATCCACATCATGACGCGCAAAAAGGCGCACCTATATAACGGGCATGGACCAAAGTGCTCACCACCAGTTTTTATTTGACCATCACCCAGCGAGCATCAGCAGCAGCAGCAGACATATTGTTAAGAAGAAAGAAGAGAGAAAAATAAATTAAGTTGTTATTAGCGTAGCCGTCGCCGTTTGGATTTAATCGCACTCATCCCTTGGTCTGGAGCAGCGTCAACCCCCAGCTCTTTTCAGAGCTACAAGAGTTGATTTTCCCATTGACCTTGCCTCCTCCACCAACCTACTGATACAGTCCACTGCAGAAGAGGAAAGTTTCCTCTCAGTCCGAACATACGTATTCGATATCAAAGTTGAATTCCTCTAAGTCAAGTCGCATTCGTGTGAGTTTTGAGGCTGGATCCTTCATTTAGAAGAGATGTACAAGGGGGTTATGGTCTGTTTTAACTGTGAATTTTCGTCCGTAAAGATAGGGTCTGAAATAAAATATTGCCCAATGTATTGCGGTTAGTTCTTGTTCTATTGTTGATATGTTGCTTTCTCCCTTTGTAATTTTTTTGCTGGTGTAGGCTATGGGTAACCTTATGCCATTGTGTTCTTGCTCTAACACAGCGCCGCAAGCTATTTTTGAAGCGTCTGTGCTGAGAATAAATGGTTTCTTAAAATCTGGGAATTGAAGTATTCTGGGGCTTAGAAGTTTATTTTTCAAAGTTTTAAAAGATTTTTGACATTCGACGGACCAGTTAAAATTTGCTTTTTTCTTAAGAAGGACATTTAATGGAGCTGCTTTATCGGAAAAATAGGGAACGAATCTTCTGTAGTAATTACAAAATGCAACGAATCTTCGAACGTCATCGGCATTTTGTGGTTGTGGATAATTTAAAATGGTTGAATATTTTGCTTTATCAGGTTGTATACCCTGAGCTGAAATATGATGTCTTAGATATGTAACATCTGCACAAAAAAATCTACATTTTGCGGGGCTTAATTTTAAGTTGTATTTTCTTAGTTTTTGGAAAACTTTTTCTTAATTACTCAAATGATGGTTTAAAGAACAACCGACGACGATAATGTCATCGATATATAAAAATGCGCATTCTGGCGGTAGTCCATTAAGGGCTATAGTCATCATACGTTGAAAACTGTTAGGTGAAATATTTAGTCCGAATGGTAATCTGTTGAACTCATAATGACTTGAGTTCGTTGAAAAAGCTGTAAATTGTTTTGATTGTTCATCTATTTCGATTTGATGAAATCCTGACATCAGGTCAAGCGTGGAAAAATATTTAGCTCTTCCTAGTTGGTCAAGGATGTCGTCAATTCGTGGTAGTGGGAACTTGTCTGCTATTATTTTCTTGTTTAATTGTCTGAAATCTACTACAAGACGCCATTTTTTTTCCATTGTTTGTGGATTTCTTAGGAACTAGCAATACTGGGGAATTGTAAGGAGATATTGATGGTTGAATTATTTGTTCGTCTAGCATTTTATTTGCTTGTTTGTCAATTTCTGTTTTATGTACTTCTAGTGTTCTGTAATTTTTTATGTAAACTGGTGTCTGATCATTTAAGTTAATCTTTTGTTTGTAAAAATTATTGCAAGTTAATGTGTCGGTTTGAAGGGCAATAAGTCGTTGTATTTTACACACAGATCTCTAATTTTGTCTTTCACATAAAGAGGTGTATCGTTTCGTTGTAATTCTGCAAGGCATTTTTCAATTCGTCGTTTTGATTTGTTTGATTGAAATGATATATATTGAAATTTTCTAAAGGTTGAATTAGTTCTTCGAATTTTAACAGTATAATTTGTTGTATTTATAAGTCTGACTAATGAATTTTTAGCATTTATAATGGCATTCGCACAAAATATTCCTGGTTGTATTTCTTTGGATAAAATAACATAGTCTTTATGAGGGTTATCTATGGTAATTTGTCTGTAAATTTCGCAACGTGGTGGTATTAATGTTTCATCATTTAAATTATCTTGAATTGGAAGTTCAATTAACTGAGAATTTATTAAAGTTGATAAGGTCCATGTGTCATAGTCAACTACACAGCGAAATTTAGTCACAAAATCTCTTCCTAGGATTCCGTCTGTTGGTATTGGTAAATTTTCGGGGATTATATAAAATTGATGTGTCACTAAACATTCTTGAGGTAAATGTAGTGGTATGTCAATAGATCCAAGTGTATCTATTTGTTGTTGTTGTATGCCTGTTATTGAACATATTTGGCTATTATTAATATTCAGTACATTGTTTAATTTTGTAGGTTTTAGAACTGAAATCTCTGCTCCTGAGTCTACTAGAAAAGTACATTCAGAGTTTGTTACTTCCGTTCTCAAAATTACAAAGTTTGACAATGCAGTTGAGATGTTGAAAACACCTTTTACTGTCTTTGGCGCTGCACATTGGCTAGCGCAAGTTGGAATTGAGGTTGTTGTTGCTGTGGCGGTTGTTGTTGTGTGTTTTGAATTAGTGTATTTTGTTGACCCCCAACTGGTACCTGTTGGGGGACCAGCTGGTTTTCCGGGGCCAAATAGTATACGTTGGGTGCACGGTTTCTATTATTACCATTATTTCTATTATTGTTTTGTCTGTAGTTTTGGTTATTTTGGTTATTTTGCCTTTGATAGTTGTTGTTATTATATCTAGGCCGTTGGTTTGATCAATTCTGTTGTTGTCGTTGATTTGACAAATTTTGGTTCGATCATTGATTTGACCTTTGATTATTGTATCGATTATCTCGATTAGTATTTGCATTTTGATGATTTTTTCTTGATCCAGGGCCAGAATTTGAATTGTAGTGTAAAATATTAGTTGTTCTGTTTAAATTGTTTTCTGCTTCGAGTTCTGAAGCTTTTTCAATTGCTCGGGCAATAGTAGTGTATTGTCCTGCTTTCAGCAATAATTTTGTTTGCTCGTTTTTAATACCGTTAATTAGTCCTCTAATACCGGCATTATTTGCAAGTTTAGTAGCTGTATCTAGGGGAACTTCGTCTCCTAGATAAGCCTTCTCTAACTCGATAGTCAGTTTTTCCACATTGCTTGCGAAGCTGTCGAAATTTCCGTTTTGTTTTGTAGCGTTATTTTTAGCTACCTTAGCAGCACACTTTTCCTTTAATTTATTTACTATCTCGTCTATGCTAGCAGGGTTACCAGTCACTGCTGCACGAGCTTTACCTTCCAATCTTGACAGGATTGTTTGAAGGGCAGTTTGTTGATTATTAGCTGTTATTAGAGGATTACATGCCTCTAAAGCAGATACTACATTTTCTAACTTGTCACCTTTTCCATCATAAGGTGGGACAAGTGAGGTTATAACTTTTATTATTTCTATAATACTAGCCATTTTTTCTATTTTTAAATTTTTCAGTCTTAAACAAAATATTTATGCTAGCGAACGAAATTTGAAATTTTCTTTGATATTTTTTAGTTTTAGAGACACAAGCTGCGTAAGTTCGCTATATAATTTACGACTTAGTTTAATGTTAACATTTAGTTTGGTTGAATCAAATTTAGCTTCGTTAGCTGAAAGAAGCTCTGTTATTTCTTTATAAATTACTTTGATTTTAGCTAACTTGTTAGTTAACGTTAATCTTTTATAATTTCGAAAAGGATTTTTGCCGAAATTAGTTTTTAAAGCTAATAATTCATGTTTTTTTTTTTCAATGGCTCTCTCAGGGTCCATATGTCGTAAGTAAGTGTAAAGATAAATCTAAAAAAAATGTTTTTATTTACTCACAAGCCAGACTGTGGAGGCGCTCTCCTCAACACTTGTCATTTTTTTAGTGGATGAACCCGATAATTTGTCCTCCTAGATCCTTCTGTTCAGCTATACGATGGGACATCATCCCTTTACTGGTTGAGATGATCAGGTGTCCTCCTTCATGTGGTAGTAGCCTTTTTCTCCACACTGCGAGTTGCTTCTTATTCACGTGTATAAAGTGAGGTAATACATCTAATGTCGTTATCCCGGTTGTAACTTTTGTTAGGCAAGAATTGGTGTATCTTTCTATTGTCACTCTAATGTTTTCTGACTCCAGCATTTTAATTAGTCCTTCAATGCTGTTTAGTTTTAATTCCACTATTATCGGTACTTTATTTTTAATAGAGTTATTGATTCGGTTAATTGTTACCGTAATTGCTTCTTTTGCTGCCATACTGTTTTTGAAGCGCGTAGCAAAATAGTGGCGAACTCGATTTCGATAAAACAAAATTGTCCTTTTCAAACGCTTGACATCGTTTGTAATCGTACTACTGCATTAGCCGCCTGTTCTGATTGGTGGCGGTTATGCGCGTTGAAAATATACAGCACTCCGTAAGCCAAGGCAATGAATGCCAGTACGGATAGTGCTACTGTTTGCGCCGTGTCGTGCGCACTATTTTCAATGTTCACGAGTTCGTCAGAGCTGAACCAGCCCATTTTGATTGTTTTTAATACGCACTGAGTTAAGTTCTTCCACTTTTCACGTGTATTCACTTTTTGTTCTTCTCTTCTTCGTTTTTAATCTGGGCATCGGCACTTGCCCATAAACTTTCGACGTTCACTCCCCGTAAAGGCACGTATTTACTGTTACTTAAGTTACGAAAACACGTGTTGTTAATTACATGGTAAGTTTCCTTACCCACGAAGTCCATAAGTTCTAATTCGGCAACTTGGGCCAGGACTTGTTTTTTTATACTATGCCATTCTTCGTTTGACATCTTGCACTATCTTCCGATCACTGTTACTTAAATTGGTGATTTCGGCAGTTTCCGTATTTAGATTTCACGTCGCGCACTTTTACAATAAGACATGCTGATCGGACTTATAATCGTGGTGCAGGGTCTACTTGAGATAACCTGTCACGGTCGCCATGTAGCAGACATACTTCTAATTATTGGAGAAGGTCTTTCTTTCGTAGGGTATCCAGACTGTGGTGAGCTCGAGAGCTATCACCAGTAAGGACCACAGTAAAAGAGTCGACTGCTGATCGATAATAGAGATCGTTTATTTCGGTGTCATTGGGTTTATATATGGTTTTCGGTTGAGTTACAATATTTGGCTTAATGTACTTTCCTTTTGGTGAGAATGAGACAACTAAAATCCATACCCGAAAATGTGCTTGATTTGCTAGGTTGACATTTTGTATGCCTCGGTGGTCCTACCCGGTTGTGCAATTTGAAACCTTTCGTTTTCGTTTGCTCGTCAGTGTAGGGCACACTCAGAGGGAGGAAAGAGGAATGGAATAATTCTAGCACCGCGGCTCGGGCGCCGCATATGGATGCAATTGCATTTTGCATTCTATGTAACTTGAGTCTCTGAACTTAGTTCGGTTTGGAGTTAATGACTTGTTGTGATTTGTTTTGTTTATGGTTGGGTTATTGTCGTAAATATTTAGGGATGCACATCACAATAAATCAAAATGAACCGAATTTCCGAAATCGAAGAAGCAAACACGATTGGGGATATTTGGCGAAGGACTGACATCCTGTGTTATGTACAAATGGTACAACGTCATGAAGCGAGTTTGAGGGTTCAACTCAAGAAGCTTCTCAAAGTTTTCGATTACCTGGGGGTTCAAAACTTCACATCTGGTGAGGAGCCGAAGAGATAATTCTAAAAACCGATCCGAGATTGGCAACATGCCGGCTAGCACTTCAAGACTCATGGTATGAGTAGAGTGATGCAACCTAATGCGATACGAATACACCGATACTGAATACGTTCCAGTCTGATGATGTGCGCCCGAGCCGCTGACTGAAAACCAAAACTACCGTATTCTATAACCGTTGTCCGATACAACGTTAGAAGATCTTGCGGATGCGCTCCCCACCAGGTCCCGGTAAGTTCGAAAAAAGTTGATTCTTTTCTGGAACTTTCGCATCAGATACTCAATGTGGGATCTCCAGGTGCATTTTGAATCGAACCAGACCCCAAGATATTTGAATAACATAGAATGAGTTATCGGCTTACCCTAAATTTGAAGCTTCGGTTGTGCAGGGTTATGCTTCCTAGAAAAAACTACCAACTCAGTTTTCTCCGTAGAGAATTCTATTCCTAGCTCGAGAGTCCAAGTAGAAAAATTGTCTAAGGAATCCTGCAAGGGTCCTTTTAGATCCATTGGGCCCCGTGACAGACACTACGCCATCATCTGCAAGTTGTCTCAACGTACAGCTGTCACTTAAACAATCGTCAATGTCTTTGACATAAAAATTATGCAAAAGTGGACTTAAACATGATCCCTGGGGGAGACCCATGTAGCTGAATCGAAAAGCCGTAGAGTTTCCATGAGGAAAGCTCATATGTTTCTCTGAGAACAAATTGTACAAAAAATTGTTCATTAATGGCGAAAAGCCACAAGCGTGGAGTTTATCTGAGAGAACTTCAACAGATACTGAATCAAAAGCCACCTTGATATCCAAGAATACAGAAGCCATTTGCTCTTTTTTAGCAAAAGCTAACTGAATATCCGTGGAAAGCAACGCGAGACAGTCGTTCGTTCCCTTACCTCTGCAGAAACCATATTGAGTATCTGAAAGCAGGTTATTCGTCTCAACCCATTTGTCCAGGCGGAAAAGGATCATTTTCTCCAACAACTTTCGAATACAAGATAACATCGCGATGGGTCGATAGAAGTTGTGGTCGGACGCGGGCTTACCAGGTTTTTGAATAGCAATAACTCTCGCTCGTTTCCAATCATCTGGTACAATGTTTATTTAGTTCCAAAAACTGATTAAACAAGTTCAACATGCGCCTCTTGGCGACGTCTGGGAGGTTCTTAGGCAAGTTAAACTTGATCCTATCAGCCCCTGGAGGCGTGTTGCCACACGAAAGGAGTGCGAGAGAGAGTTCTACCATTGAAAAAGGTTGGCTGATCTCATCTATCGAATGCGTTGTTTCGCGAGGAAACATTTGTGCTGGCACAGAATCTGGAAGAACTTTTCGCGCGAACTTGAGGATCCATTGGTCCGAATACTCCTCGTTCTCGTTGTTCGTAGTTCTGTTACGCAATCTTCGCGCCGTATTCCAAAGGGTATTCATCGACGTTTCACGCGATAGCCCGTCCACGAATTGTCGCCAGTAACCGCGTTTCTTGGCCTTGATAAGGCTCTTAAATTCGCGTTCGAGAGCCATGTACCTTTCGAAGTGCTCAGGTGTTCCACGTCTCTTTTGGCAAATTATCCATCGAAGGAAATGATAGCTGCAAGGAGGGGCCACTTTAATGTTAATTTCTTCAAAAAAGTTTTCACAGTGGGAAGCATTGCCATAACAATGCTTTTAAGATGGTCAGAAATTTCGAGGTACTTGAACATATCTTCCACAATATCATCGAATGAGAACAGCCCAGATGAAGAGGGGACTTTTATTCTTAAAATCGGGGCATCAGGGGTTTTGGATGTCCCGGGAGAGATGGGAAATCCTGTGTGTAGTTGGCACTACGAAACCCAGGAGGATTCGGATTATCCTTCTTTACACTGCTCTTTGAATTGGGCATGTTGATTTGGGGCTTCTGTTCAGCTACTTTCCCTGCTCGGATGCGTCTTCGCTTCCGTGAAGCGCCTTCCGGAAAACTGAAAGATGTCCCCTCCTCAACCAAGTCCGAATCAGACTCGCAAAAGCAAAAGGATTTGTATTGATATCGGGGGGCGAGGCATTCTTAAGCATTTCTGCAAAAGATTGCCTTGAACGTTGTTTTAGAGAACGATCCCATTTTTCCCCGCGTTGTTTGTACGCCGGGCATGACGAGAGAGCATGGGGAGGAGTTCCCTTGCAGAAAACGCATTTTAGTGTGTTATCTGCACAGGGACCAGCCTCATGTTTCTCCCCGCAAGTTGAGCAGCGTGCCTTATTGCCAGAATGGAAGGCCGTATGCCCCATCTGCTGGCAGTTTTGGCAGATCATTACCCGGGGTACAAACAACCGCACAGGTAGCCGAAGTTTGTCCAGTTTTAAGTAGTGAGGAAGGGCAGAGGCAGAAAGGCAGAAGGTAACCCGAAACGAGTCTGTGGGGGTAACTTTTTTCTTACCCTCGCTGTGCGATATTTTAACTAACTTTCTCACTTCCAGTATCTGAACTCGGGGGAGCAAAGGGTTCTTGAATCGGCCAACCGCCTGCCTCTCCAAAATTTCAGGGCACAGACTCGCCTCTGTGACCACTCCCACAATCTCCACATCACGAGCTGGTATATAAACTCGATATTCCAGTGTAAAATGCTGGGAGGAAGCAATCTCATTAGCCTGCTTCAGGTTAGAGACGACAACACGGAGTTTATTAAATTTAACTTTCGTGATCTCTGTCACGGCTGAAAATCGCTTCGTCAAATCAGTAGTTATTTGGTACACATTCAGAGGTTTAATTTTGGGCTGAAAGTAGACAAACCATAAACCGACCGAGTCCATTGGATACGATCGCGGTCGGAATTTGTGCCTCCCCATCATCAGGTGGCAAAGGCACTTTTTCAGCCAAACCGTCCATGTCGAAAAAACCTCTTCAACATGCACGATTTGCCTTACTCGTGGGAGCGTTGAACGCCCCCCAACAATTTAAATCACACACAAACACAAAATAGGAACACACACAAATTAACGCTAAACTCTAGTGGGATGGGATACAGAGGAAAAAAAACTTAACTAATATTACCGATCTGTTGCTGCTGCTGCTGCTGCTGACGCACCGTATGCCTGAACGTCGCACAACAAAAGTTGCTATTAGGAAAACTTTTATAACAACGTTTTGTCCATGTTGTTCTTACCTCCGAAACAATGGCTTTTTGTCCAACTATATTTAAATTAATTAATTATATTTAAATATATTAAAAACAAAATTAATTACGATTTTTTCATATAATCATTTATTTTTCAGTGTATATTTTTCTTCATGAACACTTTGATTCCCTAGAATTTCTTCTCAGACACTTGTTCTCTAAAACAAACGATTTTCGAGTTACTTTAGATTTTGAGAAAAAAAAAACTAATAAATTCCAAGGATCGCACTCGAATAAATCTTCCAAAATAACGGAGCGCTGGATCGAACGAACTTTCTTCTTGCGCTGAACGTAGTGGAATGAGATCACCCAAGCAGCACAAAGCAGACATTATAAGTTTCAACAACTTGATTCTGACTTCAGTGAGTCACATTGAAGTTATTTTAACCGATTTGTAACAAGCGTGCTGCTAGGGCATTATTATGAACATTTCGATTAGAAATTTGATTTAGAATCATATTTTGGCATTGAAAAGTACTTTTGATAAACATAAATTAATTTTATGAAAATCTTCCAAAAGTTGCTATTAGGAAAACTTGTTTAACAACGTTTTGTCTATGTTGTGCTTACCTCTGAAACAATGGCTTTTTGTCCAACTTTTACCATCAAAATTAATTAAAAAATTTCATATAATCATTTGTTTTTCAGTGTATATTTTTCTTCATGAACACTTCGATTCCCTACCATTTCTTCTCAGAAACTTTTTCTCTAAAACAAACGATTTTCGAGTTACTGTTTTCCTAAAATTTTTGTATCAAAAACACATAAGCCCTTCTCAAATGTTACTCTCGTATCAAAACGACCGCTCCTCATGCCAAAACACTTATACTGGTATTCCGAACACGTTTGTAAAGTTTCGGCCAAATCTAAAATACTAAAGTTTTGTCACTTACTGATTTGGCGTGGAACTACTCTGTGGAAAAAAAATCACTTATCGTTTCAACGATTTTTTGGAATTAGCAACACTTATTGGAGTAACAAGTTTTTAGCAACACTTATTGGAGTAACATTACATATCAAAATGCAGTCTTACACATGCAAAAATCTAAACTATCTAAGCATCACAGCAATAGTTATCCCAAGTAACAAATTCAATTTTAAGGTACACTTGAAGAAGTTCTCAAGACTCATTATATAAAACCACGCATAAAACTAGATATTCTACATAACATCGATAAAACAGCCATAAAACCCTCATAAGTTCAAAAAGGCCCATACTACAGGAGGTTCTCAAGACTATTTCCCAAGATTCGCTTAAAACTTGATAGTTTTATCGATACTTGTAATGACATGCAGGACATGCTTAAAACTATGATAAAACTACCACAAGTTTTGGTAGTTTTATGATTTTCCTCTTTAAGAACACTTCCGGTCCGTCACAAATATGTTTCGAAGATTCCATTTTTGGATTCGTTCTGCTGAATGGAAGCTTTTTTAAGAGAAAAAAAAAACATCGATATACATATGATGTTTCTTTTCCAAAGTGGATACGTATATAAATTAATTGTAAAATTGACCATAAATGCAGGAGTTTTTTGCCTGCAATTGATAAATTTTTCATGCGACGTTCAGTTTATTGGTGTTTTTTAACATAAAAGTTAGAAAATTTTAATGCGCCACGGAATCATTGCTAGAACATTGATTTATTTGAAAAATAAAAAATACTTTAAAATTCAACGATTGTAAAAAATACTTGAAAATTCAACAAATGTTTACAATCCATTTTAAGTTTTAAAATGTATTTTAAACAGTAGAAATTGTTCGTAGCATTGGAAAAACGAGAGTTTTTTTTGCATACATATGTAAATGGCTACCATTCCGAGGGAATCCAGAATAGCCACGCTCGCAATTTTTTCAATGGTTTTTATTTAAATCTACCATAAAACGCATATAAAACTAATACTCTTGCACAAGACTAACAAGATTTTTTTTACGAGCGCGATAAGTTCATCTTTACTTGTTCTATTCTTGAATAAAAGGAGTAACGCTTGAATAAAACTTGTTTGAATTGCTCAAGGTAAACAAGTCTTTCGTAAGATAGCCATAAAATCAGTGTGGAGAAGGCACATCATAAACAAAGAAAATGTGAACGTTCAAATCAAAAGTGCTATGTATAATTGTTGTTCATCATTACAGCTTAAAATTTATTGTTTTTAATCACCAGCGTAAGGCGATTAAAACATTAAAAAAAACTCTAACTTGAATATTATAAAAGGGTTTTGGGGAAGAAAAAAAAATAATAATATTGCGGGGCTTCAAATGGTGAGTTGACAACTTCGAAGGAGGGTGCGACCGACCTCTCGTCCTCACAAGTTCCTACCTCACGCCTCCACGAGTCATATGATCACAAAAGACTGCCAGCTGAAACATGGAGACGCTGGTTGGCGTAGCCTGGGCAATGTTGTCAATCTGACAATAGCGAAGTGAGGGGGTGCGACCGAAGATTTTATACCTTTTTATCATATTGTATATTTTCTATTCTCATTTTATTAATAATTTCAGCACGCTTTGGAATCATCTTTGCATTCCAAAACTATGCCTGGAGCAACATGCCAGGCATCAAAGGCGGAATTTGTATCTCATCATATCAGCATACCATTTTATTTAAAATTGCACTTCTGAACTTCAACTATTATATTCATAAAAGACTGGCATGTGCTTATACGTAATGTAGGATTATATTTTAATGTTGTGTTTGTGGTATTATGGTAAGATAAGCCATTTCTTTAAGAATTTATCCCACCGGACTCTTCGTTCACTCTATCTTTGAAATGATGCTAGAACAGTATAAAGAAAAATATTACAAATATTACAATGTTATATAAAATAATATCTTTTATTGAAATTTTATCTTTTATATTTCGAATGATCTATTCTGTTTTCAGCTTTCCCAGGACTAGTAGGATATTGATACATATCTAACTTTTATTTATTTTTCAGTAACAATCCATTCAAATTTGAATAAATTAGCAGTTTTGTCTATAATGGTATCTTAATTTGTTGTGTACAAAATATATTATATATTAAATAACATATAACGGGGAAAGGGAGGGACCATCAGGGCACCCAAGTAAAACGATTTGGATAGGGAGCATGGGACTGCCTCCTCCCTATTGTTAACATTTCGTGGAACGAGGGCGGGCTCTTCGACCCCATCTATTGGGTTTATTCTGTCAATCGAGGGCTCGATTCTAGTGCTGTGAGTGTGAACTTGCTTTTGGAAGGAGATTCTCTTCCCTATATTCGCGGGTTTCGCGTAAGTGTCTCTGCTTACGGGCCCGCCCAAACGTTTTTGGCCCTTCATACAGGAGCTTGATGATCACAAACAATAATAGAATCCTGATCAAATCGTTTTTCAGATTATTCCACTGCTATGGAAAGTTTCCTTGCTGCAATAGATGGTAGTATCACATCATCATCATCATCATCATCAAGAACAGATAATAATATTGCGTCGATGGCTGAAACATCAGTTGAGCGAAAGATGATTTTTCTTTGGTTTGGTGGGGGGAACCTGGGGTTGGGGGAGGGGCACTGTGTGGGGGGTCACGGGGGGGTTCCCGCGCGCTTTTTCCGTTTTTGGGGTAAGGGGGGGGGGGGGGGGGAAAAAATTCGTTCGCTCGGGAGGATAAAATAAAAAAATAAAAAAATATTTTTTTATAGTGGTGAATCATAAATATATTTTAAGTGCTGTATTTCCACGGTGGTGCGCCATATAACGCACTGCCTGACACGTTAGGTTTAACTAGCACAACTGGCATAAAATCAAATATCACGAATTGCATTTCGGTTTTCAACTGGCGACACTTTGCACCATTTTATTTTATTCGTTTTACGCATAACGCATAGACCCTTTTGATAAGTTAGTCTCAGTAGGCTGCGAATCCAATAGAATGGTCAAAAAAAATTGTCGTTGGTGGCTGAGATGAAGGAGTGTTCAATATATTGGATAGGTTTTTATTGAATTTCCGCTTGAACGATCCGCTAGTTTTTAATTTCTTCCACCTGTGGGCGTCCATTGTGACAGTTTGTTTATTTTTCACATAATGTTCTTTCTCAAGAATATGTGCTTTTATTTAAAATCAAATGGTTCTAAGAGAGTTTTATGGCAGCATTTCCAAGATACATTCATCTTAAAGAAGAATGTCATAAAACTTTTACAAAACTTTTATCAGATTTTATGCAAGTTGCGAAACGATGTCTTGAGAGGGGGTAAGTTTTAAAAGGGGGGTATAATGTGTGTTTTGTGGGGTTCTGGTGTTTTATTTATGTAAACTGGATAAGTAAAATAATGGGATACCTTGTGATCAAAAAGTTCCGGTAATTTTCAATTTAAAAAGGCCGCCTTTATTTTTTCGGTAAAATCTTTTTAGTGTAAGATGGCAACACTAGTTCTGATATTCTGTCAAAGTGTGAGAGCAAATTATCCATTAGTTTTGTTTTGACAACTGCTTTTGTTAGTCGAAAAATAGACGCTCGGCGATTTTTACCATGGATAAAAAATTGGAACAACGCGTTTGTGTGAAATTTTGTGTTGAAAACGGATTTTCTGCAGCGGAAACGCTCAGAATGTTGCAAAAAGCCTTTGGTGAGGACTCTATGTCACAAAATCGTACATTTGTTTGGCACAAAGACTTTAAAGAAGGCCGTGAAAGCGTGAGTGACATGCCGCGTTCTGGACGACCATCGACCTCAACTACCGATGAAAACATCGCTTCCGTGAAGAATTTAGTTATGGAAAACCGCTCAATTAGCATTCGGGAGATAGCTGCACTTCTTGATATCTCATTTGGATCGACCGAACACATTTTGACGGAAATTCTGGGCATGAAACGCATTGAAGCACGACTTGTTCCAAAAGAGCTGAATTTTTTGCAAAAACAGCATCGAGTTGAGGTCGCTAAACAGATGATTGCGAACGCAGATAGCGATCCCACATTCATGGAACGCATCATAACTGGTGATGAAACGTGGGTATATGAATTTGATATGCTCACAAGTCAACAATCGTCCGAATGGCGCGCCGAAGATGAGCCGAAACCAAAAAAATCACGACAAAGTCGCTCCAAAATTAAAGTTTTACTGACCGTTTTCTTTGATTTTCGCGGTGTCGTCCATTCTGAATTCCTTCCAGAAGGTCGAACGGTTAACAAAGAGTATTATTTACAAGTTATGAGACGTTTGCGTGAGGCAATTCGAAAGAAGAGGCCAGAATTGTGGCGCAATAATTCGTGGATTTTACACCACGATAACGCTCCATCACACACCGCGCTCACTATTTGTGAATTTTTGGCCAAGAACTCCACCAATACCATCAAACAAGCACCATATTCACCAGACCTTGCCCCGTGCGACTTCTTTTCTCTTCCCAAAACTGAAAATTCCGCTCAGAGGTAGGCGTTTTGAATCGATTGATGCGATAAAAAAGAATTCGCTGGAAGAACTGAAAGCCATACATTCATCGGCCTATAAAAAATGTATGGATGATTGGATAAAGCGCTGGCATATGTGTGTTGCCTCTAATGGCGAGTACTTTGAAGGCGATAATAAAGATATCAATTAAAAATTGAAATAAATGCGTTTTTTTTCAAATTACCGGAACTTTTTGATCACAAGGTAATTCTCTTCACAGCAGACCTGAATTTCGACAAAAAGGCTAACTGAATTTATTATTTAAAAGGCTATCAGAATTACAAATCAGAGTTTAAACATTTTTTTTCTTTGTATGGATTGTAACATTAACAAGTCTTAATGTTTATGTTTCTAGCCTTGAACCATAGGTCAAAACTTGGAGCACCTGTAGGATTATAAGAACTAATATGTTTTGGTAACATTCCTGTAGTTTTCTATCAATATTTGGGAGATTTCTTAAGGTGACTATCTTGCCTCATCTTCCCCTAAACTCCTTTATCATACGCTACTAACAATAATGAATATTACGAGTGATAAACATGAAAACAACGGAGTTCTGTTTCTGCGTTCGTTTGGGACGGTTGAGAGTTTTGTTTTTTTCGCGCGATAGCCTTCTTCTCTACGGCATTGAAATAAATTTGCATTGTTCATGTTTCATCAACCCGGTCGCTTTTGTTACAACAGCAATGTGCGAGTTGAAAAATACTGTGCGATTTACCTTCGGCAATGGAGCAGATAAACCAGTCTTAGGCGAAGTGGCAAATTTCGTCAAAGGCTTGGATGTGGAGCTTGATGAAATTGAAGCTGCATATAGGATTGCAAATGAAAAGTCCCTTCTCGTCAAGTTCAAGTCTGAGCGGTCGATGTTACACGCGTTGAACGCCAACTCGGATGAACTGATGTTCCATTATGGAAATGGAAAAAAGGTTAAAGTGCACATGTCGCATGCCCAGGATCACATCTGCTATGTGCGAATATACGATCTCCCACCGGAGGTTCCTGACCAGGAGATCGGTGTTGTCCAAATATGGACGCGTAAAGAGTATCGTGCGGGAGAAGTTTCCGGCGGAGCTGGGCATACCGGCCTACACTGGTGTGCGGGGCGCGTACATGGATGTGAAGCAGGAAATACCGTCATCGCTGCACTTTGCCAGCCGGAAGGGAAACATATACTACCAAGGCAACAAGGACAAATGCTTTATCTGCAAGGAAGAGGGACACTTGATCCTGTCCCAAGCGGCAGAATCCGAGTCAGCCGAAAGTGCAAAGTCACGAAAAGCAGCAAAGCGGTAAACTGAAGAAAACGTCCGGATGTGCAGTAACTGGAGGTACAGCCACCGGAGGATCAGAAACTGAAGGTGAGAGAGAATTCGATACGCTAGAGGCGCTGCAAGATAAAACGGAGGAATCTGTCATCATGCCGGTGGACACCGAAATACGTATTGAAGAACCGAAGGAGTTGGATACCCGCGATCGTGCTTTGTTGCAGTTCGCCGCATTCATGTCAACGGGGATCAGTAAACAAAAAGAGTCGGCTAGAATTGCGAAAGAACAAGAAGAAGCTAACATACAATCGCCCCCATGAAAGAAGAAGAATCATAATTTGTTTAAAAAATAGTTTTTTTTTGTGTGTGTAACCCACAAACATTGCCTTTGGCTCCGTAAAGCTAACGCCATTGAGCCGTATAAAAAAATAAACTGGTTAAAAAAAATGAAAACAACAAACACTGTTCCGTCCGAAGGAACGAGCAAAGTGGACTGTAACACTTCTTCGGGAGTAGGCCAAAGCTAAAGGATAGGGATCCTCGCTAAGTGCTTTGCCTTCGGTGGACACTCCGCCAGTGGAGTGGAAACACGAGCTAGAGTAGTTCGGACTACCCGTTGGATACTCGGTTTTCTCGAAGCTGTGTCACGTTACGACTTATGTACTTAACACTACAGACTTGGTGCCGTGAACTGTTGCTGTGAATGAATTAGGCAAATTTTCCTATTAAAACACTATTTATTCAGAACTTTTCACTTGCGTCTACACACGTTGGAATCTAGTCTCATTCTGATCTTATGGACTGTAAACAGATTGTACGTTTGGCTCTCTCTCAAAGTAGGTATCATGTTTACAGCGTGCTTTGCTTTGCACATGAGGAGTATACAAAAAGAGGGTTATTATTATTATTATTATTATTATTGTAAAACAGGTAAAATATTTGCCCCAATGACCGGCATCTTAAAACTAAAATCACAAAACTACAAAATTAATCAAATTAACATAAAATACGTCTAAAACTACACTTACTTGTTTCCCTATGTACATTAAAATCAAATACAATGTAACAACTATTAAAAAGATGACTCATGCTGCGCATTGGCTCATGGAGACCATAGTTGGTTCCCCGCGGGAAAGCTCAGGAATGAATGTGCGCGTAGATTACGGCGGTGTATGTTGATGTCCAACATGCTGAACAGTCTAGAAGAATCAATGTTCCCTTGCAGGAGATCGCCAATAAAACAGGCTTTTGCCACGTTACGCCTTCCATCAAGTGGTTGAAGGTTGATGAGCTGGCACCGACTGCTATAGCTGGGTAGATTGAACGGGTCTCTCCACCTGAGATGACGTAGGGCAAATCGAATGAATTTCCGCTGGATTGCCTCAACACGCTGAATTTCATTCTGGTAATATGGAGATCAGACAACCGAACAATATTCCAGAATAGGGCGAACGATTGCGCAGTTAAGCTATTTCAAGCAATAAACATCCTTAAATTTTTTGGCAAAACGGAACAGGAAGCCTAACTGCGATGATGCTTTAGACACGACGTATGCTACGTGGTCTTTGAAGGTCACTTTGGAATCGATGAGAATCCCCAAGTCCTTAACCGTCGTTTCGCGCTGCAGCTCAAATCCTGCCAAAGCATAACCGAATTGGTAGAGTTCGCGTTTACGGCCAAATGAGATCACCGAGCACTTGGACAAATTCAATGTCATCCGATTGATGCGACACCATTCAGCGAATGCCCCCAGCTGTTGTTGCAGAAAAACGGCGTCTAGTGGATGCTTTATCGCGTAGAACAGCTTCAAATCATCGGCGTATGAGAGTTTTAGGCATTTGAGGATGAGATTGACATCGTTCATGTAAAGCAGGAACAAAAACGGCCCAAGGTGGCTGCCTTGAGGCACGCCGGACAAAACTTTAAATGGTGACGAAACGTGATCACCGATTCTGACGGACATACTACGATCGGTTAGGTAGGATCGCAGCCAGATAAGCAAGTTGTGGCTCATGCCTAACTTATCAAACTTGGCTATTGCTATCTGGTGGTTCATTTTATCGAACGCAGCGGAGAGATCCGTGTAAATAGCATCCACTTGATTACCGTTTTCAAGTTGCTTGACCAAGAAAGAGGTGAAGCACGTCAAATTAGTGGATGTCGAACGTTTAGGAATAAATCCATGCTGATCCGGCGAAATATAGTGCGCGTAGAAGTATCGCCGACGCATTCGTCAACACCCGTGAAAATTGAAGGTGCAATGCAATTTGTACCCCCGAATACCAATCCGAAAGAATTCAAACGAATTCAGCAGCAGGTAAGAAAATATAAATTTGTCGTGTTGATGCGTGTTGAAATATAATGGTTAATGATTTATTTTAATCATTCATGCATTGACCATCTATACAATAGTTATTGGTGGCCCTTGTTCAAAATCATGTAAAGGTGTTATTGTTAGGTGTATTGAAATTTTTTTTTATTTTTTTTTTTTTGGTTTTTTTTATAGGTGGTGTTTTGGGGGAAAAAATAATGATCTTTTTTTTTTTTTGTTGTTAATTATATTATCTCTTAAATTTTTTTTTGGAAAAAAAAAAAAAAAAATTTTTTTTTTTTTTTATTATAATGGGGGGGAAAAAAAAAAAAAAAAATTTTTTTTTTTAAAAAAAAAAAAAAAAAAAAAAAACAGTTTTTTTTTAATTTAATATTTTGGTTTTTTTTTTAATATTATTTTTTTTTTTAAATTTTTTTAAAAAAAAAAAAAAAAAAATTTTTTTGGGGTGTAAAAAAAAATAAATTTTTTTTTAAAATACGATCGGTTAGGTAGGATCGCAGCCAGATAAGCAAGTTGTTGCTCATGCCTAACTTATCAAACTTGACTATTGCTATCTGGTGGTTCATTTTATCGAACGCAGCGGAGAGATCCGTGTAAATAGCATCCACTTGATTACCGTTTTCAAGTTGCTTGACCAAGAAAGAGGTGAAGCACGTCAAATTAGTGGATGTCGAACGTTTAGGAATAAATCCATGCTGATCCGGCGAAATATAGTGCGCGTAGCTCTGCACTAGCTTCCGAAGAATTATCATCTCAAACAACTTGGATACTGCACTTAATGCAGCTATGCCCCGGTAATTTGGGACCATTCTCTTGCAACCTTTCTTAAACACTGGGAAAACATATGACTGTTTCCAACAGTTCGAAAATATACCAGTGGACAAAGAAAGATTGAATACCTTTGCTAACGGAGACGCAAGACAATCCACGCACTGTTTCAGTACAAGCGATGGAATGCCGTCCGGACCACATCCCGTTGAGGACTTCAATTCCTTGCCAGCTGCAATAACCATGTCATTGGTGATGGCATAATGCATTCCGGAGGCAGGAAGACGGGGCACATTACTGGTGGCGAGCGCGATGTCCTGCGGGTCGAGCAGCTCGTCGGAGAAAACGTTGCTGAATTGGGAACGGAAAATATCGGCAATATCGGCGATGCAATCAGCTTCGAGCAAACCATCCGTCATCGTGGAGGGCAAACCGACTTCCTTCCGCTGATCATTGACGTGACGCCAAAAGCTTTTGGGGTTGGACTTAAGGCTTTTTTGTAGACGGTCTTGATAAGCGTTATAGAGATAATCGTTTAATTGCTTGTACTCAGCATTCGCTTCCACGTAACACGATTTTGTGAAATCCGTGCGATATTTGCTGTGTCGTCTCAGAGCTGCCTGCTTCAATCTTTTGAGGCGCTTGAGAGCGGAATTCGACCAAGCTGGTTTAGTTGATTCAAGTTTCATCCTCACTGGAACAAACTGATCAATGGCATACAGCAGTACACCAGACATTGTCGATGCAGCGAGGTTGACGTCAGAAACATCGAGAATCTCGTCCCAGTCAACAAGTCCCAAGAAATCGTTCATTCCGCTGAAATCGGCCTTACTGAAATCGTAGAAAACACTTTCAGAGGAATCACGGAAGCGACACAATGGATTTACCGCAAGTTTCAAAATTAATGGTGGATGATGCCGACAGATTTTTACTAGCGGTGCTGGTGCTTCAATAACTGTGCAATCCTCACACAAATCGTCACTAACAAAGCACAGATCAAGCATGCGATTATACTCGTTTTGAACGCCAGTCAGCTGCCTGAGTTGAGCGGTACTATACGCATCAAGCAGTTCTCGTGATGTCATGCCAATCGTAGATCGAGAAACGATAGGAAAGTAGTGCCCAAGAGAATTTTGCTGCCAAGAAATCGTGCTTAAGTTGAAATCGCCGAGAATGATCACCTTGTCCCTTGGATTCAACTGCGAAACGACCCAGTTCAGCGAGTCAAGATGCTTTTCGATTAGAATTGCGTCATTTACTCGGTCGGGAGGAAAGTAAATCACGCAAACGTAGAGCGAAGCATCGTCGGTAGCCAATGCAACCCATATTTGCTCCGCCGATGTGCTATTGGGAGGATTGACCGAACGGGATTTGAATCTGGAATGAACAGCTAGCAGAACACCGCCACCGATACTCTTGTTACTGTTAGAAGGTGACCGATCTTGTCGATAAACGTTGTAGCAATCGTCAAAGAGTTGATTCGTCGTAGTATTCCCGTTAAGCCAGGTCTCGGTGAGAGCGTAAATGTCATAGCAACCATCACTAAGGGCCAATTGATACTCGGCAAGAGAACTGTTGATCCCACCAACATTTTGGTAGTACACCAGGACACTCGAAGTAGCAGCTGCAGCTTGTCTTGGTCCTCGGGGGGCAGTGATAGGAATTGCAGTTCCCGGCGTAACGGTTCGTCTCGTTATCTCAGATGGATGAGCGCCCGATTGATCAGCCGCAGGCCGAGGCTGATGGTTGTGGCTAGAATGAGTGGTTTCGATCAGACTCTGGACATTCGTAGAAGTAAAGGAATACTCGCCGGGTAGAGGTTGCTGGAAGACCCTCTCACCGCATTCGACAACAGGACCAGGACGACTATGTAGAACGACGGCAGCATGTGGCAGGACTGGGTCGAAGGGCTCGAGGGCTTCCAAAGGGCTTCCTACGGCGCGTCCTGGTGTCCGGAGCGGCTGACAGTGTGATCTGGCTGTCTCGTAGCGATTGGTCGAAGCTTTATCATTACTGTCCAGTTGTTTATCTAGCAAATTCGCGAGGGCATCAGGTATGGATTGACTTTGAAGAACATCGCTGCAAACGGGGCGGAATTCAGGATTTGGATTTTCAATAATAATATGGTACTTGCCTGAGCAAGCAGGGTGGATGACCCCCTCACCAATACCGAACACAGGAACGGAACGACTAGGTTGGCCGGAACAATCAGCAATGCTAGTAAACCGACGGTGCTCGACTGTGACGGGTGGCTTAGGGGCATCCATCGTGCTTCTTGTCGTGCGTTCCGTTATTGAAAAATGTCTATAGGAGGCGCTCAGTGCTGCAAACGAACTACTGTGGGGGCTTTGGAGAACATCGCTGCAGACGGGGTGGAATTTAGCGTTTGGATTTTCGAGATTAACTAATGCGATGGAGTCACCAAGGCATCCATTGCTAACGTCCCGTCGCCTGTTCGGGGAACCTTTGCAGGTCCCCAAAAATCCCGTTCAGATTGATGGTTCTCGAATTCTCCGATAAAGATTCCTTTCGGCCATATGGAATGATCCAACGCAATGTCCCTACGATCTTTAACAACTCCAACTTTGAAAGAGATGTACGTAAACTGTTTCAAATCGGCATCTTTACGCACCAGCTTTCGCACGTCAATGTCGGTTTTGGTTTTTAAGCAAGTTTTCACCAACTCGCATATGTCATCCTCGGTCACGTGACGAGCAATCCTAGACAAATAAATCCAGAATTTCTCTGGTGGTTTTGCAACTGTCTCGACAGTCATGCAAACTTTTTCTACCGACTTCGTACCTCCAATCAGTGCCTCATCTGGTCGTGATTTTGGTGTACCCCTTGTAGCAGCATCTCTAGGTCGCTTGCGACTTGGCCATGGTTGGATTCTTGTCAACACAGCCGAGTCCAAAGGTTGATTTTTATCAGCAATAGATTTTGTTAAAACCTTAGTTTCTTTCAGTTCCTTCTTCAGCTCTGCCAGCGAGGCATTGATATTCGCCGAAATCGCATTCACAGCATCGGATGGTGACTTCAAAGGATTTTGCTTGATGACGTGTAGCTGGTTAATGCAAGTTTCACAGAACCACAACAAGTTACTGTGCTCGTTGATGAAATCCATAGTCGGTCTTTTAAAACCAACGCATTTTATATGTACTGACTGGTTACAAAATCCGCTACATTGCAAATATTCAATGGTTTTCACCGGCTTGGAGCACTGGTAGCAATTTGAATCCATGTGTGCAAGAGTAGGTCAGTAGGTGGATATGACGCGCAAGAGAGCTTTGCTGAATGCACGCAGCTAGTCGCCAACAGATGGCGCTGATCTTTATGTAAACGGCGAAGACGTCAGATAGCGAGAGATTAATACAGCTTTCACAGAAACACAGCGTCACATACGAAACAATTGCTGTACAATATTCACTTTGTGAGAACAGAAACCACTCCGTAATGAAAACAACAAAGAGAAGGAACAAAACCAATTCGAAAAACACACACTCTTGGATTTGTTGTTACTCGCGGCAAAAGAAATTTCGATTCAAAACAAGGGAAGTAAATAACATAACGATCTTAATCAGCAGTGTTGCCACACAAAAAAAATGGTTTGGAGCTGAATGGCCTTCAATATTAGTTGGGTATGAACAAGGTAGCAAAGCAAAGGATGGCACAAACAAATTTACAAGTCTAGCATGACTTCTTCCGGTACGGAACATTCACCGCCGCGTTGAAATGGTTATTTCGAAACTTTAGATGAATCGTAGTAAGCCTTGTTGTCATCTATCGGCAAAACTGACAGTTTGTTGATCGGTCGACGGAAGGTTGCTTTGTCACGGTAGACATCCACTGCTCTTACCAAACCATCGACACCAGGCTAGGTCTTGGTAATTACACCCAGCTTCCACTGCAACAGGGTCAAGTTTCGGTTGTGCGCCAAGACGACCATTCTGGGCACCACATTGACTGTTAGCTTCTGGTTCTTCTTTCTAGGTTGCAAGCTGCTAAGGTAGTCACATCTCCAGGCCCTCCCAAAATGTTTTCTCAACTTCTGTAGATGCTGCCATTTATCCAAACTGTTTGCCTGGACATCTTCGTAGGATGGCTCTGAAATCGCAGTAAGCGGACGTACTATCTGATAGTGAGCAGGCGTCATCACTTCTGGGCCTCTGGGATCCGCTGTCGTGACGAAGGGCGGACGTGAATTCAGGATCGCTTCGATTTGTGCTAGTATGGTAGCATATTGCTCGAAGCTCAGCGACGTATTTCCAACAATCTTTTTCAAATGGATCTTTGTGCATTTCACAGCGGCTTCCCAAAGACCACCATTCAGGAGCATCAGGAGGTGGAATGAAATACCATTCGATTCCCATGGCTTGAAAAAACTACTCGATTTCGTTGCTGTTTTGTTCCTGCTTGAACAAATGATGAAGTTGGTTCAGTTCATGCTTAGCATCACGGAAATTCGTACCATTATCCGAGTGCAGTTAATACACGATACCACGACGACTCAAGAACCTTTGAAGCGCTGCGATGCATGCGCTGGTTGTCATGTCAGACCAACTCTAAGTGCACGACACGAATAACACTGCCACATATACCTTCACAATGATTGCCTTTCGTTTGCCTTGTTTGATCTGGGACGGGCCAGCGTAATCCACACCGGTAACGAAGAAAGGAGGTGCAGATGTCACACGAAATTATGGTAAATTTCCTATGTACTGGGTCGACAGGCTGATCTTTGAAACACTTCACGCCAGATCTCGTGGTCGCTCGAACGATCGAAGCGGCATTTATCAACCAGTAATAACGACGTAGAACATGAACCAGACCGGCTGGACCAATATGAAGATGTTCCTCATGTAGAACACGAATCAGTATTCGCGTAATAGGGTATTTGTTTGGCGGATAATTCGATGCTTGGCACCATACAGAAGTTGGGAATGCTCTAAGCGGCCTCCAACTCGCAGCACACCATTCACTAAGATTGGACCCAAAGAACCAATCTTTCGGCAAGTTTCTCCCGATTCGACTCTCGCAATCTCATCACTCAACTCTTTTCGCTGAACTACCTTAAAGATCACTTCCATCGCACTTCGTAGTTCTGGAACCGAGGGAATCGAATTTGTCACACGGGTAGCTGAGTTTTTCTTCTTGCAGTTGCGAATGAACCGTAGTACCAAAGCAATAACACGTTGTAACTTCCTGAAGGAGCTGTATTTGGAAAGCACTTCTAACTCTTTATCTTAATTTAGGTGTACAGCTTTCAGTTCAGAGATTTCTTCATCCTGGATATCTTCAAGTAACGTTTGCTCATAATAAAGCGAACCCAGGAAGTTTAGCTCATTCCACCAAAAATTATTCTTCACCAATTCACTCGGCATCTGGCCACGCGATACGATATCGGCAGGATTGGATTCAGAGTGCACATACATCCACTCAAAACCTTCCGATTCACTCAGATTTCAGTGATGCGGTTTCTCACGAACACTTGCGCATCCAAGCCAAAACAATTTGACTGTCTTACCAGAGCACTACACATTTGAACGGCATCTTAATTGAACGCACAACATTGTTTACCAAACGAGACAGCAAGAGTGCTGCACACAGTTCTAATCTGGGAATTCTCACTTGTTTCAATGGATCCACCTTTGACTTACTGCAAAGTAGCTGTAGTTCGGTAGAATTGTCTTGAAGCACACTGTGAATGTAGATACATGCTCCATAAGCGGACATAAAAGCATCGGCGAAACCATGAAGCTCATAGTACACTGCCTCGTCAGTCAGTACACAAATTGGAATCCGAACCTGATTGGTTATAGCGAGTGCCTTCGTGATCTGTATCCACTGTTGACTTATTGCATTTTCAACGGGTTCGTCCCAATTCACCTTGCTGCGCCACCACGGTTGCATGAGCAACTTAGCAAAAACAATCACTGGCGATAAGAATCCAAGAGGATCGTATAACTTGGCAATCTCGGACAAAATCATTCTCCTCGTGTTTTACTCGGAATCAGCATCAAAATGTGGCGACTTTTTTTTTTAACTTAATTGTTTATTTATAAGGCTCAAGTGCCTTAGGCATAACGGAGCCGAGTTCTTTCTCATTTTTACAACGATAATAACTTACTTACTAGGTTAGTTTTGGAAAGCCGAAAAACTCGCGGCTTGGTCAAGGTTAGGGATTACAATGATTCAGGAAGGAATGGGAAGTAGGAATCTTAACGTTGGCTTTCAACAGCAGATTGGCGATGCTATATTGTTACTGTAGGTTTGGCGTAGATGTTGCATTGCGTTAAGCTATAACGATACAATAGAAGCGGTATTACGGGGGGAGGGGACGAGGTGGACATGTTAAAGCGACAGCTAAGAGAGGGTCAAACGAATACATCTATTTGTTTCAAGAACTTGTAAATTAGCCCCATATAGTCCAAGTCCAGCTTACCCAGCACGTCTCTAATATCTTCCTTCTCTGGTTTCCCTCGGGCCCGTAGGGATGCGCAAAGATCAGATCTGGCAATTTCGTAATCGAGGCAATGCCAGACAACGTGGTTGATGTCCTGATAACCTGCACCACAGCCGCATTGATTGGTGTCTGAGAGACCTATTCGATAGAAATGAGAGCCTAACGAGTAGTGATTGGAAAATAGACGACACATTACCTTGATAAAATCCCGGCTAATATCCAACCCTCTGAACCACGATTTTTTCGATACCTGTGGGAGAATGGAATGTAACCATCTGCCCAAATCCCCTGCATCCCATTTTTGTTGCCAGCTGATCAAGGCCTGTTGACGGAAAATAGCAAAAAATTCGTTGAAGGCAATTTGTCGATCATAAATATCGCCTGCCATAGCGCCCACCTTGGCAAGTGAGTCCGCTTTCTCATTACCCGGAATGGAGCAATGAGAAGGGACCCAAACCAAGGTGATGGTGTAGGAATTGTTTGATAGGGCACTCAAAATAGATCGTATTTCGTTAATGAAATACGGTGAGTTCCTTGTCGGCCTCATTGAACGAATAGCCTGAAGTGAGCTGAGACTATCCGTAAAAATGAAAAATTGATCAGAGGGAAGAGAGGCAATTCGCTCTAATGCATAGTGTATAGCCGCCAATTCTGCGACGTATACGGAGCAAGGATTTAGAAGTTTGATTGAAGCGCTAAGAATTTCGTTAAAAACACCAAATCCAGTGGAATCATTTGTTTTTGACCCGTCGGTGTAAAACTGTCACTTCTGATGTGGCCAAACTTGCTTACAAAAATTGATGGAATGTACTCCGAACGGAGTGGATCTGGTATTCCACGAGCTTCTTGCTTCATGGTTAGATCAAAAACTACAGTAGAACTAGAGAAGTCTTGGGAGTAATCACGATTAGGAACATTCGAAGAAGGGCACACCTCCAGCGTCATGTACCAATGGTACAGTGTCATGAACTTAGTTTTAGGATTTCGTTCGATTAGCTTTTCAAAATTTTCAATTACCAATGGATTTAGCACCTCACAGCGGATGAGGAACCGGAACGATAGCTCCACAAAACGATCTGATAAAGGAAGAACTCCTGCTAATACCTCCAAACTCATAGTATGAGTTGAGTTCATGCAGCCTAACGCGATACGAAGACAACGGTACTGGATTCGCTACAGCTTCAGAATATGATTTTTCGCGGCGGATTGAAAACAGAAGCTACCGTACTCGAGAACCGACAGAATCGTTGTACGATACAGCTTTATCAGATCTTCCGGGTGGGCTCCCCACCATGTTCCGGTGATAGTACGCATGAAGTTTATTCGCTGCTGGCATTTCTGATGCAGATACTTAATGTGCTTTCCCAAAGTGCATTTAGAATCGAACCAGACCCCTAGGTATTTATAAGACAAACTTTGAGTTATTATTTTACCCATGAATTGAGGCGGTATCTGTGCTGGATCACGCTTCCTAGAAAAAACAACTAACTCTGTTTTCTCCGGGGAGAATTCGATACCCAGCTTTACAGCCCAGGTAGACAAATTGTCTAGGATATCCTGCAACGGTCCCTGCAGGTTGTTCGCCCCTGGTCCTTCAAATGAAACAACGGCGTCATCCGCAAGCTGTCTTAGCGTGCAATTTTCCATGAGGCAGCTATCGATGTCTCTAACATAAAAATTATAAAAAAAGGGGGCTTAACAAGAGCCCTGGGGAAGACCCTTGTAGCTAATTCGTGAAGTTGTCGAAGACCCATGAGAAAAGCTCATATGTTTCTCAGACAACAAATTGTACAAATAGTTGTTTAATAATGGTGAAAGGCCACACTCGTGGAATTTGTCTGAAAGGACGTCTACACAAACTGAATCAAAAGCCCCCTTAATGTCCATGAAAACTGAACCCATTTGCTCATTTTGAGCATAGGCCAGCTGTATTTCTGTTGAGAGCAGCGCAACACAATCGCTCGTTCCTTTGCCTCTGCGGAAACCAAATTGTGTATGAGATAGAAAGCCATTAGATTCAATCCATTTGTCGAGCCGATGGAGAATCATCTTCTCTAGCAGCTTCCGTATACACGACAACATCACAATTGGACGATAAGAGTTGTAATCCGACGCGGCTTTCCCGCGTCGCTTCTTCATATTTTGTATAGCTATAACTCTAACCTGCCTCCATTCATCCGGAACAATACTGCTTTCCAGGAACTGATTAAATAAGTTCAGCAAGCGCCTCCTTACGACGTCTGGGAGGTTTTTCAACAAGTTAAACTTGATTTTATCCATTCCTGGTGCAGAATTGTTGCATGAAAGGAGAGCAAGTGAGAATTCGAGCATCGAAAAGGGCGCATCCATTTCGTTACGATTGGTTTGAGTATCGCGAGCAATACGTTGCACCGGAACAGAATCTGGGCACTTTTTCTTGGCGAACGCGTAGACCCACCGGGAAGAGCTTTCCTTGTCTTTATTCACCGATGACGCATTTCGCATTCTTCTCCCGACGGTTCAAAGAGTTCTCATCGACGTTTCACGCGATAGCCCTTCGACGAAGTGACGCCAATATCCGCGTTTCTTGGCCTTGGCGAGGCTCTTAAACTTACGCTCAAGAGCAATGTACCGCTCGTAGTTATCTCGCGAACCGCGCTTCCGATATGCTTTAAACGCGACTGATTTTTCACGGTAGACCTCAGTACATTCGCCATCCCACCACGGAGTGGGCGAACGTCGGCGAATTGTTGATCCTGGTACCGGTCTGCGCTGTGCGTCGATCGCACACTTGAGGATTAACCCGGATAAAAACCGATACTCTTCCAACGGAGGAAGGACTTCGACCGATTGCTCGCCATCGATGATCGCTTCAGCGTATTTACCCCAGTCAATGCACTTCGTGAGGTCGTACGCAATGTCGATCGAGCGAGATTGACACGAACCATTGGTAATTGAAATTTTGATAGGCAGGTGATCACTACCATGGGGATCTTGAATCACTTTCCACGTGCAATCCAATGATAATGAATTCGAACAGTTTGAGAGGTCTAATTTGCCTCCAGGGTTTGGAGGTGGAGCCACGCGTGTTACTTC
This sequence comes from Aedes koreicus, assembly GCA_024533555.2. Classification (NCBI taxonomy): domain Eukaryota; kingdom Metazoa; phylum Arthropoda; class Insecta; order Diptera; family Culicidae; genus Aedes; species Aedes koreicus. Next base: position 97,400 of record JAHHFK020002118.1, read on the forward strand.
CCCAGTATTCAAAATAGTCAAGTTGAAGTAGTCCATGAGGTCTAGTATCAATGCAGAACGGTTGTAGTCGTACGGTGACCCCCAGGCTGTACCGTGAGAATTAAAATCTCCTAAGATCAACCGTGGCTCTGGCATTGCGAGGCAAATAGTTGAAAGGTCCCTGCGGGATATTGCCGTATTCGACGGCAGGTATATGCTGGCTATACTAAAACTTTTGCCTCGAATAGTCACTTGGCATGCAACTACTTCAGGGCCTGTTATCGAGGGGAGATCAATTCTATAAAAGGAGTGTAGCTTATTAATCCCCAACAGCACCCCTCCATATGACTCCCCTCGATCCTGCCGAATAATATTAAAATCGTGGAAAGAGAAATCTTTATCAGAAGAGAGCCATGTTTCACAGAGAGCAAATACGTTACAATGCGATTTGTGAACTAAAAACTTAAAAGCGTCCAAATTGTTTAGAATACTTCTACTGTTCCATTGTAGTGCTTCGATCATATCCCCGACCTCATTGGATAAATTATCCATCGAAAGAAATGATCGAATCAAGAAGAGGCCATTTTGAAGACAGTTTCTTTAGAAGAGGTTTTACAAATGTAAGGATCATGTTGATGAGGTTTCTCGTTGTTAGTGAGACCTCGAAAATGGTGAAGATGAATTCCACAATCCCAGAAAGAGACATTTTTTCGGATTCTTCGACTTGACACGGTCGAGATTCCAGATGTCTTGGTAGTTGGCGTTCTGGGCAAAAAACTGGAACAACTGGGGTTTTAGATGTTCCCGGAAGTGGTGGAAAGTCACCAGCCAGTGGTTTAAAACCTGGAGGAGAAACTTTTTTTTGTATTACCACCACTTCTTAGATTGTTCAGAGGAGGGTGGGGAGCCTGTTCTACAGTCAGCGCGTTTTGAGATGCTTGCTGACGGTGCCGTTGACGTCTTGCTGTAGCGCGCTTTCTCTTCGCTCCCGTCTGAACAACAAAGTACTCCTCAGCATCCTCAAAGTCTGAGCCATGATCATCAATGGGCAGGGAAGAAAAGATATTGTTCTCAGGTTGGGCTGGTGGAACAGCGGCCGGTGCGATCATTTTAAGTATTTCTGCATAAGAGCGCTTTGACCGCTGCTGCAATGAACGAATTTCATGTTTCTCCCGCTCTATATACTTCGGGCATGTAGAGAGATCATGTGGAGCTTCCCCACAGCATATACACTTGGGGTCCATACTGCAGGGACCGTCCACATGTTGCTCACGACATTTACCGCATCGTGCTTTGTTACAGCAGTAAGGTGCAGTATGACCAAACTGCTGGCACTTATCACAGTGCTTGACCGTCGGTATATAGAGGCGAACAGGTAATCAAAGCTTCCACAGCACGAGGAAATTCGGAAGGGCAGCTCCAGAGAAGATCACTCGATACGAATTTTAAGGCCTTTTTTTGCCGTCGGAGGACACATGGTTCATTTGCCTGACATCAAGAACCTGAACTGATGGAACGGCACGATTTTTAAACCCACCAGTTCCATGAGCTTTGATGTCTGCGCACGTCAAAAACGGTTCGGTGATCACTCCGGCTATTTCAACAACGTGCGAGGGAAGATACACATGGTATTCTAGGGAAAAGAGCTCTGAGGAAACAATCTTGTTAGCTTCTTCGCGATCACTTAGAGTGATGCGAAGCTTACTGCGGCTGGGAGAGGTTATTTCCTGAATGCTCCGAAACGACTTTGCCAGATCTTTTTCGATTTGGAATTTATTCAACGGTTTACTCTTGGGCCGAAAAAAAAACCAGAAAATGACCTTTAGATCCGGTTGGATAAGCTTTCCGGCGGAGGAGCTCGGAGGAGGATGTACCAGAAGTTGCTTCTGTTGAGTTTGGCTCCGAAGCTTTTTCTGTCTCCATTAAGGAAAAATTAGGAAAAGGTTGTAGAATAGGAGGAATATCATCATCCGAGCAATCTAACTCCTCCGAACCCCGGCTCGGATTATTTTCATCCATCGTGGGGACTTAGAACGCCCACGAGGAGAATAAAACAATTGTGTTCAGTTCAATATCAGAAAAAAATAAAATAAAGAACAAAATATAATCAAAATATAGGACACAATAAAGATTTTCGTAACTGATAGGTGGGTTAATTATTAATTTTATCGCTGCGATTGTATTCACCTAAAACATGCTCAAAAAAAATCCACATACACAGCTCCTATCACAGAGAGAAAAAAAATTTAAAAATAAAGAAATATGAGATTGTATCCACTTATAGGTGGATTAAACAATAATTTGAAAAAAAAAAAGGAAAATAAACCAAAAAATAAGAGATAATAATAATAAAAAAAATACTTATATATTACTAAGAAAGGTTTCCTGTTATCCGGGAGGATTAATCAACAATATGCTTCGTCGAAAAAATTTCAAACCAAAGAAAAAAAAAACAAAAAAAAATATTTATTTAAAAAAAAATGCAATCAATTTTACCAGAAAAGTACTTCTGCCTGCAAGGGGGATTATCCTCTATCTTGATTAGTGGAGCAAAGTGGAAATCAAAAGAAATGTTTACCTATTGTTACACAATTTGGTATGGTGCGGCTGCTACTCGTGTCGGTCTGTAGATAGGCTATTGAAAGCCTATTGGTGCGTGTGGAACACCTGACCGACGCGATGGAATGGTGCGGTGATGATGATGATGATAATGATGATGATGGTGATAGCCGTCGTGGGGGAGAACGAAATTCTTCACACTTTCGGTGTCGATGACGGGTCGTTGGATGGTCCTTTACAAGGCTCGCCTGTAAAGGCCACTTCCTTCGTTCCGAACGTCGCACTGTGGCACTATCAAACCAGCTGTTGCATCAGCTTTAGTGCAGAAAAAAAAACCACGATCGTGGAGAAAAATAACCAACAAAAGTAATTCGATTGCGGAGCTAACCAATGTTGAACTTGCACACTCGAACGTTCGACAAGGAATGATGTGGCGACTTTATGGAAAATAAAAATTCATCACTCTGAGGATCCCACAAGATACCAAGCACTTTGATCACAGTGTTCACACCCTGCTCTTCTAGAATCTTCTTTTCTTCACGCTCGCTTTCTGGGATGTGTTCCAACAATTGCTCGGAGTTTAAGCACCACTAATGGATGGCTTGGACTGCACTAGTGAGACAGGTTCTATCATTACAATGGAGAAGGACTTTCTTTACCTTGTAGTATCCGAACTATGGTGAGCTGAAAAGCTATCACCAGTAAGGACTACAGTCAAGAGTCTTCAAGTGATTGGTTATGATTGCATTTATTTCTTAGTTTCTGTTGGGTTTATATATGGTTTACAATTCTTTACAATTCTTGGCTTAATGTAACCTATAACCTTAAATTAACCTATTAGTTAGAGTGAGACAACTGGAGTACATGCCCAAAATGTGTATCTTCACAGGGTCGGCAATTTCGGTGCCGCGACGATCCTACCCAGTTGTGCAATATGACACCTCTCGATATCGGGACTGCATTGGCATGGGTCGAACGGTCGAACACGAGAAGAGAGAGAGAGGGTGTGAATGATTGCGTTCTAACGCCGTGGCGCAGTCGGCACAATTGGTTGCACTTGGCTATGCGTAATTTGACCTGCGGGTTTGGCTCAATCAGAATGACTTGTTTTGTTTACATGAAGGTTTTTGACTTGTCGTTATTTATGGGTTTCAGATGTAGGGATGCACATCACACCTTCCCCCTTTGAAAAAAAAATGGTCTGATGTTATGGAATGGAATGAGACCATTTTAAATGTTATAATTTCTCCAGATGTCTCTTTGCTATTAAAGTTGGTTGTTTATTTTAAGTTTTTTTTTTTTTGTATTTTCGAATTTTCCTTGTCATAACTCAGGGTTAGACTACTGACCTTCTTTTTTCACTTATTTTTTCGTTTTTACTCTTTTTTTTAGAAGTTAGGCTCGGATATTAAAACTAGGTATTTATTTTATAATTCTATTCTTGTGCACTGTTTGGTTTTCACTGGTTAATTGGTTTTTTATTGTAACATTTGGATGTTGTATACTGCCGTGAAACGCATATCAGTCCCATCTTTGCTTGATTTCCTATTCATATGGGGACTGATATGCGTTTCACGGCAGTATATCAATGATAGTAAATGGTCCAGAATATACTGAGTCTAATTTTCTTCGGTCTCCTATTTTAATATTGATTGGATTTGATTTTTCTGATTGTTTTACTATTCTTCTTTCATTTGATTTGTCTAACAAATGTTTTGCTTTCTGAGCCGCTACTTGTAATTTATATTTTAGTTCTTTGTGGTATGCTTCATAATTATAGCTTGGGTCTATTGAGGATTCTTCTTTAAGATGTGTTGGGTAAATTGCTTGAGTACCAAAGACAAGTTCAAATGGTGTGAAATTATGTTCTGTGTGTGGCGTTGTATTGTAAAAGAATGTAAAAAATGGTAACCATGAGTCCCAGTCATCATGTTGTTCGTTTATGAATTGTCTAAGATATTCATTTAAACAACGAGAGCTCCTATGGTTTCCGGATGGTTGTTGAGAATTTTTGATTGATGGATAGAATGGTACATAATTGTTGGAATAGTTCATTTTTATCTTCGGTGCCCATATCGGATTTAATTATCTTAGGGCATCCGTAAATTAAAATAAGAATTTCAACTAGTGCTTTTGCTAGAGAACTAGCTTGCTTATCTATTATTGGAACTGTTATAATATATTTCGTTAAATCTCATTGTACTGTCAACGAGTAACGATTACCTCTTGTTGATCTCGTTATTGGACCTACAGTGTCAATTGAAATGATTTCAAACGGTTTTATTGGTGTTGAAGTTTTTTTTCGAAAATTTCTTTTGTTTTAATTCTATGTTTATTTTGTCTACATGAAATACAGTTTTTAACGTATTTTGTTCCGGTGTGAATTTTATATTAGAGCAGTAATAATTTCTTCGTATTTTTTTGTAATAATTTGTTTATACCTACGTGTCCTCCCGAATGGGTATCGTGGTTTTCCTTTATAAATTGATTTATTTCATCGGTGTCTTTTATTACCTTCGCTGGTGTGTATATGATTATTATGACGTCTTTAAAAATTTCATTGCATACTTCTTTAAATTTTTTCCGGGAAATATAATTGAATATTGGATCCTTTACTTTGATCGCAATTTTTTTCATCTTCATTGTTTCGGCCATTTTTATCATTCGTTTGTATGCATTCGTCAAAATAAATTGTCCCTTTATTATGGAATATTTGCGCTTGAGCAATAATTCCTTTCAGGTTTATATTTTTAAATATAATATTAAAGTGGTCAAATTTTGGTTCAAAGATTACTTTCGGTAAATTGAAAGCATCTATATTTTTAATTGAATCATAGGCTTTAAGGTGATCAATCTTAGTAGCTGTAGATTCGTTAACTAGGTTTTTTGTCGAAATTCGGGTCATAGATCTTGTCTGCATAGGCAAGATCGTCATGTTTTTGAGGTCTTCAGAATTGATTTCTATACGGGAAAGAGCATCGGCGCCGACATTTTCTTTTCCTTTGACGTATTCGATATCAAAGTTGAATTCCTCTAAATCAAGTCGCATTCGTGTCAGTTTTGACGCTGGATCCTTCATCGAGAAGAGGTGTACAAGAGGGTTATAGCCATTCCTTGTCGAACGTTCGAGTGTGCAAGTTCAACTTTGGTTAGCTCCGCAATCGAATTACTTTTGTTGGTTTTTTTCTCTCCAATATCGTGGTTTTTTACTGCACTAAAGCTGGTGCAACAGCTGGTTTGATAGTTCCACAGTGCGACGTTCGGAACGAAGGAAGTGGCCTTTACAGGCGAGCCTTGTTAAGGACCATCCAACGACCCGTCATCGACACCGAAAGTGTGAAGAATTTCGTTCTCCCCCACGACGACTATCATCATCATCATCATCATCATCATCATCATCATCATCATCATCATCATCATCATCACCGCACCATTCCATCGAGTCGGTCAAGGCATTGTTCCACACGCACCAGGAGGCTTTTCAATAGCCTATCTACAGACCGACACGAGTAGCAGCCGCATCATACCAAATTGTGTAACAATAGGTAAACATTTCATTTGATTTCCACTTTGCTCCATTACTGACTGAAGATAGAGGATAATCCCCATTGCAGGCAGAAGTACTTTTCCGGTAAAATTGATTGCATTTTTTTATATAAATATTTTTTTTTTGTTTTTTTTTTCTTTGGTTTGAAATTTTTTCGACGAAGAATATTGTTGATTAATCCTCCCGGATAACAGGAAACCTTTCTTAGTATTATGTAAGTATTTTTTTCTACTATTATTATCTCTTTTTTTTTTGGTTTCCCTTTCTTTTTTTTCAAATTATTGATTAATCCATTTATAAGTGGATATAATCTCATTTTGCTTTATTTTTTAATTTCTTTTTTCTCTGTGATAGGAGCTGTGTATGTGGATTTTTTTTGAGCATGTTTTAGGTGAATATAATAGCGGCAATAAAATAAATAATTAACCCACCTATCAGTTACGAAATCCTTTATTGTGTCCTATATTTTTATATTATATTTTGTTCTTTATTTTATTTTTTCTTATATTGAATTGAACACAATTGTTTTACTCTCCTCGTGGGCGAAAATAATCCGAGCCGGGGTTCGGAGGAGTTTGATAGTTCGGATTATGATACTCCTCCTATTCTACAACCTTTTCCTAATTTTTCTTTAATGGAAACAGTTGGAAACGTTGAATAAATTCCAAATCGAAAAAGATCTGGCAAAGTCGTTTCGGAGCATTCAGGAAATAACCTCTCCCAGCCGCAGTAAGCTTCGCATCACTCTAAGTGATCGCGAAGAAGCTAACAAGATTGTTGCCTCAGAGCTCTGTTCCCTAGAATACCATGTGTATTCTGGGTGGGTGGGTTTAAAAATCGTGCCGTTCCATCAGTTCGGGTTCTTGATTGTCAGGCAAATGAACCATGTGTCCTCCGACGGCAAAAAAAGGCCTTTAAATTCGTATCGAGTGATCTTCTCTGGAGCTGCCCTTCCGAATTTCCTCGTGCTGTGGAAGCTTTGGTTACCTGTTCGCCTCTATATACCGACGGTCATGCACTGTGATAAGTGCCAGCAGTTTGGTCATACTGCACCTTACTGCTGTAACAAAGCACGATGCGGTAAATGTGGTGAGCAACATGTGGAGGGTCCCTGCAGTACGGACCCCAAGTGTATATGCTGTGGGGAAGCTCCACATGATCTCTCTACGTGTCCGAAGTATATAGAGCGGGAGAAACATCAAAAACGTTCATTGCAGCAGCGGTCAAAGCGGTCTTATGCAGAAATACTTAAAAAGATCGCACCGGCCGCTGTTCCACCAGCCCAACCTGACAACAATATCTTTTCTTCCCTGCCCATTGATGATCATGGCTCAGACTTTGAGGATGCTGAGGAGTACTCTGTTGTTCAGACGGGAGCGAAGAGAAAGCGCGCTACAGCAAGACGTCAACGGCACCGTCAGCAAGCATCTCAAAACGCGCTGACTGTAGAACAGGCTCCCCACCCTCCTCTGAACAATCTAAGAAGTGGTGGTAATACAAAAAAAGTTTCTCCTCCAGGTTTTAAACCACTGGCTGGTGACTTTCCACCACTTCCGGGAACATCTAAAACCCCAGTTGTTCCAGTTTTTTGCCCAGAACGCCAACTACCAAGACATCTGAAATCTCGACCGTGTCAAGTCGAAGAATCCGAAAAAATGTCTCTTTCTGGGATTGTGGAATTCATCTTCACCATTTTCGAGGTCTCACTAGCAACGAGAAACCTCATCAACATGATCTTTACATTTGTAAAACCTCTCCTAAAGAAACTGTCTTCAAAATGGCCTCTTCTTGATTCGATCATTTCTTTCGACGGATAATTTATCCAATGAGGTCGGGGATATGATCGAAGCACTACAATGGAATAGTAGAAGTATTCTAAAAAAATTTGGCGCTTTTAAGTTTTTAGTTCACAAATCGCATTGTGACGTATTTGCTCTCTGTAAAACTTGGCCCTCTTCTAATAAAGATTTCTCTTTCCACGATTTTAACATTATTCGGCAGGATCGAGTTGACTCATATGAAGGGGGGCTGTTGGGGATCAATAAGCGCCACTCCTTTTATAGAATTGATCTCCCCTCGATGACAGGCCCTGAAGTAGTTGCATGCCAAGTGACTATTCGAGGCAAAAGTTTTAGTATAGCCAGCATATACTTGCCGCCGAATACGGCAATATCCCGCAGGGACCTTTCAACTATTTGCCTCGCAATGCCAGAGCCACGGTTGATCTTAGGAGATTTTAATTCTCACGGTACAGCCTGGGGGTCACCGTACGACTACAACCATTCTGCATTGATACTAGACCTCATGGACTACTTCAACTTGACTATTTTGAATACTGAGGAAGTAACACGCGTGGCTCCACCTCCAAACCCTGGAAGCAAATTAGACCTCTCAATCTGTTCGAATTCATTATCATTGGATTGCGCGTGGAAAGTGATTCAAGATTTTTTTTTGTCTAGATTATCGAGATTTTCAGCCTCGGGCTGGTTCATCTCCCGTCGTAGTCACTCAAATACCCCTTTTGGGTATTTTCGTAACTTGTCTGGGGGTGAGATTTGAACTCGTGAATTTGACGTGAGAGGTATGGATGCTAACCACTACGCCGGGGTCGCCCCCAAACCTATCAAAATTTCAATCACCAATGGTTCGTGTCAATCTCGCTCGATCGACATTGCGTACGACCTCACGAAGTGCATTGACTGGGGTAAATACGCTGAAGCGATCATCGATGGCAAGCAATCGGTCGAAGTCCTTCCTCCGTTGGAAGAGTATCGGTTTTTATCCGGGTTAATCCTCAAGTGTGCGATCGACGCACAGCGCAGATCGGTACCAGGATCAACAATTCGCCGACGTTCGCCCACTCCGTTGTGGGAGCAACGTATTGCTCGAGATACTCAAACCAATCGTAACGAAATGGATGTGCCCTTTTCGATGCTCGAATTCTCACTTGCTTTCCTTTCATGCAACAATTCTGCACCAGGAATGGATAAAATGAAGTTTAACTTGTTGAAAAACCTCCCAGACGTCGTAAAGAGGCGCTTGCTAAACTTATTTAATCAGTTCCTGGAAAGCAATATTGTTCCGGATGAATGGAGGCAGGTTAGAATTATAGCTATACAAAAACCCGGGAAAGCCGCGTCGGATTACAACTCTTATCGTCCAATTGTGATGTTGTCGTGTATACGGAAGCTGCTAGAGAAGATGATTCTCCATCGGCTCGACAAATGGATTGAATCTAATGGCTTTCTATCTCATACACAATTTGGTTTCCGCAGAGGCAAAGGAACGAGCGATTGTCTTGCGCTGCTCTCAACAGAAATACAGCTGGCCTATGCTCAAAATGAGCAAATGGGCTTTTGATTTAGTTTGTGTAGACGTCCTTTCAGACAAATTCCACGAGTGTGGCCTTTCACCATTATTAAACAACTATTTGTACAATTTGTTGTCTGAGAAACATATGAGCTTTTCTCATGGGTCTTCGACAACTTCACGAATTAGCTACAAGGGTCTCCCCCAGGGCTCTTGTTTAAGCCCCCTTTTTTTATAATTTTTATGTTTGAGACATCGATAGCTGCCTCATGGAAAATTGCACGCTAAGACAGCTTGCGGATGACGCCGTTGTTTCATTTGAAGGACCAGGGGCGAACAACCTGCAGGGACCGTTGCAGGATATCCTAGACAATTTGTCTACCTGGGCTGTAAAGCTGGGTATCGAATTCTCCCCGGAGAAAACAGAGTTAGTTGTTTTTTCTAGGAAGCGTGATCCAGCACAGATACCGCCTCAACTCATGGGTAAAATAATAACTCAAAGTTTGTCTTATAAATACCTAGGGGTCTGGTTCGATTCTAAATGCACTTTGGGAAAGCACATTAAGTATCTGCATCAGAAATGCCAGCAGCGAATAAACTTCATGCGTACTATCACCGGAACATGGTGGGGAGCCCACCCGGAAGATCTGATAAAGCTGTATCGTACAACGATTCTGTCGGTTCTCGAGTACGGTAGCTTCTGTTTTCAATCCGCCGCGAAAAATCATATTCTGAAGCTGTAGCGAATCCAGTACCGTTGTCTTCGTATCGCGTTAGGCTGCATGAACTCAACTCATACTATGAGTTTGGAGGTATTAGCAGGAGTTCTTCCTTTATCAGATCGTTTTGTGGAGCTATCGTCCCGGTTCCTCATCCGCTGTGAGGTGCTAAATCCATTGGTAATTGAAAATTTTGAAAAGCTAATCGAACAAAATCCTCAAACTAAGTTCATGACACTGTACCATTGGTACATGACGCTGGAGGTGTGCCCTTCTTCGAATGTTCCTAATCTTGATTACTCCCAAGACTTCTCTAGTTCTACTGTAGTTTTTGATCTAACCATGAAGCAAGAAGCTCGTGGAATACCAGATCCACTCCGTTCGGAGTACACTCCATCAATTTTTGCAAGCAAGTTTGGCCACATCAGAAGTGACAGAAAGTTTTACACGGACGGGTCAAAAACAAATGATTCCACTGGAGTTTGATGTTTTTAACGAAATTCATAGCGCCTCCTTCAAAGTTCTAAATCCTTGCTCCGTATACGTCGCAGAATTGGCGGCTATACACTATGCATTAGAGCGAATTGCCTCTCTTCCCTCTGATCAATTTTTCAGTTTTACGGATAGTCTCAGCTCACTTCAGGCTATTCGTTCAATGAGGCCGACAAGGAACTCACCGTATTTCATTAACGAAATACGATCTATTTTGAGTGCCCTCTCAAACAATTCCTACACCATCACCTTGGTTTGGGTCCCTTCTCATTGCTCCATTCCGGGTAATGAGAAAGCGGACTCACTTGCCAAAGTGGGCCCTATGGCAGGCGATATTTATGATCGACAAATTGCCTTCAACGAATTTTTTGCTATTTTCCGTCAACAGGCCTTGATCAGCTGGCAACAAGAATGGGATGCAGGGGATTTGGGCAGATGGTTACATTCCATTCTCCCACAGGTATCGAAAATATCGTGGTTCAGAGGGTTGGACATTAGCCGGGATTTTATCAAGGTAATGTGTCGTCTATTTTCCAATCACTACTCGTTAGGCTCTTATTTCTATCGAATAGGTCTCTCAGACACCAATCAATGCGGCTGTGGTGCAGGTTATCAGGACATCAACCACGTTGTCTGGCATTGCCTCGATTACGAAATTGCCAGATCTGATCTTTGCGCATCCCTACGGGCCCGAGGGAAACCAGAGAAGGAAGATATTAGAGACGTGCTGGGTAAGCTGGACTTGGACTATATGGGGCTAATTTACAAGTTCTTGAAACAAATAGATGTATTCGTGTGACCCTCTCTTAGCTGTCACTTTAACAGACCTACAGCAACAATATATTATCGCCAATCAGCTGTTGAAAGCCAACGTTAAGATTCCTACTTCCCCATTCCTTCCTGAATCATTGTAATCCCTAACCTCGACCAAGCCGCGAGTTTTTCGGCTTTCCAAAACTAACCTAGTAAGTAAGTTATTATCGTTGTAAAAATGAAAAAGAACTCGGCTCCGTTATGCCTATGGCTTTTGAGCCTTATAAATAAACAATTAAGTTTAAAAAAAAGAGGCTTATGGTCAGTTTTTACTGTGAATTTTCGTCCGTAAAGGTAAGGTCTAAAGTGTGATATTGCCTAATGTATTGCAGTTAATTCTTGTTCTATTGTTGATTTGTTGCTTTCACCCTTTGTAAATGTTTTACTGGCGTAGGCTATGGGTAACCTTATGCCATTGTGTTCTTGATCTAATACAGCGCCGCAAGCTATTTTTGAAGCGTCTGTGCTGAGAATAAATGGTTTCTTAAAATCTGGGAATTGAAGAATTCTGGGAGTTCATTTTTCAAGGTATTGATTGTTCTTCTATCTCGATTTGGTGAAATCCTGACATCAGGTCGAGCGTGGAAAAATATTTAGCTCTGCCTAGTTGGGAATCTAGCATTTTATTTACTTGTTTGTCAATTTCTTCTGGTGTTCTGTAATTTTTTATGTAAACTGGTGTCTGATCTTTTGTTTGTAAAAAGTATTGCAAGTTAATGTATCGGTTTGAAGGGCAAATAAGTCGTTGAACACAGATCTTTAATTTTGTCTTTTACACAAAGAGGTGTATCGTTTAGTTGTAGTTCAGCAATGCATTTTTCGTTTCTGTCGCTTTGGTTTTTTTGATAGAAATGATAAATATTGAAATTTTCTAAGGGTTGAATTAGTTCTTCGAAATTTTTCCGAATTTTAACAATATAATTTGTTTTATATATAAGTCTGACTAATGAATTTTTAGCATTTATAATGGAATTCGCACAAAATATTCCTGGTTGTATTTCTTTGGATAAAATAACATAGTCTTTATGAGGGTTATCTATGGTAATTTGTCTGTAAATTTCATAACGTGGTGGTATTAATGTTTCACCATTTAAGTTATCTTGAATTGGAAGTTCAATTCCCTGAGAATTTATGAAAGTTGATAAGGTCCATGTGTCATAGTCTATTACACAACGAAATTTAGTCAGAAAATCTCTTCCTAAAATTCCGTCTGTTGGTATTGGTAAATTTTCGGGGATTATATGAAATTCATGCGTCACTATACATGCCTGAGGTAAGTGTAGTGGTATGTCAATAGATCCAAGTGTATCTATTGGTTGTTGTTGTATACCTGTTATTGAGCATATTTGGTTGTTATCAATATTCAGGACATTGTTTAATTTTGTAGGTTTTAGAACTGATATTTCGGCTCCTGAGTCTTCTAGAAAAGTACCTTCAGAGTTTGTTACTTCCGTTCTCAAAATTACAAAGTTTGACAATGGGGTTGAGATGTTAAAAACCCCTTTTACTGTCTTTGGCGTTGCACGTTGGCTAACGCAAGTTGGAATTGAGGTTGTTGTTGTGTGTTTTGAATTTGTGTATTTTGCTGACCCCCAACTAGTACCTGTTGGGGGACCAGCTGATTTTCCGGGGCCAAAAAGTATACATTGGGTCTACGGTTTCTATTAACACCATTTAAATATTATTGTTTTGTCTGTAGTTATGGTTATTTTGATTATTTTGCCTTTGATAGTTGTTGTTAGTATATCTAGGCCGTTGATTTGACCAATTCTGTTGTTGTCGTTGATTTGACCAATTTAGTTGTTGTCGTTGATTTGGCCAATTTTGGTTCGATCGTTGATTTGACCTTTGATTATTGTATCGATTGTTGTTGTAATTATTGTTTCTGTAATTTTGTGTATGATAATGAAGAACACTATTTGAACCGTTACTTGTTGGTTCGTTTTCGGTCAATTTTTCTACCGCTGACGAAACAGTAGAAAACTGTCCAGCCTTCAGCAGAAGTCTGGATTCGTTATTTTTTACGCCATTAGCGAGAGCTTTCACTCCTGCTTTGACAGCCATTCTTGATGCTGACGCAAGTGGAACATCCGCGTTAATGTACGCACGTTCCAGTTCTAGTGTGAGCTTTTCAATTTGCTCAGTAAATTTTCCAATTTCGCCATTCTGTTTTGTGGCATTTAATTTTGCAACCACTTTTTCAGGCGCAATTGTAATTTTACATTTATCGCTTAGTCTTTGGTTAATCTCTTCCACATTTTGAGGATTATCCCCCACAGCTGATCTCGCTTTGCCTTCCAGGTGAGAAAGAATAACCTGCAGTGCTACTGCACGATTTCGTGGGTTATTAACACCTTGCACGCGTTAAATGCTGCAAAGGTGCTGTTAAGTTTTTCACCTTCGTCGCTAAACTGCGGTATTAACAAAGGGATTGTTGTTATGATTTCAATGGGTGAAGTCATTTTGTGTTTTTATGTAATTTGACTAAATTTAAAATAATCAATGAAATAGTTTTAAATGAAATAAGTTTAGGGAAGTTCAATTTGTAATCTAAGAGGGTTTTTATCTCTCCATATATGTTCCTAGCGCCTTTAAGTAACAGTACTTGCTTTATTTTGATCGATTATTTCGATAATTTGAATTATTTCGTTATAGATTTTCTTAGCGTCATTTAACTTTTTCTTCAAGGTAACGATTCTATATTTTGTATTTGGATTCTTTTTTAAATTATCTAGTATATTACTTAGCTTGTGGATTAAGATGCCACATTATGAAGAAAATAATGTGGATGGAAAAAAAGTACTTATCTTAGTTCATATTCGTTTTTAGCTGCTGGTTTCCTCTGTTGACCGATGGATATGCTGCTAGGCGTCCCTCGGTGCAATATTTCTTACTGTAGATGTTGATATCTTCGATTCTTCTTTAGCTGGGCCTCCCACGGTGCGACAGTCTTTTCGATTACTGTAGCCTCTTCGAACTTCACTGATGGGTTTTTTTATGACATAACCACATAACTTTAGAAATTGTTCTTCCTTCTTTAATGTATTATGCCTAGGATTATTCCTCCTAGTTGTGTCTTCGCCGCCTGCTTATGAGACATAATCCCTTTCGATGTTGATATTATTAGATATCCTTTGTCTGTTGGCACCATTGCATTTGCAACTTATTTATTTTTACTTTTTTCACGCTTATGAACTTTGGCAGCGTTTCTAAAGTGGTTATGTCTTTTGTCACTTTCAACAAGTATGATTTTTCATATTTTTTATATCGTTATTTTAATTTTTCATCATTTAATATTTTGAACAGGTTGTCAACACCTTTCTGATCATTGTTTACAATTAATGGTATTTTTATTTTAACACGTTTGTTTAGTCGTGTCAAAATTTCCGTTATTGCTGCCATTTTTTTTTTTTCGGTTTTTTTTTGGAATTTTTTGTTTTTTCCCTTTTTTAAAGTGGGTGTGTGGGCTCTCGGGGGGCGTTGCCCTCGGTTTGGATTGGTTAGGGGGGGGGTTTTTTTTATTTTTGGGGGGCCGGGGGGGAAAAAAACAAAAGGCCAAACTATTTAAGGTTTGGTTTGGTTTTTTTTTGTTGTTTTCTTTTCTTTTTTTTTTTTGGGGGGGGGCCGCCCCCTTTTTTGTTTTTTTTTTTGGTATGGGTGTTGGGGGGGGGGGGAGAGGGGCGACTTTTTTTTTTTTTTTTTTTTGTTTTTTATTTTTGTTTTTTTTTTTGTTTTGTGTTTGCCATGAGGCAGGTTCTATCATTACAATGGAGAAGGACTTTCTTTACCTGGTAGTATCCGAACTATGGTGAGCTGAAAAGCTATCACCAGTAAGGACTACAGTCAAGAGTCTTCAAGTGATTGATTATGATTGCATTTATTTCTTAGTTTCTGTTGGGTTTATATATGGTTTACAATTCTTTACAATTCTTGGCTTAATGTAATTAACCTGTTAGTTAGAGTGAGACAACTGGAGTACATGCCCGAAATGTGCATCTTCACTAGGTCGGCAATTTCGGTGCCGCGACGATCCTACCCAGTTGTGCAATATGACGCCTCTCGATATCGGGACTGCATTGGCATGGGTCGAACGGTCAAACACGAGAAGAGAGAGAGAGGGTGTGAATGATTGCGTTCTAACGCCGTGGGGCAGTCGGCACAATTGGTTGCACTTGGCTATGCTTAATTTGACCTGCGGGTTTGGCTCAATTAGAATGACTTGTTTTGTTTACATGAAGGTTTTTGACTTGTTATTTATGGGTTTCAGATGTAGGGATGTACATCACACTAGCGAGCAACTCTTTCACCTGCTGCTGTTGCTCAATAGCTGCTTCTAACGTATCATCTCCATACAAAACATCATCCACGTAAAAATCTTCTTTCTCAGTACTCGATCCCAATGGATACTCCGACTTGCCATCGTCAGCCAATTGCATTAAGCAACGAGTTGCAAGGAAAGGTGCACTTGCTGTACCGTATGTCACGGTGTTTAGTTCATACACTTTCAACGGCTTTTCTGGGCTCTCTCTCCAAAAAATGCTCTGAATGCACAGATGAATCATAGCAATTAGGATTTGTCGATACATGTTACCGATGTCAGCCATGAATGCATAACAATATCAAGAACAGTACCACCTACCTTGAGGACATCGTTGAGAGAAACGCGGTTCTGCGACGGCTTGGCAGAAACATCAAAGACAACTCAACATTTTGTTGAGGAGCTATCAGGACCGCTGACAGCATGGTGTGGTAGGTAGCACTTAAGAATGTTGGGAGTATCTCTACTTTCATCGATCTGTTTGCAGTGGCCTAGGCGTTCGTACTCTCTGATGAACCGAGTTCTGTTCGAGGAGATAGTACCGCTTCAATGCGAGCGAGCGACAATCACGTAGCTTGCTAACGTTTTCCTTCAGCGGGAGCTGCACAACAAACCTTCCTTCTTCGCTGCGCTCGTGAATGGAGCGGAAATGCTTCTCACATTCATCTGCTTCAGTCGATATGGGTTCTTGCTCGGGCGCTTTTTCCAGAAACGCTGGACAGCATCATACACATCTTCCACGGTGAAAGGTTTAGGAATAGGATGGACCTTGATTACACACATCTTCATATTCTCCAGTAAACTCCCAACCAAGATGCGTGTCCCGCAATTATGGAAGATGCTCTGCCAGTTAGTACTGACCAGACTACCAGGCACGCTCGCAAAACAGCAGTTGTGTGGGACGTGAAGCGATAAGTACGATGCAACCGTTTTCTACACCGACGGATCCAAGTCTGGAGATACTGTAGGGGCAGCTTTTTACAATAATGGCATAGCTGGAAGCTGGAAGCGTATGCAATAAAAATCAGGGAAATCAAAACATCCATGAATTCAAGAGATAGAACAGGCAGCACGAAATCGATCTGTTCGATTCTTCTGGATCCCTGGCCACACTGGTGTCAATGGGAATACCGAAGCCGCACGACTTGCCAACGAAGCTAGATGACAACCGGCCATCGATATCCCAATCCCAGCGGAAGATACACTGAGAGCAATCAGGCAACGCATAAGGAACTGGTGGAACAACAAATGGTACGAATCCAGAGAATGGAAGCTTAGAGAAGTGAAGTGTGACACTCACAGATAGACGGAACAAAGTAGCACAGCTGATCAGCGTGTACCTACTCGTCTGAGGATAGGCCACACACGACTTACGCACACATTCCTATTGAAAAAAGAACCTCCGCCGAACTGTGAATGTTGTGGCACGGTGCTGAATGTACGGCACCTGATATTAGAATGCAGGAAATACGAAGAAAGGAAAATGCAGGAAATATGAAGAAGAACAAATGAAATGAAGTGAAGAAGAAAAATATGAATAAAAGAAGAAGAAATTAGAAACTATGACCCTTGCGCTGAACTGGCCGGCTTGACGTGCCGCAAGGGCTCAGTAGGGATCAAGACCCGAAGCTAAGAGTCAGTTCCATTGTGGTTATATCACATTTATCAGCAGAGCAGCACATCGAAATTTTAGGTTCATTATTCTTTATATGCTATACAATTTCAGATCATCCATGGATATCCCAAGTTTTGTAAAATAATTTAAAATCAATTTTTTTTTCTGGTGGCTATGATACATTATCTAAGCTTTCAGGTTCATGGTGGATGTGCGGGTCCGTATACAATTGCAGTGGGACCACAATCTGCAGACATGTAAATACAAATGAAATTATTATCATTTTATATTATAACATCCATTCACTACATTTTGTATGCTTTTTTATAAGTCATTTTCAGCTTCGCATTTATGCATCCTTGTCAGTTATAGCTCATCTAACCTACGTTATGTAATTGAAAAGATAGGAAGGTTTTTAATGTTTTTTTTTTAGAAAGGATCATATTCGAAAAATTCTACTTAAAAAAGCACTTTCCTTCTTCATCAGAAATATATATTAATTCAAAACCTAACAGTTTTCAATCATTCATTTCCTATTTCACAGACATGAGGAATCCTTTATGGTTGTACAAGAGCTATAGAAAAATTCAATTTACTAATTTTTTATTTTAGTTTGATTAAGATTCAGTTTTTAGGTTCATACTCATCTGAAATTTATTTCGCCTTATTACTAGCTGTCTTCAGTTTTTCCAATATTATTATGGTATTAATACACACCTAATTTTTATTTTCAGTAACATAACAGTAGATGTCAGATACATCTTGTACCTACGTTTATTATGTTCTCTGACTATTATTGTGAAAACAAATTCTAATCTTAGTAGATCTTAATCCAATAGAAACTGCAACAGTGGATGTCTTTCGATGAGTGGATGTTCAGATTAGTTACGGATATATGTATTCTACTATAGTTTACTGGCTTGCTGGTATTATCATTTTATATTATAACGTCAGTTTATTATTTTATGTTATGATATTAAATGATGTGACATTTAAATTCATTTCATTAAAATCGCTATTTCTGATGAGACTCACTAGATAAATTATTGCAAGGAAACGGAACAGCACATCGAAATTTTAGATTTACTATTCTATTGCTATATAATTTCAGATTATCCATGGATATCCCAAATTTTATGAGATAATTTTAAATCAATTTTTTTTCTCGCAGCTACATTGTCTAAACTTTCAGGTCCACAAATGGAATTGTTATTTTCATTCTTATATTCATTCACTATATTATTTGTCATTATAATATTCATTCGCTATATTTATTATAATTATAATATTAATTCACTATATTTTATACATTACTTTATGGCATTAAATATATATTGGGAAGGGAGGGAGCATCAGGGTATCACTCAAGCTGGAATTGGACAATGGAGTGGTATGACAACCGGCGTCTAGGAGGGAACAAACAGTATCATTTTCTTTATCCTACCGATTCGATTGTGGTGCTGTGAATTCTACTCCAACAATTTCAGTGAGAGTGACGCGCCCTTCTTAACAAGCCATCCCGTAGAAAGCTTAATGAGTATTGCGAATTGGGTTATTCGATTTGTTGGATCGTATCGTTGGAAGGAGAATCTTATGTTCCCGCGGGTTTCGCGTAAGTGTCTCTGCTTACGGGTCCGCCCCACCGTTTTTGGCCCTTCATACAGCGTTACTGTGAAGGCAAACCGGTAACTCAATTTGATCTTGCTATTAAGTGGAGCTGCATACATGACAAGGTCTTAGAAGGGATGGTGGCTACCTTACATACATACAATTGAAGATGTCGAAATGTGATGAAATCGGGCAAATTTTCCGCGCACCACGCTTGTGTCTTCTTTGTCTTGTGAGCTGGAGCTGAGTCCTGTTGGAAACAGTATGGTATATTCCCATACAGCAGATGGTTCTTCAAAACCTGCTCGATGTAATATTCAGTGTTGACTTTTACGTTAGGTTCTATGAAATGAAGAGGAGTTTTCCTTTTCGTGGAAGAGCGCCCCATACCATTATTTTCGATTCATTCTGATAGTGTTATACAGCTAGTTTATCTCTTGGAATATTGGCAAGACTTTTGCCATACACCCGATCATTTTGCTCATTATGACTGTCCTGAAGGAGGAAGAGCTTTTCATTCGAAAATAAAGTCTCGCAGTCACCGTGCCGAATCAAAAGATTTCTTCTTCTTTGGACCCTGGCTTGCTTCTGACGCTCCGTCAACCCGTGAACCCATTGTTTCTTGTACGGCTTGCATTCCAGATCATGTCTGAAGAGCCTGTTCATTGAAGTAGGGGACATTTGAAATTGTTTGCTCAATTTACGGCCATATACAGCCGGATTGCGTCTTATTCGCTCCCGCACACATTTGATCTTTTTTTTTCGTTCTGGCAGTTCGTCAGGCACCTCCTTTGTGTTGAATGGACATTTTCAGTTTTCTTAAACCGTTTCAAGGTACGAAAAATAAAACGCTTACTCACTCCGAACTGCTTAAGGCTATTGAATATTTGACACGGTCTAAGCTTTTGCAAATGTACATAATTTTAAAAGTTGCTCCCGTATGGCTTTCATGGTAGCTGATAAATATAAACAAACGGAATCACTTATTTATCTTCAGCAATAAGCTGTCTAAAGAATACACTCAAACGGGTATAATCAATTCCGCAGTTAAAATTACCCTGCTGATGTAATTCAAGACTGAAAAAAGGTGACACCTATTGTGAGACACACTGTATGTATGACTCTCTTATAAGTTCATGTTTTAAACTTATTTTCGTATTTTCCTTATTTTTCTTCTTTTATATTCCTGACAGCTGACCCGGCAGACGTTGTCCTGACTATACTTAATTTACTAATTTAAAAACAGAACAAGAATAAAATGGATATGATGAATTTTGATAAATGCGTATTGCTTTATATGTAGATTCTAAGTTGTTGTTATTCTATTTGTTATTTTATGGTTACTGCAATGCCTTATGATAAACAATAGTTTTAGTTTGGCTAAAAAGTTTAGTTTCGTGGCAAACCAGTCAATTCTAGAGAATTCAAAAACTCAGTTTGATCATTAACCACTTCGTCTTGATCCATGACTGTGTCCACCGATTTGTACGAAACAATCTCTTCTGGAATTGCATTTTCAATTTCCCCATGAAGATCGTTGACGTCTTTGTTTTTTGGAGCCAATTTAGCACGTTCACTGAGCCGAAAGTGGTTCTTGTAGTTCTGTTCAATGTTTGGAAAAACTCTTTGGATGAGTTCTTCGGGCAATTTTATCATTCTTGTCAAAATATCTAATGCGATGGTCCCATTTCCAATATCTAACAATTCTTTTGAAAACTTATCTGCGGTTAAGTTATTCTGTTACTGAACACGCATTTTTAACTCTTCAAGGGAACGTGAAAGGGTACGGGGAACAATTCCGGTCGGCGAGATTATTACCGGAACTATACGTACCTCCTCCAAATGACACATCTGCCTCAACTCCTCCGCCAAATCGTGGTATTTCGTAATCTTGGTAGAAAACGTTGAATGGACGTTGCGATCTAGCGACATCGATGAGACTTACACTCTTCTTCCTTTTGTGGTAGATCACAATGTCAGGGCAATTGGCACAGATGAGGACATCCGTTAGGATCTCGCGATCCCAGTAGATTTACGCAACTATTATCCAGAACTGGGTCTGGCACGTACTTGTAGTAGGGCACATACTGGTTCACCAAATTGTGCTTCAGTGCAAGTTGTTGGTCCACAATCTTGGCGACATCGTTGTGACGAACGAGATATGCTACTTCTGCCAATGCTTGGCAGCCAGCAACATGTTCGATCGTCTCTCCTACTGCGTTGCACTTTCTACAACAGTCTTCTACTTCGTCGCAATAACCCGGTCTTGGATGGCTACCATGAAGCCTTCTGTCTCTTAGAAGAGATCACCTCGAACCAGCCACGTATTCGACGCTACTTTGTCGACGAGCGATTGTTACAACTGATGGGGATGCGTTCCCTTTATCGTCGATAGTTTTTAGGTCACAGCCCAGTTGATAGTCCTCCTGCGCCAAATGGAGGGCGCTGAACCCATGCTCTACTTCACAAACAGCACGGTAGACTTCGTGACGGGTCTGGCTTTCAACGAAGTACATCCGCAACTGTGGGATCTGGGAAACACATAGCGCTTGAATAGCGGTAACGCCTCTTCCGCCTTCAGTACGTGGCCGACTTTGGGTGATGCATGCGATGCTTAGTGAACGCCACACGTACTGCTCGTTCTATCGCCTCCAAGTCAGTTTTGGTCCACTTTATCACTCCAAAGCTGTAGGTCAACAGGGGCACGGCAAACGTGTTAATCGTCTTTATCTTGTTGCCGGCCGACAGGTACGACCTCAGAACACGGTTGACTCGATACAGGAACTTTTCCTGCAACTCCTTGATCGTTGTATGGCGAATCCCGTTCAATTGCAGGAATCCAAGGTACTTGTAGCTTTCGCCTTCAACCATATTTCGAATCTCCTCCTGTTCGTTGATGCGAAAACTACCGGTATTCGACACTTTACCCCGAAGAAGATTGACTGTTTGACATTTGTCGATTCCAAACTCCATCGGAGTATCGTTACTGAACACCGTTACAAGCTGCAAGAGTCAGTGCCGAAAACAGCTTTAAGTCGTCCATGTAGAAGGTGTGGGTAACATTGGTAGCTCTTCCTCCACTTTTCATATGGTAGCCATAATTGCATTGATTGAGTGTTCTGCTGAGAGGGTTCATCGCAAGGCAAAACCACACCGGGCTAAAGGTATCGCCTTGGAAAACCACCCTTCTTTTGTTGAGAGTTCTGGATCTTAACACCGTTGCTCCATCAGTAATGTGAAGACGTGTACTCCACATGCCCATTGCATGCTGTAATAGCCTGATGATTCCACCATCTACCTTGTACAACTGTAGTGATGATGACCAGATTTTTGCAGCCTTGCGTGTTTTTCCGGCAGCCCTTCTGTTCTTCGGTCATGACATTGTTCGAATCGCAATGGTTTTGTACCTTTCGGTGGATAACTGACGAGAGCACTTTGTACAGGCTTGAAAGGCATATTATTGGCCTGTACTTGGCTTGATTAGCCGTGTTTTGATCTTTGGGAAGAAGATAGGTTACCCCTCTAGTAATGAATTCTGGCAGCCGCTTGGGATCCTCTAGTACCATATTGAAGCATTCCGCCATTCGTCCATGAATTGAGGAGAACTTCTTATACCAATTATTGTTCACAAAATCTGGTTCTGGTGCAGCCCAATTCCTGGTATGCTGGGTAGCCTCGCCAATATCTTGGGCGGTAAATACGGTGGCGACCATGCTTCCAATTCCATTACTCCTATCCTCTTCCTCTTGCAACCACATCCCATCACTGATATGTTGAACGGGATTCTCCCATAGATTAGCCCAAAACTGTGTCACTGCGCCAATCTCCGGAAGTTCTTCGTTGTAGTTTATTTTGTTGTTTCGGATGCGGTTGTGAAACTCCCTTTGGTTAGTGTTGAAAATTCGGGTTTCCTCCTTCCGCTTCGAACTTTTTCCATACCGACGCATCCGTTTAGCAAGAACACTCAATCGCTGTACATGGGTGTCGAGAACCTCAGTAATATTAGTTTCAGGGAGGTCACGGAGCTCTGTAGGCTTGACAATTTCAGCAACATGACGAGCTAGCCTCGCTGATCGGTTTCCCCTCTTGTACTGCGTTAACCGACCAATTTTAGTCCGTAGTATGGTGATTCGGCTCTCCAACCGCATCATCCATGCGGGTTTTTGTGCGTTGGGTCGTTTCCTTATGGGTACGTCCGTAATCCCAGCGTTCTTACAACAACCACAGCTGCACAGTACACTATCAACTGCAGGTCCTCAAGGTTCTCAACGGCTTCCAAGTACTGTGACAGGATATCCTCGTTGAAAATGCTTAGAGCACTTGTTAACCAGTAGGAATATTGCAGTTTTTGTATCCTGTGTCGAGATATGGGGTCTGTCCCTTGGAATTATGTTACTGCGGCGTTCATGTTGAAAGCTTGATAGTTTTTAAATATTCCGGGGTGAAGCGGGTGAGGGGTACTTTATCGCATAAACTTTTAAAGGTTGTATATGCTGTCAGTCTCCTGGAGGAAATTTCAATGGGCAAATGTTCAACCCACGGTTTGGTGAAAAGGTGGAAATCTATAATACAAAATGGCGAAAATCAAGTTTTTTTTTAACTAACATTATAGGGACGATCAGTGGACGTATAGAAAGCCAGACATTATTTTCTTAATTAAAATATAAAGACTTTTCTTTTTCTATTTCACAAATTTATTTTCACCGTGAGCTCACCGTTGCGGCCGTTTGATGTCCTCCTGGTTTCTCGTTGACTCCTTCCTGCTCCCGATGACCGCTGTTCTTCCAAGATGTCTTCTTTCTTCTTTCTGCGGGTTCCCAAACTTGACAAGGGAATCAGTAGCGTGACGGTAAGCCCATTATAACGGGGCCAGAGTTCTGTGTCCGGGGAGTGGTGACGTTCGCGTATACACTATTTCCAGATCGTGGTCAATAAGCGAGCTGCACCATTTTGACGTTGGACTTACGTTTCTCTTTTCTATTCTTGCATAGGGGCGCCGTTCTAATTTTTTTTTGAAATCGAAAGCGTTACGCGGGTTTGGAGATTTTGAACGATAATATCTCTTCTCTGGCCCACAGAAATTTTATGATACGTATTTCATTCGAAAGGCAGAACATTTGTTTAAACTAATTAAAAAGTACTTAAAAGAAAAATGTCTAAACGCACATAGCTATTGGTCGAAAATGACATCATATTTGCGCCACGCTCTGATTGGTTCATACTGCCACAGTTACCGTGCCAGCGATTATCAAACATGTGGGACCAATCATCAGTTCTCGCTGTGCATCCGTATGCGACAGACGTGTTTGCGGAGCACGTTGGTAGAAAACACCGCCCGTGAAAACAAGAAGACCAGAATTATCCCTCGTCACCTGCAGCTGGCCATCCGCAACGACGAGGTGCTGAAAAAAACGTTTCTCCGGTGTGACCATTTCACAGAGTGGTGTCCTGCCAATCGTCCTGCAGCCCAAGAAGACTGATAATTTCAATCGCGAACCATGTTCCCTCCGTAAACAACTAAAATCCGTCCTTTTCAGGACGATCAAATCAATTTACCGACTAAAGAGTATGTTTGATTGAAATTCCTCTTGAGCTCATCGAAATTTTTATTACCACGCACTGTTCAACATGGCGTTGCTTAAAAAGCCGCGTCCCGGAGAAAATGGCCAAATCAATCGCCCACGTCATCTTCGTGGTCAAGTGGTTAGCGGCGCCATCCGTCGTTCAAGTGATTGACATAAAGTGAGGGTTCGATTCCCGCTCTAGCCATTGGAACTTTTCGCAAAACGAAAATGTCCATACTGGTCTACTGGGTGTTAGGTTAGTTGTTCGTTGTAATTCGCTCTATGTTTAGTGTAAATTTAAACACAGGATCCATTTAATCCATTTAACACTTACAAGCACGTTGAACATTCAACAAACAAAAGATTATTAACAGTTAATTCGACCGATTCGACCAGAACTGCAGTTTCTATAAATTTTTGTGGAGAACCAATAGTGAAGCCTCACACTAATAGCATAGGGTTTCGGTTCTTTTGACTGCATAAAATATAGTAGAAATTTATTAATTCGATGACATCAATTTGTTCACATCAACAAGCAGTCCTACGTCAACTTTGCAGTTATTGTTGAGGCGCCTTGGTGCCTCAATGGGAAGGTTCTTTCTTCGCAAAGAAAGAAGACGGTTATTGCTGTTACAAGCCTTTATTGCTTTACTTAAATTTTACTTGAGCGTTAGCCGGGTCAAAACATACTGATTCTTTGCTCCACTAACCGACTGCCTTATAAAGAAAGCAAAAAATGTTGCACGACAAGAAAAAGAACATTCACGAAGAATCTGGAGCCACAGCATCGCACGCTGTCATCATTCCCTTGTGCGCAATGATGATGGTGTCACCAGGCTCGTCGGTAGCAGCAGCGTCGGCATAGCGCGCTCTCTCGTTCTCGGCTGGTTGATGTTTATATTCTCACTCTCTCTCACTCTGGGGTAGGTCCTGTCGATGATGACAGCGTAACTGCTGATAGAATGTTCACGTGGTGTGTTGTATTTTGCGCGCCTTGCGCCGCATGTTTATCTGCCGGAGCTAACGGGTCGGTAGCTTCCACCGATTTGCACGTCGACGGCTCGCACTAGGTTGTCCGCTCCAGGGTACACGTTAACGATTCTGCCCATCTTCCAACTCTGGGAGGGCAGATCTCTTTCTTCCACTAGCACAATCATTCCAGGACAGATGTTAGGATGTGTTCGTTGATTCTTACTTCGCGGTTGCAGGCTCTGCAAGTAGTGCTTCCTCCACTGCTTCCAGAACTGCTCTCTTACATGCTGCAGAAATTGCCACCGTGACAGTCGATTTATCGTGAGTTCTTGATGGTACGCCTGGATGAGTTCTTGATGGTACGCCTGGACGATGAGGTTGGTGATCGGATGCTTCGGCCAAGGTCTGGTGTTTGCTGGACAGTGGGAGGTTGCAG
Organism: Aedes koreicus; assembly: GCA_024533555.2. Classification (NCBI taxonomy): domain Eukaryota; kingdom Metazoa; phylum Arthropoda; class Insecta; order Diptera; family Culicidae; genus Aedes; species Aedes koreicus. The sequence goes on from JAHHFK020002118.1 coordinate 123,331, forward strand.
TGCTGAAATCTCCCTCCAACACACAGGATGCCGTTGAGGATTATCGGATGCAATGCATAAATCCGTTTACAGCTCGTATGCTTCCACTCGATGGGTTTCATCAGCAAGAGTTTCATGCTGAATGATTTTCACGATGAACTCAAGAGCGCTTTGTAGCTCCGGTACGGTAAGATGACAGCTGGTGACACGCTACGAATCGTCCTTCCCTCGACAATTCCGGACGAATCGTTGAACCAGAGCAATCACCCGTTGGAGTTTCCGAAATGAGCTGTACTTCGAAAATACAGGCAACTCGTCTTGGTTGATGGCGGATGCTACAACAATCGGTGTCGTTCTTAATTCCGGGACGACTGCGTCAGGCAAATCTTCACGAATCTTCACTTCGTAATCAGCGCTCTGGAGGAACTTGGGCCCCGTCCACCAAAGCTCATGGTCCGCAAGGCCTCTGGCAACAGACCTCGTGACACGATGTCTGCTGGGTTCTCTTTCGTTGAGATGTACCTCCAATGTACTCCGAACGGTTTGGTGAGTTGACGTATTTTGTCGATGCGGTTACGTACAAAGACTTGCAGGGTTGCAAGTGGCTTCTTCAGCCAGGCGAGGACTATCTGGCTGTCCAGCCAGAGGACGACATTGCTGACGTTGAAGTCGAACGATCCCAGAATCTTGGAGATCAGTTTCGCTAGAAGGTAAGCTCCTAGCAACTCCATGCGTGGACTGCCAACTTTTTTTGGGGGGACCATCGTTTTTTTGGGCAGTGTCGGGGGGGGGGGGTTTTGCGGGGCGTGTCCCGAGCTGTTTTCTTTCCGTTCGGGGGAAGCAAAGCTCTTTTTGGTTTTGTGGGCCCTGGGGGGGGGCTCTCCCCCTGCTTTTTTCAATGTTGAGGCGCCTGGTTGCCCCAATGGGAAGGTTCTTTCCACGTAAAGAAAGAAGACGGATGTTGCTTTTACAAGCCTTTATTCCTATTGAGCTTTAGCCAGCTCAGACTATTTATTTACTACTTGACCGTTAGCCGGGTCAAAACATACTGATCCATTTGCTCCACTAACCTACTGCCTTATATAGCTAGCAAAAAATGTTGCACGACAAGAAAAAGAACATTCACGAAGAATCTGGAGCCACTGCATCGCACGCTGTCATCATTCCCTTGTGCGCAATGATGATGGTGATGATGGTGTCGTTTGATAGCAGCAGCGTCGGCATAGCGCGCTCTCTCGTTTTCTCGGCTGGTTGATGTTTACATTCTCTCTCTCCGGCTTAGGTCGTGGTCGTGCCGATGATGACAGCGCAACTGCTGATAGAATGTTCACGTGGTGTGTTGTGTTTTGCGCGCCTTGCGCCGCGTGTTTATCTGCCGGAGCTAACGTGTCGGTAGCGAACATACACCCCCGGGCTGGGAAGATTTCTCTGAAGCTCTGCAATCCTGTTTGCAGTTGTCTTCGATCGGCAGGATAGAAATTCGAGAAACCACTCGTCAGTAGATCGTTCCACTGGTTTGCTCGTGGATGGCTCGCACTAGGTTGTCCGCTCCAGGGTACACGTTGACGATTTTACCTATTTTCCAACTCTGGGAGGGCAAATCTCTTCCTTCCCCTAGCACAAATCTTTCCGGGGGGGGGTTGGGGGGGGCCCTTTTGTTTTTTTTTTCGCTGGGGCCCCCTTCGATTTTTTCGAGAGAAAACGAAGACTCGCAGTTCCGTTGGGAACGATGCAGCGGAGAAACACCGCCGCTCCGCTGGCCAGTTTGGATGCATTCGAGAGCCCATGCATCTCGACAGCGATGTGGTTTGACTCACGACGCACCGAGGGATCCTGATGCTGTTTACGTTTTGCAGGGACGTCCGAAATTGCAGCCACTCCTGCAACAAGATTCTTTCTAAGCGGGTGTCCCATGGTAGTCCCGCCAACCAAATCTTTTGCATTATGAGCTTGGCGATGATGATGACTGGCGATATCAGACCGACCAGTTTACTTATCTCGGACAGGACGGATCGTTTGGTTGGTAATTTCAACTGGTCAGCAAGGTGATTGGCGACGAATGCAAATTCATCTCGCCGTAGACTCCAGGTCAGTCCCAGAGTTTTCATAACTCCTTCGCAGCCGTCGCTCAGATTCACCGGCTCCTTACAATCAGCTTCAGGGATACGTTGTAGCAGCTCTGGGGAGTTAGAGCTCCACTTGTGGATGGGGAACACAGCGGAAGTCAGCATGCCCAAGAGCTGGGTCTGACACTCGATAGCCACTGGTACGGTGCTGGCTCCAGACAGGATGTCGTCGACGTAACTGTCTTCTCGGATGATCTCTGTCGCCATTGGGAAGGAAGCAGCTTCATTGATGCTTATCTGTAGTAAGCAACTGGTGGCAAGGAATGGAGCGCAGGCTATTCCATACGTCACGGTTTTCAATTCCAGGACCCGGAGTGGCAATGCTGGATCGGCTCGCCAAAAGATCCGTTGGAAGCAGGAGTGAGCTGGTATAACCTTGATCTGCCGATACATCTTGGATATATCGGCCGTGAATACGACGGACTGCTTCCAGAAGCGGACCAGTGACATCGATGAGATTTACACTCTTCTTCCTTTTGTGGTAGATCACAATGTCAGGGCAATTGGCACAGATGAGGACATCCGTTAGGATCTCGCGATCCCAGTAGATTTACGCAACTATTATCCAGAACTGGGTCTGGCACGTACTTGTAGTAGGGCACATACTGGTTCACCAAATTGTGCTTCAGTGAAAGTTGTTGGTCCACAATCTTGGCGACATCGTTGTGACGAACGAGATATGCTACTTCTGCCAATGCTTGGCAGCCAACAACATGTTCGATCGTCTCTCCTACTGCGTTGCACTTTCTACAACAGTCTTCTACTTCGTCGCAATAACCCGGTCTTGGATGGCTACCATGAAGCCTTCTGTCTCTTAGAAGAGATCACCTCGAACCAGCCACGTATTCGACGCTACTTTGTCGACAAGCGATTGTTACAACTGATGGGGATGCGTTCCCTTTATCGTCGATAGTTTTTAGGTCACAGCCCAGTTGATAGTCCTCCTGCGCCAAATGGAGGGCGCTGAACCCATGCTCTACTTCACAAACAGCACGGTAGACTTCGTGACGGGTCTGGCTTTCAACGAAGTACATCCGCAACTGTGGGATCTGGGAAACACATAGCGCTTGAATAGCGGTAACGCCTCTTCCGCCTTCAGTACGTGGCCGACTTTGGGTGATGCATGCGATGCTTAGTGAACGCCACACGTACTGCTCGTTCTATCGCCTCCAAGTCAGTTTTGGTCCACTTTATCACTCCAAAGCTGTAGGTCAACAGGGGCACGGCAAACGTGTTAATCGTCTTTATCTTGTTGCCGGCCGACAGGTACGACCTCAGAACACGGTTGACTCGATACAGGAACTTTTCCTGCAACTCCTTGATCGTTGTATGGCGAATCCCGTTCAATTGCAGGAATCCAAGGTACTTGTAGCTTTCGCCTTCAACCATATTTCGAATCTCCTCCTGTTCGTTGATGCGAAAACTACCGGTATTCGACACTTTACCCCGAAGAAGATTGACTGTTTGACATTTGTCGATTCCAAACACCGTCGGAGTATCGTTACTGAACACCGTTACAAGCTGCAAGAGTCTGTGCCGAAAACAGCTTTAAGTCGTCCATGTAGAAGGTGTGGGTAACATTGGTTGATCCTCTAGTACCATATTGAAGCATTCCGCCATTCGTCCATGAATTGAGGAGAACTTTTTTATACCAATTATTGTGCACAAAATCTGGTTCTGGTGCAGCCCAATTCCTGGTATGCTGGGTAGCCTCGCCAATATCTTGGGCGGTAAATACGGTGGCGACCATGCTTCCAATTCCATTACTCCTATCC
>JAHHFK020002119.1:0-99892 GCA_024533555.2 Aedes koreicus
CTGAACAAGACAAGACTTACTCTCCGAATATGCGAGTTTTAAACCTCTCGCTATTTCATCCGAATAAAATGTTGTTTTTCAAAATTCATGAAAGCGTATGAGGGGAATGATGGATTTCCGAATTTTAATTCAGATCCGACAAATATCCGACATTTCAATCTGAAAGCTAATCAAAAATAAAACTGTTAAACATGGAACAATTCTTCTCTTGCCAAAACTGTAATTCATTCGGTTTCCAAAGCTTTCTCAAGAAATCAGAATTTTCGGCTTACGAATTATTGGCTCAATCATCTAAAAACGTTATGGGCCCAAATGTAGAATATATGCACCGAGCGGGCACAGAATTTGCCATCAATTTTTGGGAAATTATCTTCCTCGATCACCAAATTGATATAGAACAGATCTTAGCAACGGTTTCAGTTGGTGGAAAAACATGCATTGAATGTTGAAGAATTTGAAGATTTGTAGTTTGAGAATTACCAGTTGAAGCTTGTTCGATGAATCATGAATGAATTGTAGGGTCTTAGAAATAAATTAACCTTCCTTGGGTGTTAACATCTTGTGACAAATAAGGTGTTTCGGGTCATATTGACCCGGATTTCAAATTAACATTGTAGAAAATTTATATGACCAAATTTAAATTCTTTGCAGTCAATATGCTTATTAGAGTCTCATTTTTCTGGAGAGAATTGCCCTTTAAAACCCAATTTACCACATAAAACCTGTTCCGAAAAAGGTCATGTTTTGCCACGATCCGTGAGGCTGCGACAGATACAAATTTTCATTGGAACATGCTTTTCGACTTCTTAAACTTCCAATACCATGGATACAGACGTATTCGCGAAGTTGACAGGTAAGTTAAACATTTTCTTTTGTCAGTAATTACAAATGTTTAACACTGTATAAAACAAAACAGGTCTTCCATGCCCTGTGGCCGGATGCAGTTATTACCCTTGAAGTTCTCTGAAGAACTTCCATGAAGTTCTCTGAAGAACTTGTTTGAAGTTCTATGCACATCCCTGGAGTTCTCTGCAGAACTTCCATGAAGTTCTCTGAAGAACTTCCACAAATTTCTCTGAAGAACTTCCATGAAGTTCTCTGAAGAACTTCCATGAAGTTCTCTGAAGGACTTTCCCGAAGTTTTGTGAAGAACTTCTCTGAAGGACTAACCCGAAGTTGTCAGAAGAACGTACCAAAAAATCAAAATTGGGGTAATCAGCCTCTTATAAGCACTAGTGATAAACATTTATTACATAGTTCACAAGCAGACCAGCACCACGCAGTGAAATAATTCTGAACTATGAAATCGACCGCCTGGAAGACCATGATTAATCGAGTAAATTTCCTGAAAACAATGAATTCATACATGATCGAGATATCAAAATACAGATATTTCAAAAATTTCACATGAACACTAGCGCCACATAGCGGATGAATTCTGATCCAATGTGTACACCATTCAAAAAGCTCTGACTCCTCGAATATCTTTTTTGAAGATGCCATCTTGCTATATGTAATAATCTCGAGATTATTGATTCTGATTATACAGTAAGTTTACATGCACACTAGCGCCACGGAGTGAGATAATTCTAAATTATTGAGTCGAGCGTCTGGCAGCTCATAATTTTACAACTAACTTTCCTGACAACAGTAAATCTAGATCTAGCTTTAGATCTAGATCTCAAAATACAGGTAATACACAAATTTCACATGTACACTAGTGCCACGTCGCGAACGAGTTCTGAATTAAATTTAACACCATCCAACTTGCTATATGTCAAGGATCTCGAGATTCAGCTTATAAAGTAAGTTTATAAGCATACTAGCGCCGCGTAGTAAGATAATTCTGAATTTTGAAGTTCACCATCCTGAAGGTCTTGATCTACTAAACAACTTTGCTCAAGGAAGTAACTTCCTATATACGAGGGATCACGAGATATTTTCTGATGAAACAACTAAGGGCAATGCTCATATATCATGTAAGACCACCATCAAGGGATTCCGCGCATGTCGGGGTGTTTACTGTACTTTGCTGTTTTTTTTTTTGCTAAAATATGCTGCCTTTCAACGGTCATATTTTTTTTTTTTTTTGTGAAGTCGGATCGACACGTTTTCTTCTGCAAAGTTGTTTGTTCAAGTCTAAGTAGTTTCTTAAAAAATCTTCTTTAGCATTTACATTTAAGCTGAGGCAGTTATTTGAGCACTTCTCAAATTATATCAAAGTTTCAATTTTTGATGCCAATTTGTGAAGAAAAATGAGGTCAAAATACGATATTCGGTGGTTTTGGGACCACCAAAACCGTCAGGGATTTGATCACTGTTCTGCAGTGGAATTGTCGAAGTCTTATTCCTAAATAGGAATCATTTAAATTTTTTGCTCACAATATCGGTTGTGATGCATTTGCTCTTGGTGAAACATGGATTTCGCCTGAAACCGATCTTCCAATTCATGATTTCAACATTATTCAGCTTGATCGTGAGGATTCACGTGGAGGAGGAGTACTTTTGGGGAACGTCACGAAAAGCGGTCAGGTTTTGAGCACTAATATCTCAGTCATTTCTCAAAGAAATTTCAAAATGTTTACAGAAACCATTGGAAGTATTTCTACGCCTCTTTTTAAAAGAGAACATTGTTGATTTCGGGCCATATACTATTGAAAAATTCATAAATTTTAAACCTTGTCTTAAAAAGTATACTCCTTCAGACCTAAGTGGTAATATATAACCCCAAAATGATAATGACTGTAAGGCTTGCTTCATTTAGAATTGGAACAAACTTTTGCTCATTTGTGGCGCTCCTGGTGGACGGATTTGGAAGTTCTTGGCGCCCACGTGTCGGGAATTTTGTCGGCTTCACGTATGTATTTTTGACATTCCGCAAATCGACTGTTCTTTGTAGACAATCAACATGGAAGCCGAAAGAAGGGAAAAAATTGTGCACAGTTATTTGGAAAATCCATTGTGGTCTGCATCTAGGCTAGCTAAACAGCTAAAATTGACCAGAAATACCGTATGGCGCATTATCAAACGGTATAAGGAAACATTGACGACGATTCGGAAGCCTCAAGCCAATCGTCGGAGTGGAACTGTAGACCGGAAAGTGCGTGGTAAGATTTTGAAGACGATTAAGAGGAATCCCAATCTGTCGGACCGTGATTTGGCCAGAAAATTCGGTGCTGCCCATAGTACCGTGAGGAGAACTCGACTCCGGGAAGGAATCAAGTCGTATCGAGCTAGCAAACAGCCAAATCGGACCATAAAACAGAATAGTGTGGCCAAAATCCGTGCTCGGAAACTATACGCCCAGGTGCTGACCAAGTTCGACGGGTCTTCTGATGGACGATGAAACCTATGTCAAGGCTGACTTCGGGCAGATCCCAAATCAAAAATTTTACTTGGCAACGGCTCGGGGGGATGTTCCAGCCAAATTTAAATTTGTTTTTGCCGACAAATTTGCACGAAAATCCATGATTTGGCAGGGCATTTGCAGCTGTGGCAAAAAACGAAAGTTTTCGTTACAAATAAGACAATGACGTCGGAACTATACCAAAAAGAGTGTCTCCAAAAACGAATTTTGCCGTTCATTCGATCCCACGACCATCCCGTAATGTTTTGGCCAGATTTGGCAAGCTGTCATTACAGCAAAGTCGTTCAAGAATGGTATGCAGAGAAAGGGGTCCAGGTTGTTCCGAAAAAACCTTAACCCACCCAACTGCCCCCAGTTCCGCCCTATTGAGAAATACTGGGCAATCATGCAGAGGAGACTCAAGGCAAAGGGAAAGGTTGTCAAAAACATCAATCAGATGAAGACCTGGTGGAATAAGATAGCTAAAACGATGGACGAAGAAAGTGTGCGCCGCCTAATGAGCCGTGTTACAGGAAAAATTCGAGAACTCCTTCGAAACCATGACGAATAATTTTATCCGTATTTTTTCTTAAAAGTATGAAGAAAACGCTACATTTGTATAAAAAAAAGATCTTGAATTCAATAATAAATAACTGAAATGCAGGCAATTGTTTTTGTTCCAATTCTATCTGAAGCAAGCTTTATAAAATCACACAGACTGAATAAAAGTGCACACTGTCTTCGGCAAATTTGTTTTCCGGCAATTCTTTTCTCAGGAAAATATTAAAAAAAACATATCAGTTTATGGCCTTAATAACGACCTAGAACATCCTGAAATGAAGACGTTTAGCAAGAAAAAAAAAATACCTTTTCTTTTTATTTTGTGAAACGCTTTTTTTTAAATATTTTTACATTTTTATAAATTTTTTAATTTTGTTTTTGTAAAATTTTGTTTTTTTTTGTGTTTTTGGGGGTTTTTTGGGTTATTCAAAATTTTTTTGGGTTAGAAATTTTGGTTCTGGGGTAGTAATTGGGGTTTTTTGTGTTTTAAAATGTTATGTTACTTTTTAAACTAATTTATTTGATTATTTATAAATTTAAAAATAATTTGGTGGGGAGGGGGGGGTTGTGGGGGTGTGTGGGGTTAAAATAAATATTTTTTTATTTATTATTTTATTGCCAACAGACATAATGCGACAATTTTGAGATATTCTACGTACTTCAAACTGTCCTTAAGTTCAAAACATAAGATCTTCAGTTATAACAGTAGTTTTTTTAGCTATATATGGTGACCATGTGTATTCAAACATGTTCAATGATTTTTTCAAAGGTCAACAGTCATTATTTTATAACTTTGAGACCCGCTATGTCATTCAAACCGTCCTGGAGTTCTGAACTTAAAATATACGGTAGTAGCAGTAGTTTTTTGGGCTATACAAAGTTACGTCACGTATTTAAGTATAGTATAAGTTTTTGTTAAGTTTGTTTTAGGGACAAATTTGCCAAAAAAAAAACTGATGATTTGGCAAAGGCTAGGCAGCTGCGGAGCAAAGACCAAAATGTTCGTGACGAATAAGACGATGGACTCGAAGCTGTACAAGGAAGAATGCCTCAAAAACCGCGTACTACCTTTCATTAAAGCCCATAAAGGTCCCGTGAAGTTTTGGCCAGATTTGGCGAGCTGCCACTACAGCCGGGAAGTCATCCAGTGGTACCGCGATAATAACGTAGATTTTATCGATAAACACATCGAGAGATTTTGGGCAATAATGAAGCGGAAGCTTAAGAAAAGTGAAAGAACGGCTCGGGACGCGACTCAGATGACCAAAATGTGGCACACATGTGCCAAGGAAGTTGACTCCAGAGGTGTGCAGCGTTTGATAGGAGGAATAAAAAATAAAGTATGAATTTTCATTAGAAACGAAGAGAAATGTATTGATATTTTTTCCTTAAAGTAAACCTTTGTTTTGATGTATTAAACATATTTGTACGTCAATCCGTTACCGAGATATAAATGATTTTATTATTCCGGATTCTAAATGGACATAGCTTTATTCTGAAACGTCCACAGACATCATAGGATAACCTTGAAACTCTCAGTTCATTCAAACTGTCTTTCAAAACTTAAGGTCTACAATTGTAACAATAGCTTTCTGGGCTATACAAAGTTATGTTAGTTTGTTTGACATAGAATATCCAAAGATTAACACTTAATGTCAGTTAGTCTTTCAGGACATTCATTTAATATGTTTGAATACACATCATAACATTGTATAGCGGATAAAGCTACTTTTGCAACTGTAGATCTTATGTTTTGATCTCCTGGGCAGTTTGGACGACCCAGCACGCCTCAAAAAAATATGTCCTACTTTTTTCAATCATTTCTATGTTATTGGGCACCAAATCAAGCAGAATTCACCAAATTTCTTGTATAAATTAGGCCTGAAAGGGTTAGTTAAAAAAAAACATTGCATTGTACCATCTAAATTGCTTAGATTTGGTTTCGTAGTCCTACGTCATCATTTCGAACAACGCAATGGAGCTGTACAACTTGTAGTTTTTCCCTCTCGTTCGTTTTCTCGCGATTGCGCGTCCGGCTCGTGATATAATATACAATATAATATATGATATAATATAGTCTATCAATCGGTACAGGGCACGCTGCCTGACATAGGATCACCAGATCATCCAGAATCTGGTTCCCCACCCCTAGGATTTTAAAATTATAGCTATAGTTTAGTTTAAGTAGGTTGTCAAATTTTAACTAACAGTGCACCAAAGGCTGATCTGAATAATTGATTAAAACATAAAAGACATCAAACACATAAAACACATATAACAAAGCTGATGGGCTAAAACACTTAAAATTGTAATTTAGAACATAAGGCATAGAATGAAAATAAAAAAAAAAACAATTTTAGTAGCTATTAACAATCATGAGGATACTTCTGAACAAGACTCCGATTTTGGTGGTTGGGAACCACTCACCACTATTGCATGCGACTAGAAATTTATTTATTATTTCTAAATGTATATTATACAATCTGTAATGGGGGGGTTTAATGGTTTCTTATCTTGTTTTTAATATGGGTCAATACTGGTTTTTGTTGGGATTTTAATAGAATAAGTGAGAACAAGGGCCCATAAAATAACTAGGTTTCTTGTTTAATAAAAGGTATTAGATTAAATCACTTTGTTTTGTTTGACATATATCTGCCTTTCTCAAATTTCTTCACCGACAGTATATTCCTTATTGATTGAGTATGGTTGACATATGCGATTTTAACGAAAACAAGAATATGGGTGTTTGCAAGTAGTTTAGGAATGCGTGGATGTGTAAATTGCATCGTTCATAATGCATCTTGTCTACGATGAATTTTGGGAAAACTGCAATAAGCGATGAAATTGTGGTACGCAAGCCGAGGAACAAAATATCTCAAAAGATATCTCACTTTACGAGTATCCTATTGTTTTTAAATTCAATTAGGGAAAGATGTTTTGATGTTGGCAACAGGTGGGATTCATTTACATTATTTGCCGTGTTTTCTTTTAATTTGATTGAAATTCCCAAGATGTTCTTGCAGATTAGCGACATTTTGTGATTGGATCGACCAGGTTGAATGAACTTCATCTTAGTTTCTAAGCTCTTCCGAGGTCTTTTGAGAAAGAAATTAGATGGTGTAATCGGTTACAAACCAACACTTCGAGTCGAAATTTTTTTTATTAAGATTTTTCGAAACCCAGTAACATTTACAAGAGTTGTTTTTGGGGATGAAGTTTGTCCAAGGAACCTACATAGATGAAGATTCAATGAATATTGTTGGATAGCTAGCACAGACATACTGTAACAGCGCTTGATAACTTGCCATTATCCTTAATTGGAAAACAAGTAGAAAGGGTAGTTTCGTTGTTCTCGGGTTTTATTTTAAAATGGGTCCTTTTGGCAATTCTTGTTTGAAAAAGGAAGACAGTATTCCTAGAAAGTTGTGACTAATTGGATATGAACCTACATATTTTGCGAAATACAATTCTGAGAAGTGTGATACCTCCTTGCGCATTTTATCAAATGGAGGCAATCTTTGGTAAAAGTTCATAGGGGCTAAATTTTTTGCTTTAGTACTTTAATGGAGTACCGAACTAAATGGTTGATGGTTTATTCCCACGAAGTTCCATTTTTGTTCGAATTCCGGTTACTGTTGTTCCCTCTAGTGCAATCATTTTCCTATTATTGTTTCATTTGTCCATACACAATCAAGCGACATAGTTTTTAAATGATCCTATAGACCAATGAATGATTGAGATAGAATAGCTTAACTGAAGCTTACCAAAACATCATTGTGGAATGCTCTTCGGCAGGGGAACTATGCCATTAGCGCGAAGCATTTTTAAACCACTGATGCAGGCGCTAACAAGTGTAGTTTTTACTATTCCATATTCATTTGATCAGCATTTAGTCAGATGGGACAAAATGGCAATATTATTCAAACTTCAAATTAGAAATTAGGTAGAAACGTATTTAATTACAAAAAAAAATGCTCTTAGCGTTATTTTACATTTGTCAATCCCCGCACAGATGAAATAAAGCAGCAAATATCCTGATTCCTTGCTGTCATAATCCTAACATGAAACAACGCCGATCATTCGAATCTATAGAATTATATCGGCCAATAGCACAAGATTTGTAGAAATGTCAATTGTTGCTGTTTTAGCACTAAGAACTCCACTATGGTTTACTTCAAATTTATGAATTCATAGAACTGCATCAAGTTATGGATTCTTTCTAAGGCAAACAGAATAATGAGTTATTTTTAATGATTCGTCACAAATTAATAAACTCCAAATCAGGGTATGACAGATGGGCTTGCATCTGTTCAGAGTTAACTAAAATATTTCAGTTCAGTTAAGCTTTCCTCGTTACTTTTCCATTTATAGGGTAGAGAACGGTTTCATCTCCCCGGGACCCTTATTCCAAGCATTGTAAGTTATCGTTTTTCCCGTGGTTGATTGCATCTTATCCACTTTTTTTTGTATAGATCATATCACTATGGCCTACATTGTACATTACTTACCGCAATATCCGTCGAAATCATATAAGCAAATTGCATCAGCCGGGAAGTCTTGATCGGGATTTAATTCCACCAGCATTGAGCGAATATTTCTTGGACCTTCAGACAAATGCCATCGATTTCAAAATAATATATCTAGAAATAAAATAATACAATTATGAACTGTCTAATATTTTTTTTAGGAATTTTATAACGAAAAAAGGCTTGTGAAAGTTACCTGTCAAACTTCCTTGCAATTCTACTTTTGCCGAAATTGAGATTTGTTTCGGTTTCCAAAAACTTGCTCTAGAAATCAGAGATTTCTGCTTGAGAATGGTTGACTTTATTATTTAAAAACATCATGATCCCACATGGTTGAACGTTTGCTTCAATCTGGCACAGAATATGCCTTCAGATTTGTCCTCGGAAATTTGTCTTAAACTGTATTTTGAAAACCACCGGAAGGCCAGGCTATCGTCGCTTCAAACCGAACCTGCTTTGGAGTACTGGTTCACGTTGAATGAAGTACTGTCCATTGAGTCTTTCAGGACCCGGAACCTCGCACTGCGCCTGAAACACAGAAAACTTGTTGATTCGGTCTTTGTCCGAAATAATTCTGCTGCTGTTCGTCTTCCTCATCAAAAAAAGTAAAAATCCAAACCCAGACCCAGACCCAAACCAACTTCTGCAACTCATGGCCATGGCCAGCATACTTCCTTGGCTACATTGTTCCATTTCCACCATAAAATGTATATTTATACCTACAAGCGTGTATTATCTGAGGTTAGCTTACTTACCATGTAGAGTATCCATGTACATTGTTAAAGGAAGAATCCCTTTTTTGCCTTAGAATAAGAAATCTTCATTTTTTCGCTCAAAGAATTCTGCAGTTCTTCACGATTCGAGTTGTTTTTTTCTGCCTTTCAACAACATATTTCGGTTGCTAAGATAGGTATAATGAAACGTAGCAACAGGTCAATCAATGCTGCGGCCCTACAAGCGATAAAACTGGGTATCTTCGATGATTGCGGGTCATACTGATGACACTGATGATGCGTGTGTGCGCATTAAGGGTCACCCACAATTGGTACGTTGCGGATGCGTTGACGTAAATTTGACAGAAAACATATGGGAAAACTGTCAAATTAACGCAAACGCATCCGCAACGTATCAATTGTGGGCCAGCCATTACAATTAATGTGTACCCAGGAGTGATCTACCCACTCAAAAGTGTTCATTGCAGTTGTGCTGCGCCATTAAAACACCACCGCACGATTGATTATGATTAATATTCGCCATGTTTCGAGTACTTTTTTCAAACAGACGTATCTGATTTTGTAGAAAAAGAGGGGAGGTAAGATTCAAATGTAAATTTCTCAAAACTCTCAGGCCCTCACGGGAAGTAGCATCACCATCATGTTAGGGAAGAAAGTGCTAAGGTCTTCAATAATTTAACGTTTGAATCTTACTTCCCCTCTATGTTTACAAAATAAGAGACGTATTGAATAAAAAAAATATCGTATTCATACTAAATAATTGAACTATTGGCATGCAAAGCGCTCAAACTCGGTAATTTTCGCAACTAGTTTGAATTATAAAAATGGTTTTGAGATATGTACATGAGAAAAGATAAATTAAACTTCTTTAATACCACAAGGTTGCAAATTTAGTTAACTAACTTAGAGTGAAGCCAGTTTTCCAAAAAAAATGTACCATTGTTTTTTTAAAAATTCGAGAAAGGGAAACATCATAAATCGTTCCAATTTCGCCTTAAGAACTTCATATGGTGCAACTTTTGAATCGATAACAATATCAAAAATTATCCTTCGACATATATGAATATTTAAAAAAATTCCAAAATAAGGTGATGTTTTATAATTCGGTTTGCAGAGTAAATTTACTAAATTCACAGTATTTTCTTACACAGATTTCAAATGTAAGAAAAGGAGGTATCATATGCAGCAGTGAACGATATATAACGGGCAGACCTTCGCGTTATGCTTCATTCGACAAGTATTTGGCTAGTAAACCTATGGAATCCGCTGTCAATAAGCTTTTTTTTAACCCCTGAACAATCCCTACTCCTTGACATCAGGAGTAATAAGATAAAACTTAGTAACTCTCAGCCACTCCATCGTCAAACCAGCACAATCCACCTTGACCGGACTCTTAGCTTTGGGCACCACATAAATCTGGCACAAAAAAATATCGATAGCTGCTTACGGCTAATCAAAGTGATTAATTTAATAATACCATGCACTCATAGAACAACCATTATCAGCATTATCAAAAGTTGACTTCTGCCAAAAATGTTCTACGGAGTAAGACTATTCAGCAGAACCGGTTATTTGATCAATAGCAAACTGAGTCCCATATATAACACAGCTGTTCGATATACCTCTGGCGCTTTCGTAACCAGTCCAATTCCATCTGTGATAGCCGAATGCAGCCAAATTCTTTTCTACTATCATCTTACAATTTGCGTGGTGTCTAAGGTTTTCCAATGGCTTAGCCTGGGTGGCCGAAATGATGTTCTTCTTGTCAACAGAGCAATCAACATATTCCAATCCCATACCAATCAAAACTTACCCCCGATAGCCAAACTTCCAAAATAAGCAAATAGACCCTGGAACCAACGTCTCCCAGAAATAGATGTATCCCTCCTCCGTCAAGTGAAGGCTCGTGATCCTCCATCCGTTATACCAGCCCATTTCCACAAACTTCGTACAGAAACATATGCCAATCACCAACACTTATATACAGATGACTCAGTATCTAATAACAAAGAAGGTTTTGGCATAACAAGTAAATTACCCTCCCTCGACATCAGTTCTGCTCTCCCTTCTAACTCTACCATATTTAGTGTTGAAGCATACGCCATACGAAAGCATCTGTGCTCTGTTTCGCCCCAATCAACCAATCCTACCGTCATATTCACAGACTCTGCTAGCTGCCTCAGCGAGATAAACTCCTCCTTTATAAAACATCCCTGACTTCAAGATGCCGTATGATCAGGATTTGCCAACAAGGTTAGTTTCTGCTTGATACCGGGTCACGCTGGTATCACTGGCAACAAAGGGGCTGATCTATTGAAAAATTCGGGTCGCGAACAGTTCGGCGGTCTTGGAGATGTTTGGCTCTGAAGGCAAAGTGTTCCGCCTGGTTCGTTCAGCAGACCATGAAACGAGCTGGGCTTCGTGTATTCAAGGTCCGCAAGGCACCGAACCGGCGTGATCAACAAAACACGGCGGCCAAATCCCGCACCAGGAAGCTGTATCGAGAGTGGTTAACGAAACCGATGTGTGTGGTTATGGATGACGAAACCTACATCAAGGCAGACGCAAAGCAAATACCGGGGCTGGAGTTCTACGTTGCCGGTTTGATGTTCCGGAAGACATAAGGAAGAAAAAAGTGGGCAAATTCGCCAAAAAATACTTGCTCTGGCAGGCCATATGCCAATGCGGTAAACTCAGTAAACCGTACATCACAACGGGTAACATCAACAGCGAAATTAACCGCACCGAGTGCCTCCAGAAGCGTCTGTTGCCCTTCCTGCGGTCCCACGGAGGCAAGACATTGTTTTGGCCGGACCTGGCATCATGCCATTACGCGTGATCGACGTTGGATTGGTGCAGAGACAATTACGTTGTTTTTGTACCAAAAACCGCCAACCCCCCAAATTCACCATAGATTCGTCCGGTGGAAAGATTTTGGGCCATAATGAATGCCAAAGTTCGAAAATCGTCCAAGGTGTTTAAGAACGAGCTGGAGTTTAAGAAAGAATGGATGAAAGTGACCAAAAAGGTCGGCTCCACCATTGCACAAAATTTAGTGAGGAGTCTTAAGGGGAAGGTGCGGGCTTTCAGCGATGGAAAAGAAATTGAATAAAGTAATTATGCTGAAACATAATCCACATGTATCAGTTCATTTCCTGAAAGTTTCAAGAAAATCCGACTTAAAATAAATTTTTGGCAAACACTTTTGCCTGCTGCATTTTTTTCGAGTACAGGCCTTATCTACATCGTTCGTCATCCGTGAAATGTAACGCGGCCATCAAGTAGAAGCCATATACACAGAACACTCTGTGGCCTTCGATAAAATGACCCATCAGATTGCAATTTCCAAATACGACAAAATCGGGGTTCACGATCTGTACCGTCTTCGACCACTGCGCACTAGGTTCGTCGATCGTCACTCTTGAATGCATGCAACATGCAGATTGCCACTTTCGATTCCAGATGGAGATGCATTGCACCGATAAATTTAGGATACGATAGATATTTGTCCCGCACAGATGAATAGTTTCTTCCACCGCACAATGAAATACCGTACTGACGATACAAAAATCACTGGTTTATTTACGAGATGCATAAAATGATCTGCTTTATTCGCGCATTGAGATCATACTGATCTGTTCTACTGGCTATCAGATTTGGCAAGCTGCTATTGAGTAGTTATGCTGTATATGGGTGATGTGGTGTATGACCAGTGAGAGTGAGTTACCTTCTCACTATCATCAGGAGTCTGATGATCGTTGCAGAGTGGGTTCAGTGAGTGCAATAGTTAGATAAATCATACAATATTTTACACGATCTTTTGTTGAACTGGTTCCGCTCATACCTGATTGGTAGAACTATGTCTGTGAAGATTTCAGATTATGCCTCGTCCAGCTTTTCAGTAACATCCAGTGTTCCGCAAGGCAGCCACCTTGGTCCATTCCTTTTCCTGTCATATTTAAACTTCGTGAACTTGGTCCTCAGATGCCTGAAATTATCCTACGGGGACGACCTGAAGTTATACTACGTCATGAAATGTCCAGAAGACGCCGATTTTCTTCAGCAGGAACTATATACAAGTGTTCAGCGTCTGGTGCCGGATCAACAGAATGTCCTTAAATATATCCAAATACTCGGCTATCTCCTTTGGCCGAAAACGTGCGATGTATCTTCTTCGAGGAAGGAACGCGCTTGAAAAGTGATACAACAGTCAAGGATCTGGGAGTAATGCTTGACTCCAAACGGTCATTCGACAACCACATTGCCTATATTGTTTTAAAGCCTCATCGCAGCAGGATTCAAAGACGTTTATTGTCTGAAGGCACTATACTGCTCATCCCTTGCGCTAAGCTGGCCGGCTTAATGTGCCGCAAGGGCTCAGTAGCGATTCTTTGTCAAGACACCCGAGGCTAAGAGTCAGTTCCATTGTGGTTATATCACATCAATTAGTTTTTTCACTGTATTTATCCAATCATTTTTTTTAGAATTATCGTAGTATTGGATTTAAATGATAGATTTCATTGATGAAAAACACTGTAGTAGCCAGATTTACTTCAAATGATTATTGCGATGCCAGGAAACGGAGCAGCACATCGAAATTTTAGATATAGTATTCTTTACATACATTGATATATTGTCTAAACATTAAGGTTCATAATGGATACGCAAGTCCGTATACATTTGCAGCAGGACCACAATCTACTGACATGTATGTAATTACAAATAGAATTGTCCAGTAGTAAACAAGAGTTATCAGAACATTCGAATCTCCCTTTTTTTGTGTATATTTAGCTTTCCGTTTTTGGCATTATTGACACTCATATGAAATTTATTTCGCCTTATTGTTAGCTGAAATTTTCTTTGCTGTTTTGCTAGACTGTCAGGAGATCAATTTTATTTTATTATATCAACACATGTTTAGGTCCAACAATCAATAACATAATTTGGAAATTTTCACCGCTTAAGAGTTACAAACATCGAACACCGCATGAGCTCAAGTTGCAAATAGCTGCATTTTTTATTATATGTTAATTATTTAGTATTTCATTATGACTTCGTGGTGTTTTCATATCATCATTGTATATTCTTCATAATCATACTGAATAATCAGGATGTAGAATTTGACTGTTATATACAGGTGATAGATATTTTCGTTTTACATGTATAAATATTCTTATATATTTCGTATAAATGTATAAATTATTAAATGGATACAAACATGTTTTGACATACATGATTTCGTTTTCTAGGTTGAAGGATCCATCATCATGTTGTATTCATCGTCTGGTGCTTGGGAGCGGTTTTTTTTTCATAATAATATTAATGAAATTTTATCTGCTTCAAGATTATAACGAAGGTGATTCCAGATAGTATAGATACATCATTTCATTGTATAATATGATATTTTTCTTTTAATTTAGATCATTGGACCACGCTAAAATATACCAAATATGTCTTACATATCATATAACCGGGAAAGCGAGGGACTATCAGGGCACTCAAGTGAAACGATTTGGATAGCATGGTACTGCCTCTTCCCTATTGTTAACATTTCGCGGAACGAGGGCGGGCTCTTCGACACCATCTATTAGGTTTATTTTGTCAATCGAGGGCTCGATTCTTGTACTGTGAGTGTGAACTTGCTTTTGGAAGGAGATTCTATTCCCTATATTTGCGGGTTTCGCGTAAGCTCTTCTGCATACGGGCCTGCCCAAACGTTTTTGGCCCTTCATACAGTAGCTTGATGATCACAAACAACAATAGAATCCTGATCAAATCGTTTTTCAGATTATTCCACTGCTATGGAAAGTTACCTTGCTACAATAGACAGAGAACTAAAGATAGCGTTAGTTCTTAAAGCCTGCCACTTTTGGTGTGGCGCTAGTGACGATTTAACGTTTTAAGCTTGGTTCACAATGGATTATATTTTTTTACAATATTTCTTCTACCAAAATACTATTATAAGTATTTAAGATAAAAAATTTTAAAACCGGGGGGAATGAAAAAATATTAACGTTTTGATAAATACTGCACTCAGTACAATACGAAATATTTTTCTCTCGAATCAAATTAACGACAAAACGCGACAACTTCCGCCGCGAAAATTGTGTTTGCTGCATAAGGAATCGAAAAAAAATGCACCAGACAAAAGTGTTCGCCAAAAATTTATTTTAAGTCGGATTTTCTGGAAACTTTCAGGGAATGAACTAATACATATAGATTATGTTTCGGCATAATTATTTTACTCAATTTCCTTTCCATCGCTGAAAGCCCGCACCTTTCCCTTAAAAACCCTCATTACATTCTGTGCAATGGTGGAGCCGATTTTTTTGGTCACTTTCATTCTTTCTTTCAACTCGGTAAATTTCGCTGTTGATGGTACCCATTGTGATGTACGGTTTACTGAGTTTACCGCATTGGCATATGGCCTGCCAGAGCAAGTATTTTTTGGCGAATTAGTCCACTTTCTTCTTCCTTATGTCTTCCGGAACATCAAACCGTGATTTGGCAACGTAGAACTCCAGCCCCGGTATCTGCTTTGCGTCTGCCTTGATGTAGGTTTCGTCATCCATAACCACACACATCGATTGCTTTAACCACTCTCGATACAGCTTCCTGGTGCGGGATTTGGCCGCCGTGTTTTGTTGATCACACCGGTTCGGTGCCTTGCGGACCTTGAATACATGAAGCCCAGCTCGTTTCATGGTTTGCTGAATGAACCAGGCGGAACACTTTGCCTTAAAATTGGGTTTACAGTGTTCTTATGAAAGCATTGTTGATGTTTCTAAGTGAATAGTTAATTTTTCACGTATCTTCTGTGTATTTAGAATGCATTACTAGAAATATCGTTTGAATTGATCCAAATTTAGGTCATTTAAAGATCGTGAAGGTACCCGTCAGCTTAAGTAATGAGATCATGATAGCTAAAAAAAATAACGGCAATCTCGCTCAAGTTTATAACTATACAAAAACTTAACTGCGATCAACATGCCAACATGATGTTGTCGATGGTTGCTGAATTTATGACATATTTGATGTATATATCGAATAAAGGGTCAAGGCTGACATTACATCCCATTACCCTATATATTGTTTATTCTCTGTACATCCTGCTTTTGACTGTTAAAGCGTTGGTTTAGATGAATTTTTCATTTTAATCAAATCATCGTAATATCAAATCTATGAGTTTTTCAATCCTTGAAATGATTTTTGGTGAAATTTATGAAAGTTTCTAAATGAATTTACACACATATACCACAAGGATCAAAAAAATGGAACAAAATCACGAGTAAAGGGTGTTCCGATCAAAATTTGGTCAAACAGTAATGTGTGTGAATCGATCAAAGTTTTTATTAATAAGTCAAATTCTTTTTTTTTTCAAGTTCAGTTAAAAAAGAATACAGGAGAAACATTCAGCTAAGCTTCCTTTTACCGAATGCAAATTGCCGGGTCTGTCGTTTAACGTCTGCCATAAGATGTTGTACAGTCTCCTAGTCCACTTTATTCGCTGCAGAACGCCAGTTTGTCTTGAACTGTTTCTCGCGCACAACAGCATTTTGAGTCTTCGTTATGATTCCGCTTGACGATGGCCCAATATTGTTCGATTGGCGGAGCTCTGGTGGGGAGGCGCGGATGAAGGGCCGGGTTTCGAGGGAAAGGCAACCGGAAAAAGAACGGAAAAGGCCGGGAAAGAGGCAGGGGCAGAAAAAGGGGGGCGGAACACGGCCAAAAAAGGGGGGAAAGGGGAGGAAAGGGTGTGTTTTTTTTTTTTTTTTGTTTTTTTTTTTTTTTTTTTTTTTTTTTTTTTTTTTTTTTTTTCGTGTTTCACTAGTTTGTAGTTATCATTCGTGTTTTAAGATCGAAACTAAGCAAATTCCATTAAAAATTCATAATCTCATCGTTCGGGATCACCAGAATCCATGAATCGTCCAGGAAGATTGCTTTAAGCTACTCTGGTGTAAGGAATGTATGGAAGAAATTCGAACAATTTGGAAGTGTGGCAGATAAATCAGGTCGTGGGAGGAAGCGTTTTACGTCACCATGCGATGATGCAAGAATCGTGCGAGAGGCAAGAAGATGTTAATCAATAACGAATCGTGCTATACGATAGAACTTCCAGGAATCAGGATTGAAGAGCAAGCATGCAAGTCGGCGTCCTCTAATTAGAACAGTCAACAAAATAAAACGATTAAAATTTGCTCAAAAGTATGCTGAACAGCCCGTTGAATATTGGAAACAAGTGGTGTGGTCTGATGAGAGCAAAATCGAATTGTTTGGCAAGAAACAGCGCTCTCGTGTTTTGATGAGGTCAGGAGAACGCTTGTTGGAGCAGAACGTACACAAGACTGTGAAGCATGGTGGAGGAAGTATTATGGTGTGGGGTTGCTTTGCGTGGTCCGTCGTAGGAAATCTCGTGCAAATCGAAGGCATTCTGGCTGCTGATCATTACATTGATATAATCAAAGAAAATTTTGAAAGAATCGCTGCTGAAAATGGGGCTCGAGGAAAACTTCATTTTCCAGCAAGACAATGACCCAAAGCACACAGCTCGGAAATCAACTGCGTTCTTCAAAGTAAATCGCAATAAACTGTTGGAATGGCCACCACATTCACCAGAACTCAACCTGTCGAATATTTGTGGTTGATTTTGGATTGACAGGTTGATAAAGGTGAAGTGACGAACAAAACCAAAATGTCCACAGCTTTAAATGAAGCCTGGCAGAACATCGATGAAGCATACCTCCACAACCTCGTCGAAAGGATGACCCAAAGCAGGAGCCAAGGCGTCTAGAAGCAGTGATTCAGGTGAAAGTTAGGCATACAAAATACTGAAATCTTAGTATACGATGTTTTCATTACAATTCCTCTTGTGAGCACTTTATTTTCAATACCAGAAGAAGTTCAATTAATGTTAAAATATAAATTTTCGGTTGAATAAATGTTATTCATTTCTATGCATTCAATAAATAAATCGGAAGAAAAAGATGAATTATGGAGAGTGTTTTTTAGTGTCGTGTCTATACTCGACTGAGTATTAGACTCTCACATTGTAGACGAAATACGCTTCGTCAAGATAAAGTGGATTAAATGGAATTACTATCATTCTTCTTATTTTCTAGTTAGAAAAAGATGATTTTTTTTCGAATACAGTCCCAAGTTGTAAAGTTGTGAGAACTCGAGTACAGTAACAATTTTTTTTGTTGGGACGTAGAACCACTGCGTCCACTGAATTGAATTGTAATTGTAACTAATAACTGTAACAACATAATTGATATCTTCATTTATTTTCAAGCATAACAGTAATTCCACATTTATAGCACAAACTGCTATAAAACTGTTTTTTTTTTTTGTAAAAACGGTATACTGTTGTTCAAAGCTACCATATCACATGAACGCAACACTGCCCACATACTTTCCAAATAACTCTCAGCCTCCGAAAACATCGATCTTTTCCAGGGTTTCAATCTTCAGAAGAGCAATCAAGTATTTATATTAGTAACGTGTTCCTACCTTAACACCGACTTTTTAATTTTTTAATTTTTTTTTTTGATAAATCTGTTAACAGCATCAAAATACACTCAACTGTAAACAAAAAACTCGCCCTATTCAATATTGCTTATACACAGACATTGCTGCACGGCATTCGAGTCAAACCGCTATAGGCACCTACCGTGGGGCGACGAGCGATCGTTTCAGCGATTTGGTTTATTGATATTTTTGCATCCTTCACATGTTCGAACTTAAATGCATCATTTTGTATTATTTGAATGCGGGCTCCACACACGCGCCTTCGTATAGTCGCTCCAGCTGCATCGAAATCGGCAGATGTTTCACCGTTTCTACTCTCTGATTCGCTTTAGATGGTGGATAAAAAATCCAATCATTATTCGGCGGCAGCAAAAATGGCCATTAGCTATAATTAACGCGATTCAGTGCAATCAGGATTTCCACTGTATAGGGCCAAACGTGCGTTGCAAACCGATAATACTTTAAATTGGAACGGTAAATGAGAATGCCAGTGAGAGATGACTTCGCAAAACTGCAAACCTTTGAGAAAGTCCTTTTGCTTCGTAGTTGCCACGTACAAGTTTAAATGCCCGTACCGTCAATAAATTACTTTCTCCTTTCATATTTTTTTGAATAAATGGCTTCAGCTTGAGGTGATAAGGACCTGTTTCAACCGTGTCGTTAAAACGCCTTCAAACCTTAATGTTATGAGCGGAAGCAATGAACGTGTTTTAATTCACATGTACGGAACACGAATGCATTGGAGAGTTTTCCGAAGCGGAAAGATACAAACTGATAAGCCAACTCAAAACAAAAGTGGTATTTTTTAAGACTTCGACATTTCACAACTTGTAGTTTTAAATTTGCTTTGTCAGATCATTTTTGGACTTTGATCTTCTATCATTCAACCAGAGTTGCAATCTGAGAAAATAAATGCCGTGAATCGTCTGAACTCGTTCTATCAGTATGTTTTACGATTATCAATCCACGATCGTCACTGAAGTTGGTGAGGCAGGGCTGGCTTATGTCATGCCTGGTGTCGGGAAAAATTAACCGGCCTTCTCGACAAAACCCCCAGCTTTGAATCCTCACGAATTTTTTATTTGGTCCTATATGATGTCGAAGCTGAGCGAATACAAGGACCAGTTCAAGACGGTAATTCTTGAACCCAAATTCGGGACGAAATGCCCATGCATTCCGTGCGTGCCGCTTGCTACGCGTTCGAGAAACGTTTGAAGCTCTTAAAGAATTATAAGGGGTGGGGGGCCATTCCAAGAGAAATGTTGTATACGTTTCTTATAAACACTGAAAGCATAACCCATAAAATGAACCCAGGAAAAAAAATATTCTTAATTCTTTTAACATAATTTGAAAGTGTATCCGAACTTATTGAACACTGTGTTAGGCGAAGTGTATTCAAATAACGGAAAAAAAAACTTCGTTGGTGCAAGGAGCACGATGCAAGAATTCGTTAAACTTCTACGGAGCAAAGAGCTCCGCCAACAAGTGATCATGGAGAGCGCTGAGAATGTATTTAATGGCAATGGCATTTAAGTCCAGTACACCGTATTTTGGGGGATTCTGAGAGGCGGTGTGATTAGCTAAAGTCCGTTTAACCAAAGTCGACACTTTTGTTGCCAGAAGATTTGACTACACTTCTGGTGCAAGCTGAAGGATGTCCAACTCTCGACTTTTAACACCCATGTCCGACGACCCACTGATTTTGAGCCTCTGTCATTCAACGAACGAATCTGAAAGGAATTGAGTGCAACCGCCTCAATCAGTACCAGCTAATTAAACGAATGCTGCAAGATTTAGGGAGAATATGGCGAAGGAACTATTTGTGCCAATTGCAGTGCAGATTTGAAACGCTGAAAATCAGCGATCATATTCGAGAGGTGGTAAGGGCTCTAAAAAACGCAGAGAAAAACAGGTAACTGTTATCCATTATGTCCCTTTATCCTTATATTTTGACCATACATCCAAATAAATTTTAATCAATGAATAAAAACGGTATATAACCCTAATCAATATTACTTTCAGCAAAATTTTCCAACACAAAGTAAGAAATCAAATGACCACGCCAAAATGTTCTAAACATTCATTACTTAAAAAAAAAAAAGGAAAAAGAGGGAACATGGGGGCCCCAAAAAGAAAAGATTAGGATTGGGGGGAGGACGGGCGCATTTTCTATTTGTGGTGTGGGGGGGGGGAAAATTGACCCTTGTTGTTTGTTTTTGTTTTTGTGGGGGGGGGGTGAGTTTTGGGTGTGGGGAGTGGGTTGGGTTAGGGTATTATTGCTATCTAGGGGGGTGGGGGGGGTAGGGGAAACGAGAAGGTAAGGGAATGATAGAGGAAAGGAAGATAAAAAAAAATAATAGTAAAATATAGTAGATATTATAATAAAATATATAAAGAGGAAAAGGAGAAAGGGGAAAGGGGAGGGAAGAAAGAAAAAAGAGAGGGGAGAGAAGGATTGAGAGAGAGAGAGAGAGAGAGAGAGAGAATTACATCGTCTCCAACCAGTGGTTGCACATACTGAACAATTAACATTAACGGACACTTAACGGACAATACAACGCCCGGTGGACCAGTAGAGTAGGGTCATTTTCATGTTCCGACAGATGGAGCGGGAATGGAGCCCTCACTATGTGACAATACGCCTGAATGACGGGTGGATTATCTTCTCTACTCTCACCCAAAGTATTTGACAATACCCGTCCGATTCTGGCAACAAGATTAAACAATTCTAGGCTTGTTCTGGAATAAAAAAAAAACGATTTTAAAAACTTTCGATTTTTCCCATGTTTTTAAATCAAACCACATTAAATGCCAAACATTTAACGGGTACTGTAATGTCTCGATATATTCATTTTATAGTCATGTTGGATTTTTGTATAGGATAACCACCGAATTTGTTTGCAGTTTGTACTGAAAATGTACTTTTCATCCGCGACCCTCTCACCCAAAGCAACACCGCAGAAACACCGTTTTTTACTCACCGTGCTCACACCGTTTCAAAAGATTATATTTTTTTAATGGTTGTTCAAATAATAAGTGATTAGCTATAACAAACATACATTTTGAGTTTTGGTGGTTTATAGCTTATGGTTTGTGTCCCCTTAGCTTACCTTTAATATAATTATTTTATCTGATATTTTCTAAACAGGAACATCAAACATAACCTTTTAAAACGACGTAAGTCGCAAATGTAAGCAAGCTGTGTTTTTTGTGCTGAATTGTTGCTACTTGCATTCTTAATACACGAGTAGTTAGTAAATAATTTAGGAAATTTTATTCATCAATGACGAAAAGAAATTCATATGCGTTCCAACAGCTATTCCTCAATATTTTAAAAATAGTTTATATACACTGGTGCATCTGCGTTTTGAAATTTGAACCGATTTATCTGATATGATACAAGTGAAACACGTTCTGTCGAAACACGGTGTATGTAGCAATCATGTGTATCTGAGTAGTATGAAACCAAAACGGTGTATCATGGAATTACATTAAAATTGTTGTTCAAATTCGAGAAAAACCACCATTTTGCATATTTTTCTTTTCGTGGTTATTTCAGCTGCATGAAAAAACATTCGTTTTGTTTTGTTCGCTTGTTTCTTTTAATTACATGCTGGAAAATATTATACTTACTTTTGAAAAACTTTCGAATGTCCATTTATGGTACTTCTAGATAAAATGAATCAAATAACTGCTTTAAACTGCTAATAATTTAAAAAAAAAAAACCGTTGCGCAATTCCCACATTGTGCACTAAATTCACCAGCAGAGCAACTTTTTCGAAATCAAGTTAGGAATGAGAAGTAATGAACATCGACATTGATAGTAGCTTTCTTCTTAGTTCATACGAGTGTTCTCGACTTGTAGTGGTATGAATTTGATTGAGGAATTTCCATTATTCTTGTTTTATGCCTTTGTCATGCAAAATAGTAACCGAGTGCTTATGAATGTATTCTACCCGGTGATTCGTTTTGTTATGAAGGTTCTTCTGTTTATAAACACGCGCAGAACCATCGCTTATTCTTCCGGTCTTCCTCTAAGCTCTCCACCGATTGCTTGTCGATCTGCCAAATTTGGAAGACATCTGCATTGAGTTATCTCAAATTATAATAATCCGTCCAATATATCACAAAACATTGCGATTGGTTGAGCGGACTGGAGATAATGAAATCATTTTGTATAAGACCAAGTCTCTCCCGGTTGGTATTAAACCGATGAGCATGGATATCAATAGAAACATAAAGTTACCAGAAGGCACGAAATGCATCTACGGACTCTTATTTTTACGAAATCCCTCAATTGCAATTTTTAATGGATTAGCATAGATTGTTCATTAGACACTTCAACTTGATTGATACAGTTATTAGTTACAGTAGTGCAATAGATTGTAGGATACAGTAGTAAAAATTGAAAGTTACGAAAAAAGAGTTTGGTTCGAGCATCGGCTGTGAAAGGTTGTGTCGATGCTTTATTACGCACTATTTTCCTATCGAGCATGGCGCGTTTCGTATTGTTTCGGTTATCTATAATTCGGTGAAACGAGTGATCGAGTGAGCACAGTAAGAAAACAACAAAGCGTCTCTCAAGCGTTAATAAAATTAACCTTGTTTTCCTAACGGAAAACCACCATCACACTTTGTGAGTGGCTCCAATGGCATCCTTATTATTGGTTTAACTCGGATCAAATCGGATTTCCAGCATTTTAAAAAATCACCTTGTTTTTTTTTCAATGAAAAACCACCATTACACTTTGTGTGTGGCCCCAATAGCATCCTTACTGTTGGTATAAATCGGTTCAAATCAGAAATCGGTACTAATATTTAAATATTTTACTAAACGAAGCGTGAATTCAGCTTATCGTTTACCAAAACGAACCCTGCTGCCACCCAATCTTGTTATCCAACATCCCAGTGATTTCTCGTGGAAGTGCGGCGGTGGTCTCGGCTTCCAATAAAACGTCCAAATAAACGTTAACGCATTCCTACCCTTTCCTTATTTGACCTGCATTCGGGCGAGGCCAGCGCCGGTATTGCCTTAGTTTGGGATCACCAGTTTTACACATTGAGCATGTTTGCATCATCTGTTGATCTTCTGTGTAATAACAGCTGAACTGGCAGTAACGGAATAACAACTTCGGGCGGTCAATCATGCTCATTATCCTGCTCATGCTCATAAAAACGGATAAATTCTTTGAATAGGATAAGACAACTGCAACTTCTCGCTCTGACTAGCTTGCTGTTCTGCTTTCTCACACGCTGAATCAAACTGTAAGATATGATCAACATATATTCTCAATAATACGAAACTACAGTACCCTAAAACGGGGTAAGCGGGGTAACATTGATCGGTTTGACCCATATCATGAATAGTTCAAATAAATATTTTTCGTTGATACTCTTTCTAACTATCAACTGTGTTTCTTAATCTAGTATTATTTGGCTTCTGAAAGCTATAGCATTGGTTTGAATATTCAGTTTTTTGATTAACCAAGAACTGAAAATTTAATTGAGCATAGCTTCTTCAACTTTCAGCTAGCGGGGAAAAAAATCAATCAATGCTTATCTAATAGCTAACATTACAGATTAAGAGATATTTCCCTAGTAGCACACTTGTTTCAACCCAGTAAAGGTGACTGCTCTGTGACTCAATTAAGTCACAATAGAGCTGCTGAAACCATTTTTGACTGTTGTGTGCTGCTTGGGGTTTTTAGATACTTTAGGCTAGATAGGTTGGGTTCTTGGTTAAAGGAAAAAGATTGTAATAAAATTGTTAGTCGTTACTATTTAAAAACTATTATATAATTATAACTATTTTCTCATGGATGTCCATTTTTTACGCTTTTTTGCTACAACTTGTTACAAAATCGAGGCAACTTCGCGTAATTTGGCTTTTTCATTTAGGCAAAGGAGCAATCTGACAAACATCCCAAGCAACACAAAATCGTCATATTTGGTTACAGTGACTTGATTGTGACTTAATTGAGTAGTATTGGAGTAACATCAACTGTATTGCAACAAGTTACCTTGCAACCTGCTAGAGATAAAAAATAAATAATAAAATATTGAAACAAATAATAAAATTCTAAAAATAAAATCAAAACTTAGGACACGGACAAATAGTTAAATCGATCATTTTTATTTGTCAATATTGGTGCAATAAAACAATAAAACACCTCATAAATACGTTGGCAATCCATAAGTAATAGCGTTGCTAACAATGCTACCATTTCGTGGATTTGAAAGGTTATCCGATAACCTAAGATAATTGCGACGAACAAATAATGCGTTCGTAGTCGACCAGACTAACAAATAAATGACAATCGTCAACACCGCCGACGGGTGCTACGATTTTCAACCAAAATTAAGTTGAAAATACTCAACCGTTTAATGCGCGAAGAGAACGGGATGGTTGAGTAGCTTCAACTTAAAATTGAGTTGTTTTGGTCTTCAAATTAAAATATAAACAAATTAGGTTTGGAAATACCAGTTTACAATAGTTAATGGTCCTGATTAAATTTTCAAACATGGTTGATAATATACATAGATCTATAAGCATAAAACCAACAATATAACGAATGACGATGTTGTAATTCACGACACGACGGCAGGTGTGTGCCAATTAAAATTTTTAAAATTGGAATAAAATATCGAACATAAAGAAAACTTAAATTTGAGTATATCTATCATTACTGACAAGATGGGTGAATTATACCTACTTCAATTTTTTAATTCACCCAACTGGTAACCTCACTTGACAGAACTCAACGTTGAGTTTATTTTTACTTAATTTTGGGTACTTTTTTCTTAGCGTGTACCTTCCATCGAAAACACTGCTTTGCCCCAAACTGCCAAATATTTGATTACCAGTTGCTTGGCAGGGCCCGGCCATCTCACGAGATTGTATCGACTTGAGCAGAGCGAATCCAACCAATGCCAATGGAGCAGGTGCGTTGTGCTTATTATAATATTAATTTTCATATCTTCTGTTTCGGGATTGAGTTTCTGCGTGGCAAACAACGTACTGCTCAGTCGAGTAGCAACGTTGTTGTCGAGAGAAGGAACGTTGATTGAAGGAAATGTGAAAATAAGCACCTCATCAAGGTGACACTTTGTTTTGCGTTAGGAAGAGGTAGAATATTCATAACATGCTGCAGCTTCTGGGTGATAGAGAAAAGAATAAACAACAACGTAGCAAAGCTGGCATGCTTTGCAACCACCTGCATTTTTATTGAATTAAGCGCAAGAATGTTTTGCGTGATAAAGTTTGCGAAATCATTTTTATAATGTATGTAAGTAGAATGTAAAATGCCTTTCTGAATGTAATCTGGGCTGAAAGTTGATAAAATGCTGTTTAAAAAACCGGGGGAAAATTTGGGGGGTTCAAAAAAAATAAAGGTTTGTTTTGGGGGGGGGGGGGGGGAAAAAAAAATTTTTGTTGATTTTTTTTTTTTTTTTTTTTTTTTTTTATTCTTCTTCGTGTAGACGGGGAAGAATAAAAAAATTGTTAGTCGTGCGTCGGGCCCCCGCGCGTTTTTGGGGTGCGAGAAAAAAATTTTTTATTTTTGTTTTATAATATATATGTGAATAAAAAATAAAATAAATATATTTATTATTATAATATTTGCGAAGAGAGATAGGAATTTGTTGTTAATAAATAATTTTTGGGGGGGGAGGGGGGGTGGTGTTTTTTTGTTTTATTATAAAAAAATTTTTTTTTTTCTTATTTGTCAATTATTAGGTGCGCAACTAAGTTTCCGCTGTTTAGCAATAGATGGCGCCATTAGTAAGTGCTGGTCGAATGTTGTACATCTCAAGCTTCATAAACCAAGCTCAGACATATGGTAAACAAACCGCTTTGCCAAATCAGTAATTTTGGTTTAGTGTTATATATTTTGGTTGTTTGAAGATGTCTGATTTCGTGCCAAATAATCGTCATTTGCGGGAAGTGTTGATTTTCTTCTTTCATTCGAAGAAAACGGCGGCTGAAGCACATCGAGAGCTCCAAAAAGTTTACGGTGATGCTGCTCTGAGTGAAACAACGTGTCGTGACTGGTTTCGTCGCTTCAAAAACGGTGATTTCAGTGTTGATGATCGTCCGCGTGAAGGAAGGCCAAAAAACTTCGAAGACTCTGAATTGGAGGCATTGCTCGATGAGGATCCCAGTCAAACGCAAGAAGAGCTTGGTTCAGGATTAGGAGTTTCCCGCCAAGCCGTTTCTAGGCGATTGCAGGCGTTGGGAATGATTTAAAAGCAAGGAACTTGGGTTCCTTACGATTTGAAGCCAAGAGATGTTGAGCGTCGTTTTTTCGTCTGTGAACAACTGCTCCAGCGGCAAAAAAGGAAGAGTTTTCTACATCGCATTTTGACGGGTGTCGAAAAATGGATTCATTGCAGTAACCCAAAGCGGAAACATTCATGGGCACTGCCCGGGTATGCTTCAACATCGTAGCTCAGGCCGAATATTCACGCTGCGAAGGTTATGCTGTGTATTTGGTGGGACCAAGTTGGTGTTATTTATTATGAGTTGTTGAAACCAAACGAAACCATTACCGGGGAACGGTATCGAACTCAATTGATGCGATTGAGCCGAGCACTGCACGAAAAACGGCCACAATACGAGCACAGACACGAAAAAGTGATTCTTCAGCATGACAACGCTCGACCTCACGTTGCGAAACCCGTGAAAACCTACTTGGAAACGCTCAAATGGAAAGTCCTACCCCATCCGCCATATTCTCCTGATATTGCACCGTCCGATTATTACTTGTTCCGTTCGATGGCACATGGTCTCACTGGTCAGCAATTCCACTCATATGATGACATCTCAAAATGGCTTGATTCTTGGATAGCATCAAAAGACGAACAGTTCTATCGAAATGGTATTCACGTTCTACCAGAAAGATGCGAAAAAGTCGTAGCTAGTGATGGGCAATACTTTGAATAATTCGTTTGTAACCTTTGTTTTCAAAATAAAGTTCCTTTTTCACCAAAAAACAGCGAGAACTTAGTTAACTATTAATTGTATTGTTTCACAATTGTTGAAAATCCTAGCATATGGAGTGAACTGTAAATTTATTGTAATGACAATTTGCATTATTCATTCATCTGATTCATGAACAATAAGATTTTGGTAGAAAGGGGGGGGGGGGAGGGGTTTGGGGGGAGAAGAGGGGGAAATAAAAATGGTCAGAAATAGATTTAAATGTTATTTTATTTATTTCTATTCATCAACAGGTTATGTATAAACCCCAATGATATTAGTTAAAGCTAAACTAGAATAATGGTACATTAATGGTCATGACATAAAACAAAACAAAAATTACACTATCGATGCGAATTAGACAAAAAAACGACTAAACATACGACGAAGCATCTGGCGAGTCACGTTAAAATCAAACAAGGCGGAAACTCTATTAAAGAGTCTTTGTAAATCGCCAATTGCGCCATACATGCTGTAATTGGTTCGCTGTACAGGTAACCGCAGCATCGAACCATTCCTCAGGGCTGGGGGCTGCACGTTGATGTTGATTTGCTCCAGAAGATCAGGACAGTCGATGCGGCCTTGCAAGATGTCTGCGATTAACAAAGCCCTGGCTGTATCTCTACGGACTAACAGGGACTCCAGGTTAATAAGATGGCAACGGCTTTCGTAGCTTGGCAAACGAAGGGATCCGTCCACGGTAGTTTACGTAGCGCAAACATCAAAAACCGTCGTTGAACAGCCTCTACTCTAACGACACCGTTGTTGTAATGAGGAGATGTCCGTAAAGTCTTTAGCAATCCGGAAGATGAACCCCAGAACGTACGAGATATGCTGCTTAAAGGTGAGTTGGGTGTCCAGAATTAATCCTAGGTCCTTGACTTGACTGACGCGCTCAATTTCGGTGCCCAACAAGAAATACTTGAAAAAATAGTCGGTTTCTTTTGCGAAAACGAGATAACCGTGCATTTGGCCGGGTTGACATCAATGCGATTCAAATTGCACCAGCCGGCAAAAGCATTCAGCTGACGTTTTGAGAAAGCAACAGTCATCGAAGATAGAGTTTCAGGTTATCTGCGTATGATAGTCGTGGTCCTTCATAAGCCAAATTTACATCGTTGAAGTAGATCAAAAAAATCAACGGTCCCATGTGACTACCCTGCGGTATACCAGACGGGGCTTTGAACATGTGAGTCTGACAATCTCCTATGACTACAGCCAGATGACGGTCAGTGAGGTACGATTGAAACCATTGCAGCAGGCATCCGTTGATCCCAAGCCTGTCCAGTTTGGCAATAGCTATGCGGTGGTTCAATTTATCGAAGGCTGCAGACAAGTCGGTGTAAATGACATCCGTTTGGGTGCGTTTCGCTATACTGTCAGTAATGTAGGAAGTAAGGCACAGCAGGTTAATGGCAGTGGAGCGACCAACCATGAATCCGTGCTGGTCGGCACTAATATACGGTTTGCAGTGAGTGAGTAACGGTTCCATAATTACAAGCTCAAACAGTTTAGCAACAGCGCCAAGCGAAGTTATGCCACGACAATTGTCAGCGTCCCGTTTGTAAATTTTCTGAGGGCAGCTCTCTTGCTAGATTTCAAGGGACTTGTATTTTAATTATATTGTATGTATATCATTGTATTTTAATTGTATGGTTATCCATACAATCCATTATTGAACCAAGTATGCTCGAACTTTCACACAAAAATAAAGCGTTCCCGAAAATGAAAACGGACCGTGAACTATTTCAAGTTTTCAGGATTTTTCCCTTTAAATATTGTTTAGTTCATGATTACGTGATTCAGTTCACGGTGTATTTTTTCTTGTTCTCGAATTCATGACTGCAGTTCACGGATTTTTTTCCCATGCATGGCTTGAATGAAGTATGACAACGTACTTGTTTAGCAAAAGTAAGTTTTAAGGCAATTGTAAACCAATCTGAGTCATGAAATCTGTGCTGGTTTGTAAGCTTTCAATACATAGCCTGTTGGTTTGTGCTTACAATTCAAAACGTGCTACGAAAAAATATAGTTGACAACTACACACAGTGGCAGAAGTACCTAATATTGAGTTCAATTCGCCCAGGTCGACACTCTTGAAGCGATTTTCATTTCTCTTGTCGTTCACTCACATATAAACAGAATTACTGACAATCGGGCTATGTTCGATAATGCGGGTATCTTCGATGGGAACTATACAAATAATTTATTATGTCACAGCTCTTCTACATACAATTCTATTATTTAGTAGCCTAAGTACTGGATGCAATAAACAATTATTTTCATAGCTATACGTACGTATCAAAATAACCCACATTATTCAAGACATTCTATGTTCAGACAACTCAGTGAGTTGTACACTCATTGTTTATTTCTAACCTTTCGATACGCATGCACAATTTGCAGAAAGAGCAACCAAGCGAGGTTTTCTCACATGAGTTGTGTTTTTTACACCAGCGCGTTGCCCGAAAGGTTAAGATGACTCAGAAAAAAGTCCTTATTTGGCCACCATATTTAAGGATAGATTCTATCATTTTCCAAACCACACGACTTAAAAACTACTGCGATTCCGTGATGGAGATTGTTTACTAATGTGTGCTGCTTTGTACACAGTTTTCAAGCCCTGTACTTTGAAAAAAATTGGAGCAATACATCAAATCAGTATAAAATGGCAACTAATTAAGGAATTTAGCATAACATCCCGTTCACACTACAACTTATAATACGTAATATAGACTATCTTGATAGTAGCATCTATACATCTGGTTTTCATTGGAAATAATTTGCATGGCATTTGATATCAAGATACTCTATATTACGTAATGTAGGTGCTACCAAGGGGTAATGTGAACGGGGTTTAATGTTTTACGCTAAAATTACTGTCTCTAACTATCTTTTCGAAAGGATAAAATATACAAAAAGAGAAAGTACTTACACGGTCATCCATTTTAACTCAGCTTTGAGTCGTTTTTGACTCACTTGCATCACAAGTGGAGTCACTCAAATCTGAGTAAATGTAACAGGGATAGACAAGTCTACAAATCAAAAACATCCATCTGGTTTGAGTCCATGTTTTTGATTTGTCGACTTGTCAATCCCAGTTACATTTACTCAAATTTAAGTGACTCAATTTTTGACGAAAGTGAGCCAAAACTGATTAAAAGTGGCTGGCCGTGTAGAGAGTGTTGGATGTGTTTCTTTTTTTTTTTTTAAATATCCAGAGAGCGAATACAAGGCACCAACTCAATGGTAAGCTTATGATGTCAACCATTTAGTATTTTCATTTATACGTGAATGAGATGACATTTGATAGTTGACATGCTCCCATTTGACATACATTTAGAAGAGGGGCTTAGTTATATCCGGTTGTGATTACCTGTCAAACGCTGAAGTTACGGAAAAAGACGTGTTCAAGCAATTAGCGCAGAGTGGGAAAAAGCTGAAAATACATGAAGAGGCCTGAGAAGACGTGGTGCTAAACCGATGAGCTTGGGCATCAATAGAAGCATAAAGTTGCCGGAAGGCACGAAATGCATCTAACGACTCCTATTTTTACCTTATCCCTCAATCGTAATTTGAATGGATTAGCAAACACAGTTTGAAAGAAACATGTAATTTTCTGCGTTATCTAATGTATGTATGTAGGAAGCCACCATCCTAGCGTGGGCCTTGCCCTGCATGCGGTTCCACTTAACAGAAAGATCATGCTTTTTTACCGTTCTAAATTCAACATATCGCTGTATGAAGGGCCAAAAAGGGTTGGGCAGGCCCGTAAGCAGACACACTTACGCGAAACCTGCGGGAATAAGAGAATCTCCTTCCAGCAATATAATCCTATAAAACGAATAACAAAATACGCAATTCAGTTAAGCTTTCCACTAGATGGTTTGTTTAAGAAAGGCGCGTCAAATTCATTACAACTGTTGGAGTGGAATGTACCAATCATAAATGATAGACACATCCCCTCCTAGACTCCGGTTGGCCGTCCACTCCATTGTCCAATTGCAACTTCAATGATGCCCTGATGCACCCTCCCATCCCAGATATGTTTTAAATCAATAAGGTATTAGGTTTTTACAATATATATCAAATATAAAATATAATAAAGAAATAAGTATATATATAGAGTGCGTATGAGTATATATAGTGTACGGAAAATTGGGTAGCCTGGACTGGATAATCTTTTCGAATTGTACACCTTGCATGTCAAAATTTCCTAAATGATTTTTATTTAAATTACATGTTTGCAGACTGCTGGCTTACTGCACTTGTAGAAAAACCTGCAGAAAAACCTGCAGAAAAACCTGAAAATTTAGACAATGTATCGTAACCATGAGAAAAAAAATGAATTAAAAATTATTTTACATAACTTAGTAGTTCCATGGATGACCTGAAATAATTTTTATATAATAGTATAACTTAAATCTCGGCATCTTGTTCCGTTTCCTTGCATCGCAATAATCAGTTGTAGAGGATCTCATAGGTACTACAGTGATTTTAAATAATCAAATTAATTTAAATGTAATAATATACTTTCATATCATAACAATGACGTAACAAAATGATAACATGAGCACGACAGTTATCGATAATAGAATGTATATCTGTGACTAAGCTGTTCATCCTCTCGTTTTATAATTTATAAATTTAATGTAGATGACCGCACCCCCTCACTTCGCTAAATAGTTGTCAGATTGACAACATTGCCCAGGCTACGCCAACCAGCGTCTCCATGTTTCAGCTGGCAGTCTTGTGATCATATGACTCGTGGAGGCGTGAGGTAGGAACTTGTGAGGACCAAAGGTCTGTCGTATCCTTCTTTAATGCTGTCAACTCACCATTTGAAGCCCGTAATTTTCTGCGTTATCTAATGCACATAAATGGAATGCTAGATTTGCCATAGGTTCAAGAAATATTTTATCTAAATTTAAGTCAAATAACGCCTGAATTTAGTTTGTAGTATGAAATATTGCATGCGATTTCGTTGTTTACGCTTGCTTTGGCTTACAAGCGGGAAAGCTTTACGCGTCTGCTAAAATTCATTATTTTTTTCTTTGTTGATTGTTCTTTGGAAGCTTCTACTTGATTGATGCAGCTATTATTTACAGTAGTGAAATAGTTTGTAGGATGCAGTTGTATTTAAAAATTGAAAGTTTACACAAAAAAGAGTTTGGCTCATGCATCGATTGTGAACGGTTGTGTCGATGCTTTATTGCGCTATATTTGGATATCGGGCATGACACGTTTCGTATTGTTTTTGTTATCAATTGTTCGGCAGCGCGCGACACTTCTTTTTTCACGGACGGTCTATGACCAAACTAACTCCCGCTTCCTTATATTCTGGTCCTACCTCTAGCTCTTGTCTTTCCCCCAACCTTCGAGGCCCCTTTACCTCTCTTGACCTGTTGTTACTGTCCTTCTGCTGGTCCTGCTATTCTTCCTTGGGCCAGGGTTAGACGTTCTCTGCGCTCCAGTTGGCTTCGCTACGATTAAGCTACAGCTTCGGTGGACCCTCAACATGCCCCGTACGCCTTTCAAGTGTATTGACGGACTCGAAGCCTTCAAAGACTACAAAAGTATGTCGGATTGCCTGGATCGATGACACACGCATAACTTTCTGTCATGTTGCCGAACGGCGACTGGACAATACCGGCATTTGACGTGGTCGCTTCTGTATAATCAGGCTTTTTGTCAATTTTACGGTAAAAGCGTGAGGTGCTGTGGCCGCGACGAAAAATTGGAGATGGTGGTTAGATGTCTTTATTTTGTTAGACAATGGTTCAGGGTTTTATGTTGATGAAGTTTATTACCAGTATATCCAATGGTACTATATGTCTTTCACTCGATCTTCTCTAACCTACCTTAACGTTGCTTTAACTTGACTTTTATCTATTCGGTAGTACGACCGTAGGCTTTCAAAATCACCAGGCTAATGACTGTGCCTTCTGATGACTGTTGACCCCGAACCAATCGCTTTGACCAGCTCTATGTGCCTCGAATTCTCCACACAGTAGCCCCTATTACGCCACCCCTATAGTGGTCCATTCATCGCTAGAACGGTGGTGGTTGTTTACTTAATTCTTGAACGGGTAGTTCTACTGCTGAATGCGCTCGTGGTGGTTCTGAGATATTTTATCGTTCACGAACATGAAAATTGAGACAATTCTTGGTTTTTGATTTCAACACAAACAACGAAAATTACACGCGAATATTTGTATCAAT
Organism: Aedes koreicus; assembly: GCA_024533555.2. Classification (NCBI taxonomy): domain Eukaryota; kingdom Metazoa; phylum Arthropoda; class Insecta; order Diptera; family Culicidae; genus Aedes; species Aedes koreicus. The sequence continues at coordinate 33,896 of JAHHFK020002119.1, forward strand.
CTTGGACCCAACACTTGCACGGTGTTCAAGAAGTTTAAAAGTAATTTTTCATGATTGTGTAGATATGCACTGTGTACATATTCTGTTCAAGTATTAACGTCAGGTTAAGCTTTATGTAAAGAATAAGCGTAATGTTGACTGTCTATCATAGTTGTTTTTTGGATCGCTATCGGAAAGTCGCGAATCGAAACCTGCGATCGCGGACCATGTGAGGTCCGGTCGGCCACCTACGGTAAGTACGCAATGAACCATCAAAACCGTGATGGAGCGGATCCGGCCCAAAGTGTGAACGGTTCTTCACTATGGAATTATCTCGCGGCACGTGACGACTTCATTTTGTGGCGCCGAACAACTCACAAAGTGATCTATTGTGGGCGGCAACGAGGGCATGCATTCATGCATCTCAAATCAACATTCATCGGCTTCAAATTACAGCCTCAGTGATGGTTGGGGGGGGGGGGGGGGGGGGTTACAGTTGCAAACGAGGGAATCTTCCCTTGGTATTCATTGAGATCAAGGTAAAAATCAACGCGGCATAGTACAAAACAGAGGTTTTGAAGAAGGTTGTTGCCTCAAGTAAACGATACCTCTACGGGATGACCACTACCGTATGCGTGATAATTATAACGCAACATTAAAGAATGTAAAAACTAAAAAAAAATTCAAAAATTTTGGTTTTGACTTTTTTTATTCATTCAAAAGGAGGATGTTTCTGAGAGTCTAAACCTATGTTAATCATCGATCGAGTTTCTACTTGCTGCAATTACGGCCTGCACACGCTTCCGGAATACGCGGCATGGCCTAATAATAGCCTGGAGTCATTGCTCTCCAGGTACAGGTCAATATTTGTGTGAGGCTTGCTGTACTCAGGTGGCATTTAGAACAAGCCTTCTGTAGTAGCTCACTTGTTGCTATTTGGTTGAGAAAACATAAATATGACTTGCTAAGTCATAATCAAGTTTTTAAAACCAATTATGATCGTAGTGTGCTACTTGGGTTGACCTTCATGACGCGCAATACTGAGTAATCCAGCGGATTGAGATCGGGACTGGATGGTGGGCAAATATCCTTTGCCCAAAACGGCAGATGTTCCTGCAATCACTTCTGAGTGCGGTTCGGAGTTCTTCATTTTTATCTTGTTGAAATAAAACATTTGGCTTCGGGCCGTACTGCTATTTGATCCACGCAAGAACATACTTACTTAAAACCCCGATGTAGACCTCCCTGTTTACTTTGTTGCCTTCTGGAATGAACACCGGATTCATTTTTTTGCCATCGGAAGCCACCAATACAAACACCATAATGCTAGCAGGATGCTTGGTCGTATACACGTTTTTATGCTCGTTGTCCACGTCGTTTACAGGGAGAGAACGTAGAGTTGTCCTTTCTTTTCTCGGTCTAAGTCCCATTTCACGGTCCACCGGGACATTCCCACGATGATTGAAAATGTCTTTTTGCGACATTTGCACGTGGGAAAAATCGCTGCCACTTCATCATGGTGCAACTGTCAAACTAAGGAAATCGGCTTCTTTTACTCCCAACCCAAAGAAAACCAAGGCATTTTAAACCTAATTTGTACGATGATGCACATTATCACGCATACGGTATGTGTTCCAGCTGAACGGTGCACCAGCCCACGCAGCGAATGTGGTTCGAGCCTAATTTCGGAACAATTTGACAGATTTCCTGATAAAAAATATGTGGCCTTCCAGCTCCCTAGATTGGATTTCTTTGTCGAGGGTCGTCGAGGGTTCCTAAAATCTAAACTAACCTATACTGGATTAACTAAAAAAATGGTACTAGAAAAAGTTTTGAAAAATAACTCAACTGGTTATCCTGTGCTTTGGGACGGACTTGCCATGAGGGGTAGTATGGATTTTATAATACATCACTTAATATAGATTACAATATGAATTGGGTACAAGAATCTATCGATCTTTAGAGCAATTCATGAAACTTTCTTATTTGAAAGCTTTCATTATTTGAAAAGCTTTCAAAAAAAAAGCGCATTTGAAAATGTAGTATTTTCAAGATCATGATATCGTAGAGCCAAATCTGTCCAAAACTAATTTTCTCAAGCAAGGAATGGTAAACTAGTGATTAAAATAAACTATTTCAACAGCCACTAAATAAAAACATAATAGACACGTAACGAGGCATCAAAGAGCAAAAAACAACCTTCCGATTAAATGCGCCACCAAATGAGTTAATTTAATTTTTGTGCAAATTGCCGCTTTTCGCTGTTCTACAAGACGTTAACGAGCATTTCATCCGCGCATTTTCTGACCACAAGACGGTGACAATTTAACGATAAGCAGGAGGTGCGTTGCTCGTCGGCTTCCTTCAAGCCTTCTTGCCATTCCATTTTCGAACGATGCCGGAACATTATAGGTCCCGGAAGAAAACTTAATCTTCATTCCGTTTGTAATTGTTCACCGTTTTGTTGGAGCATAATTTTCCTCGGTGCGGCTTTTGTGTTTGGCTCTGTTGTCTCTTCCTTCTCGAATACCATGCATAACCTTAGCAAGAGAACACGTTGGAAAATGAGCTGAAATTATCGCCGATTCTTAGTCCTAGTCTTGGGCGGTGTGTGCTCGGATAAAGATAAGGTAAACTTCAAATTCTGCACATGGAAGGAATTAGGTTCCAAATTTAGGATTTTCAATACTTAGACGAAATGTTGAACGCTTATTCTTATCTCCATATAAAAATAAAATCTCGTTCGGTTGGAAACGTGTACTGGAGAAAATAATTAAAATGCAGAGAAAGAATGGGGCAGAACGCACCTCGGAGGCAGAATGCCATTTTTTGAATACATTCGTATCATTAAGCCAACAATTTTGATAATTTCGCATAAAGCATGACACACTGGTCCAGAATGAACATATATGAAATGATAAATTTTAAGCCTTAGCTTTAAATGTTAAAGTTATCTTGCACTTAGCATTGTTTGTTGTTCTCCAACCGATCAATTTGTTTCATGATTCTCTCGAGAGCAGGAGTCAGGAACCTATTATCCTCCGCTCGTGTTCCTAGATCCATTACCGTATCACGTTCATATAACGTCTCTTCGCCGTTAAGATGCTCTTCGAGGTACTGCTTCCACTTATCGTTCAACTCGCACTCATTCGTGAGAAGATTCCCGTACATGTGTCGGCAAGCTGTTAAACTTCTCGTTGGCACGGTACAGTTTTTCCATCGCTTTACGATCTCGTTCTTTCATTCGGCTCTTTATTCTTCGAAGAACCGAGTTTTGTTTATTTGTAATCATCATCCGACATCATTGTCTTAATGAAATCTTAATGTATAATAATTATACTAGTTATAAGCTAAAAACACGCATTGTGCGTAATTGTTCTCTAAATGTGTTAGTTGACAAATTAAAATCGGAAACATCATAACCTGCCTGAAACCGTCTGGAGATGGAGTTGAGAGGATCGTTTGAGCCATATGTCGTATTTCTTGTCCTTGGTTGTAGAAATTGCCTGGATCGAAGAACACGTTGAGGAGCATAAATCTGCAAACGCTCAAGCAATGCTGCACTGTCAATTTCCGCACGAAGTATTTTTGCTCCAAATACTGCTTGTTCCACCAACCGGCGATTTTGAAGCGTTCCAATGTCCAGCAAAGCACATCGATCTGCTTATGGTAGTAGATTTAAAGGGTCACACCCGTGCAGATTTCTAAGAGCAAACATCCGCTGAATGGATTCAATCCTAGTGATCCACACCGCTTCTTAAGGGGACCAAACAACTGATGCATACTCCAGAATAGACCGCACGAGCGAGCAATACAGAGTACGTAGGCACAAGGGATCATAAATGTCTTGAGCAGTTTTTAGAATGAAGCCTAGCTGACGCTTGGCTTTGTCAATTATTGCCGAATAATGCATCTTGAATGTCATTTGCGCGTCAAGTAGTACTCCAAGGTCCTTAATTTTATCAACACGTTCCAGTTGCTCCCCATGCATCGTGTAGTTGTAGTGAATAGGCATTCTACAACGATGGAACGATATCACAGAGCATTTGGAGACACTCGCTTTAAAGAAGTTGTGGCTGCACCAAGAAGCAAAAAGGTCAACAAGCTTTTGAAGTCGTCTGCAATCAGCTTCTCGTCGGATAACAAGAAAAACCAAGTCATCAGCATAAATGAGCAATTCACCGCTTACCAGAAGGTTTACGATAGTAGAGGACCCAGACGCCGGACAGGGAAGAAACCCATCTGGATTGCGTTATACCAATTTTAACACTCAATAGTCTGTTGCCTATGTATGATCTAAGCCACTTACACATTCTGTTTGAAACTCCCAGTCGTTGTAGTTTTGCTAAAAGGAGCACGTGGTTTACGGTGTCAAAAGCAGCTTTTATATCAGTTTAAACTTTATCAAGTTGCTCTCCAGCATCCATCGCAGCAATGGCAGTCGTCGTAAATTCGCAAAGATTACTATTCACCGATCTTTTGGGGTAGAATCCGTGTTGGCAAGAGCTAATGTTGTTTCGACAAGTACTTAACAAAACCTCGTTGACAATGGATTCAAAACACTTGGCTGCCAGCGATGTTATACCTCGGTAATTAGAGACGTCGGTTTTATTTCCATTCTTATGTACAGGAAGCATATATGATGACTTCCATGCAAAAGGAAATTGTTGAAATTGGAGAGATTTGTTGAAAATAGCTTGAAGAGGAGCGGTCAGCATACCAAGACATCTTTTAAAGACGCACGAAGGAATACCATCTGGACCGGGGTTGTATGATTGCTTCAGCTTTTGTACTGCTGATTCACCATCACTTCAGAAATGTCAAACACATCAAAGTTTAGCCAGAGCCAATCTTATTTCATCTATCGTAGGAACACGGTCTTCAAAAATGCTAATCCATTTTTTTTTTTTGAAAACAGATCACACTTCTGCTCTGCAGTGCGAGCATGAAGGCCACCTAGGTGCATAGAAGTTGGCAGACCATTTTTTTTTTTACGTTTTGAATTAACGAAGCTCCAGAAGCGTTTTGGGTTCCGCCTCATCTGGCCTTCTTTTAACGTAACAATTATACAATAATCGATTGTATCCTCTATAGAGGTGACTCACTTCATCGAATTGTGGTTTTGTGAATGGACATCTCCATTGACAGTACTTCTGCAAAAAATCTGGAGCGATTCCTGCGCAAAGCGCGAAGTTGAGCATTGGACCAAGCCGGTTTCCTAGGGGGTCTTTTGTGTGGTACAGCTTGCATGATACAGGAATGGAGAATTCTGGTAAACCTAGTTTTGCCTTTTCTGTGCCTGTCTTTAATGCTCGACGTTTGCTCTGGTGTATTCTTTTACTTCACTATCTGCTTGCATTCAATAATGCTGCTTCCATTATTTGGATTATAAACACAAACAAAAACATGCCATCGAACGGATACTCGTTAAAAATTAACAAACTGAGAAGAAAAAACCGATGACAAACTTTTTGTTCTAATTCATAACTTAAATCCTTCTAGGAAATTTACGTTCTAACTTATTGTTTACAACTGTTACTTTCAACCTTTTGACGATTTTGTCTAGAATTGGTTTGAAAGCCAAACTGGTAATTGTTTTGTCAAAATTTCACCTAACACGAGATATTGGGGTGGCTCGTTTTGCCCCACTGGTGCATTTTCAATCAATAAATGTTCACAAGAATTTATAAAACCAGAATGTGTTTCTGTGTTTACTGTAAAGTTCACCAAGCTTACCGACAAACAATCGTAGCTAAAGGTTTGCAATGATTTTCTTTCAACATCACAATTACCAGCATCCTCACCATAGAAAGGCGGGATATCTTAATTTTGTTTCCTCGGGCATCCTTACCATCTCGTTTACCGTTGCTGCCAACTTGTGCAATAATGCCGTTTGTTCCGGCCTGCCTCGACGTTTATGAAATAAAATAACAGTTCTTATCAAGTTGTATCTACACGGAACAAGAATGGAGCGGTTCGAGGAAAGGTGGATAGAACGGTGGACCAAAGGAAAGCTCAAGTCAATTGTCGGTCTCGTAGCCTCCCAATTTTTAGAAGCTCGTAGATCTCATTTTCTACCTCCGTTGCAGATTGTCTTCCACAAAAGGACCCACAGACTGCTCGATGAGAACGTTGTGGGAAGATTTGGGAAGTGGGTGGATTCATTCTTCGTTGCTGTGAGCAGCAGCTGATGCCTCTGATGGTGGCCGGAGGAGGATGAAGCTAGCAATTGAAAGAAAAAGCGAAGCTCGACTAAGCCGCCACAATAATCCGATAATTGGATGGCGCAGCGGAGTAAAAGAGGATCAGACTAAGAAAATGAATTGCGGGAAAATATGCTCCGCAGACCGCGAATACGTAAACAACAGAGACTCTTTTCCTGGGAAAGTGCTATCGGACGGCGGGAGATTTCGACGGCTGGCAGTTGGGCAGTGAAAAAGTTAGCTCGGCTGCTGCTTTTTCCTAGGAACATTCCATTTAAGTACTTTATCCTTTTCAATTACCAAGGGATTTCAACAATTTGAGATAGGTAAGAAACTCGTCACATCAACTTCGGTAAAAAATAAACTCGATAGCGCTGATTTCACTGGAAACGGGTCCATCTTCATGTTTACCGACTAAAAGTAGAATTTGTTCTTTTTCAATATCGCTTTTAAATCGCAAATTCTCGGTTCATTCAGATGCTACCTTCAAGCATACATAAATGATCTATCGAGCTAAAATCGAGAAAACTTTTTTTTTCTACGCTTCCATACTAATGAAGCTGATGTGTCTCTTGGTGATTAACATTTGAAATAAAATATGCTTCCGGCTGCGGCAGATGCTTTGTGCGGCAGAAACCATTTCCGAGACATATATCGTGTATGCACCTATGTTGTTGTATTGTCACGGCTTTTGTGGTAGAAACGCTCTGCTGCTATTAGCATTTTAATAACACATATGCAAATGCATCCAAACTGATTGTTTGAGATTCGAAACAGTATTGATGTGCAAAAAATGTTGTATCCATGTGGTTGCATCACTTGTTGATGTGCGAAATGAAGTGACGGGATGTTTCATATCCAAAAGAGATTTTTTTCATAGTATTACAAACACTGGTAGTTGTGCTTGACGCTGCAAAATATTATAGAATGTTCATCATAAATAGGGATTTTTTTAAAATTTATTATGAACGGTTTTACAAGACGAGCCAGTTCTCTTTCTTTGTCTTCTAGGTTTCGTCCAAAATTTCGTTTCAGAGACACTAAAGCCTATTCTGCAGCAACAATAGAATATGGCCTAAAAGCATTTGTTATCAATGCCTTTGTAAGACCGTTTTTCGCAAAGCGGCTGGGGAAACATTCCCCCTTCGCGATAATTTCATTGATTTTCGCGGGCGATCCAGCGCTTTTCGAGGGAAGAGCTCAATGCGTTGTTTACAAATGCTTTAAGGCCCTACTAGATTGTTGCTCCAGTACTGAACTATTTTGTATAGATAATTTTGACATCCTGGATAAAAAAAATCCCTTACATTTTCAGTAATATTGATGAGAAGATATTGTTGTGGATACGGACCTTTCAAAGTGAAAGTAACAACCGAACAACTGAAAACGCTGCTCCATTTAATAAGCCGATTTTTTTAGCGAAACATTATGGCGGTCTGCGGTCCTGAAGGGACATTGGACCAGCAAAAGTTCTTGTAAAATTCTACTTAAGATTCATTTGTTCACACACAAACAGAATCCTCCGAGAAACACATATGAAGTTTATGTGGCAAATGAAAAGTATGTGTGGCCAGAGTATGCTACAGAGTGAGTAAATTCGGTCGGGATAGATTGTGCTCGCGAAAAAGTCCGTACTGTGCGGGTGAAATCGCACTCGAAAGCGCCTGAAAAGTGTTCTCCAGGCTAGCAGCAATCGCGTACGTTGTGGAAGTGATATTTTCCGTCGCTAAACAGTTTGGAAAAGTGGTGAAAACATTTTTTTTTTTTTGCTTGGTTCTCAGCCTCCATTGGCAGTGAAGAGGAGTTTTCTTGCTGAAAATGTTCTCCCTCTCGCGCTGAACGGATAGCTCTCTCTCTCTCTCTGTCTGCCGCTCGCGTTTGCACTTTGTGGGAGAAGCGCAGTGGTGTTGGTGTGAGTTTGATGGATTGAATTTTTTTTTTTTCGCCCACCCTGGATGCGATTCATCAAAACGTAAAGATAGAGAGGTAGGTGGTTGTGTATGTTGGCAGTAGTTTGCATCGCATCGGCGGCAACAACAACAACAACGTTATCATCTAGCACAACGACTGCGGCAGTAGCACCTCATCGCTCGTCGTGTTGTTCTGCGTCGCGGATTACTAGTGTGCGTCTGCAATAGGTTCCGGTGAGCTGAAGTTAGAAGAGTGTTGCGTGTAGCGGGATCGCGCCGTGCTCGCGATTCTTTCAAAAAACTGCATACAATCAATTGGTGATTTTTCCTCAGGCGAGCTCAGGTCCAAAGTGTCGTCGTTCGCGGGTATTGTGGGGGAAGATAGTGTGTATTGTTTAGCAACCGTGTAAAGTTAGAGGTCATAAGCGAGTTTATTATTCTTATTGATTCTTTTTCCTGCAACCAAGTGCAAATATCTAGAAATAGATTTTAAAGAAAAATACCTCAACCGTGCCAAAGTGAATTTTGATTCGATGTGCAGGCCTAGTTTGTAAATTAATCGGTGCAAGAAGAGTGTATTAGAAATAGATATCATGTTACTACCGGAAGGTTTCCGACACGTCGGCGACGGCTGGGTTGATGTGGACGAGTGCCGACGGCATCAGCTGCGGGTCCAGCAGGACGTGGCCATCTAGGACATCGAGGAGAGCCGGTTTGCAAAGCAACAAATTATTTATTTCTACCATATTTTGAAGACAATATCTAATATCCTGTTTCATTTTATTTTATTTTATTTTGTCTATTTTGTTTTGTTTTGTTTTTCGTTATGTTTGTCTCTTTTCAGTCACATTTTAGCGGTTTATTGCTTTTGGCGGATGGTGTAGGTATGTACTTTCAGCGTATCATTAACCAAAACGAACCCTGCTGCTAACCCTTCCCCAACTATCCAACATCCCAGTGATTTCTCGTGGAAGTGCAGAGGATTTCTCGGCTTTCTCCAAAGCGAGTATCATGTCAACACGTTCCTAACTAGAAAATAAGAAGAATGATTAGTAATTTCCATTTAATTCCAACTACCTTTATTGCTTATCTTGACAGATACGCGTATTTCGTCTACAATGTGCAGACTTCTTCAGTGTCGTGTACTAAAGTCAGTCGAGTATAAGGTATTCCACTAAACAGCTCACACTCTCCATAATTCAACACGTTCCTTCCCATTCCCTACTTGACCAGCATTCGGGCACGGCCGGCGCCGGTATTGCTTTATAATGGGTCACCAGTTTTTACACATGGAAGATGTATGTTAGTCCCAAACATCATCTGTTGGTTCTTTGTGCAAATACAGCTGATCTGGCAATAACGGAATTGCATCCGTGGGCGGTCAATCATGCTCATGCTCATGCTCAAATGAAAAGTATGTGTGGCCACACATAGTGGTTATTTGTACTCACAGGAAGTATATGTGGTTACAAATAAATATCATTTGTTGATCAAATTGCAAAAATTCATGTGTGGGACACATGGGACACATAAATATTATCATTGCTTTTTAACGTAGGACTATGTTTCTCTTTTCTGTACCGGGTGTCATTTCAAAATTTTAATAAATGATAGCGTTACGCAAAAGTGAAAGGTTTTTGAACGCTAATAACTCTCGTTTGACTGAAGAGAATGACTTCATTTCTACACCATTTGATCAGAAAAACTTGCATTATTTAGATTAAAATTTCAATCATGTGCTATTTGTATAAAAGTTCAATTTTTTACTTAAAAAAGACCTACTTTTCCTCCCATACAAATCTGCATACGAACAGGTTTAAAATATGTTTTTCCCTTTCCGGGTCCACAAAAACGGGTTACAAACGGATCAAATTGTCATCTTCTTTTTATTTCACCATGTTTCATTCCATGATTAATACAGTCATAGCAACAGCCCTTAGCTGCAACCAGGGTTGCCACATGCACAGATTTATCTAGATTGACACAGATTTTTTATTTTTTTTCATTTTTCTAATACAGATATCTGTATGTAAAGATTACAGATTTATTTTTTAAGATTAACCAAGATTTTTAAGATTTTTGGCAATTGCTTGTCCACTCAAAAACCTAAACTTTAAAAAATTTGTACATCTTAGAATCCAACTTCTTACCAATTCTACTTTCAGTGTGCTGTTTTAGGCCCATAAAGCAAAAGAAAACAATTTACACTGACACTACAGCGACAAATGACAGTCGAAAGTCAGTTTGTGTGTTTTCTCCCAGATGATTTCTTCATAAATTTTTTGAGATTATTTTTTCCTTGAGATATTCCTTCTGGCTTTTTATAGGTATTCTTCAGGAGTTTGTAGGAGTTTACCAGGGATTCTTTCAGGAGTTTCTTCTGGCATTTCATCGATAATTTTAAAAACTTTCTTGTGATACAAATTTTGGAGCGATTCCTGTACTTGATTCTTTAAACTTCTTTAACATTAAAAATTCCTCAAGGGGTTTTTGAAGAATTATTTTAAAATTTTATCTAGGATGCCTGCAAGGATTCTTGCATATAGTTGAGGCGAATGAATTCTAAGCAATTTAAAACCTAGTTCACCAGGAATTATTTCAATCATTGCTTCAAGTATTCCGCTGCCGAAGTATTTGTTTCAAAGTTTCTCGAGAGATTAATCTAAAAATTCCGGCAGAATTTTCTGCAGGGATTTCTATATTTTAGAAGTATTTTCTTTCATTCTCGCAGATAAATTTTGGGAAGTTAGAATAATGTTCTCGATATTTGTTTTTGCTATTCGAAGCATAGTTATTTCGATCGTGATTTTTTTGTAATCTTTAATATAATCATTCAGTGCGAAAACCTATTTAGATGTAGCGCAATTATTAAACAGTTTCAGATCGATGGCACCGATTAAAGATAAAAGGCTTGCGGGCTTTGGATCAGATTGAGCATCGGTAATAATAGGTTCTGACCAATCCGTCAAAAAACTGCTGAAACATGACTGTCCTCATTTGATAATTATCAAACGTACTGGATCTTTGTGCTAGCTACGCATGCGAAAAGCTGCCATTGTACCTCTAACAGTTGTTTCGATCCGATACAATTCAAGGAATTCCAGATGATACAAAGTATCTTGGAATTGAAGCTTTTGAAAGTTCTGCATCCTACTGGGGGCGACCCCGGCGTAGTGGTTACCATCCATACCTCTCACGCCAAAGTCACGAGTTTGAATCTCAACCCCGGATAAGTTACGAAAATACCCAGAGAGGTATTTGAGTGACTACGACGGGAGATGAACCAGCTCAGGGCTGAATATCTCGATAATCAAGAAATTAAAAAAAAAAAGTTCTGCCATCAGATGGCTATCGTTGGAGTCAGTTGTCAAAAAGAATCTGGAACGGTTTTCGGAGCTGGCGTTTTTTTCCCCCGTTCCAACCCAACTGCGACAACAATCAAACTGCACAGCGCATGCTTTGCCATCTTAATGACCCGATGACGCAGCCACTTCTCCACTTCTTGAGCTACGTATTGCTCCTTATCAACAAATCGGAGTTTCTGATTTCGAGAAACATCTTCGTAAGAAGTCGAAAATATATTTCGTGGTAGCAACAGGGGAAACGTTCAGATCTGAAACTCTCGATGATACCAGGAAGAAGGCTTTCTACTCGATCAGCTGTGCTTTCCATACCGAGTTTATTAAACAGATCATTATGTGCTTTGATCTGAACGATCAACTTGTGACTACTGCATCGAACGTTGACCCCAAGAAGCTGCAAGCTGATGCTGAGCCCTGTTGAAAAGACCGTTTTGTATCGGCTAATCAAGATAAATGTGTTTCGATGAATATATATCTGTTTCATTTTGCATTCAACTATTATAAAGAAAAAAGAAAGCATTAGCATTCAGGCACCTTAAAAGTTTCCATTCTACTTTTACAACACAAAGTTTGAAGCAAAGATTTTTGCCAAGATTTTCTGCAGTAAAAAAGGATAAAAAAGATTTTTTTGGCAAAAATTTAAGATGGCAACGAAAAATAATGTTGCAACCCTGGCAGCAACTTTATTATGCTTTGTTGCTGATGTCTGGCCCGTCCCCTTTTATGAAATTTTCTACATACTGAGACATTGCTTACGTTCTTCAGTTCGGGTTTAATGAAAAATCTCTGTCGAATTTACCACCGTTTGATCCGCAATCAAATGGGCAAGCGGAAAGGTTCGTCGACACGCTCAAAAGGTCACCCCGGAAAATCCAAGAGGGAGAAGGATTACCAGCATCTGCTGCACTTCAAACCTTTCTGCAGGTGTATCGAGCCACTCCATCCAACCTGCTCGATGGTAAGTCCCCTTCTGAAGTACTGAATGGAAGAAAAATGCGGACAACATTGGATCTGCTGAAGCCTTCAAATGTACTGCAACACCCACCGGTAGCAGCCAAGCCTTGCCAAGCACGAAGATTTGCATCAGGGTCGCCGATATTCGTGAAGGTACACAAAAACAACACCAGCTAGAAGTGGCAATCCGGAGTCATCATCGTGGCGATTGGGAATGTGCATTATAATGTACTTCTCGATGCACCATCTGGACGGAAGCGGCTGATTCGTTCGCACATCGATCAACTTCTGACCAACAACTCTGGAAAACAGGAGAAAGCAGAAATTGAGCTACCACTGTGTATTCTTTTGGACGACTTTGGGATGACATCAAATGCGGAGCTACCCGAAGACGCTGGTGAAGATTCTTCTTTCCTATCAGCTCGAGAGTTACCTGACTTTCCGGACGATGGATCGGAGCCTGAAGTAACCGTTCAACCTGGACCATCCACTTGTTCTACGCCGTTACGATCGAACCCAAAACGGAATGTCAAGCAGCCACAACGTTTTCAAGACTATGTTCTTTCTTAGGAGGGAGATATTAGCATCCCTATGTTCTATTTACTGTAGATTAGTAGCGTTCACAACCAACCATATTATATTATAGCATTATAGCATATTTGAATTTGAAATATTAAAACTAATCACAGTAGGCATGAGTTAGCATGGTAGCCATTAGCAACGTGATTTTTCCACTAGAGTCAGTTTAAGCTGAGCACAAAATAAAGATAGACGCTTTTGTTAAAACGTGTTATTTTCAATTGCAACAAATTTAAAGCGGTGATTACTTTAAATAATTTGATGAATGGAAACAAATAGAAACCTGGTATTGAATAGCAGCAAAATATTTTGTTTATTCAAAACAGAGTGATTTCTTAGGGTGAAAAAATATTTTGTTTAAATAATAAATTAATCATTTGAGTTTAAAGACAAATGTGATTGTTATAAATCAAATATTACTTAAATTAATATCACACAACAGTGATTACTTTAAATAATTATATTGGTTTGATTAGAATGCAATTTTGAATGGATTTAGAACTTTTTTATGAATTGAAACAAAAAGAAACCTTATATTGAATGCCAAGAAAATATTTTGTTGATTCAAAACAGAGTGATTTCTTTGCGTGTAGTTGATAATTTTTTAAATACACATAATAAATAACTTGTACGTGATAAATGTAAACCACAATGGGAGCTGACAACATCGAAGTCACGCCCAAAGCTGTAACATTTCAACTCTGCGGAAGTGTTGTCAGCCTTTGTAAACAAAAAGAACACCGTTGCCTAACCATGGGATTGAATTTCCGCATATCTCTGTACTCTGAGGCGGACCCCATAGTGGAAGCGAACGCGACACGACGCTAGTCGAAGCGATTTTCAACGTGACTTGATACCCATAGTGAACGCGATTAAAAGCGATATCATGTAAATGAGATGTAAATAGGTGATGCCAATCGAATTCGTCGTCCTTTTTGCTCCCTCGCTGTTTAAACAGATGACGGAGCTTGACGTCAAACTCCTTTAATCATTTACACAGTGAAAGAACGAAAAAGACGACACAAACCGCGTGTTCTATTCAATTACTATAAGCCAATCATTGCATTAGATACTATGTAACATATGTACAGTATGCAACATATCACGGGCCTTATTTGAATATTGCCTATCTGACGTTCGTTATTGCGGGTTCCAACACCTGCATTGTTTACAAACAATGATTCTTTTTATGTTTGGATGTTAGAAATGTTGGCTACAGGATAATGGTTGCCAGTCAGTTCCCTGATTCGCACCTGAGTTCACACCTAGGAGTGAGACAGCTCTACTCTGAGTTGCTTTTGTAGCATACTCAAGTATGATCGATCCAAAAACCTGAGACATGTATCTTTCTGAAATATCCAATCTAACCTTCATCATTAACAAGTCTAAGAAAAGATCCCACGCATAGAATAGGACACTTGTACTTCTTATATTCAAAAGTCATATTTTGCAATAGAATACATTTCGCTTGTCATCAAGTTACACAAGAGCATTCAACCTCACCGAAAATCAAAACAGACCTACTTACTAATTTATTGCCAACACATGTTTTCATAATCGTTGAAAATAACATCATTCTAGGTTTTGCCACTTGAAAGCAAAACACACAAAACAAAAGCTCAAATTACTGACCGATACCTACCAGGCAGTTCAGTACTCGATTGACACAAATTATACGTTATGCATTGTCATCGATATGCACAACCAAACCAAAGAGGTTCATGTCGATTGTATTTTTTTTTGTCGCATCTTTTTCAAACATACTTTGTCGAATAGTCAAATGCAAGCCGATTGGTTAATCGAAATCCACGAAGTAACTACAAGTACCTCCCACTAATAAAATATCGTGTAGACAACGAAATTCTGTGTAGACTTAAGCTTCCCTGTAATTAGTTTTCTAAGAGAAATATATTGTTACTTGACACTTCAAAAGAAGAACACATCGGAGTTGTAAACTTTGATGCACCAAGTAGCTCGCGAATAACTCAATACCCAACAAACATCGTTGTTGAATTAGAGCTTGTTCAAACAAATTTGGAGAAGCTATTCAGCTATTCTAGAAGAAACAGCTGAATAGCTTCTCCAAATTTGCTTGAACAAGCTCTAATTCAACACCCATGTTTGTTGGGTATAGCTTAAAATCGATTCAATCTTCATCGGTTCTTATCGGTTGCCAGGGTTTCTAAAAGTTTGAAGTCCATTTTGTTTGAAAACATTGTGGACATTCTGCTAATGACAATAGAAGATAGACTAACGGTGAACCCTATTTCACGACAAAGTATGGGGTTATTAGGAATATTTAATATGATATACGTGATAAGGATTTCCTGAACTCCAATGATAACGATATTAATAGATTGGTAATTTGCTAAACATCGAGTCTAAGAAGCTTGCAGCTTGGATTGGAGTGCAGCGGACAGAGCTCGATTGTCTCTTCTCCTACCACCTGGCGAAATGACGCTGCATTAGCAAGTAGCAAGTCAAGCCAAAACTGATGGGTTTATTCAAAGTTTGACTTAATTGGGGACATGGAAATAACTTCTTCTCGAAAAAGGCAAAGGCTTACACGAATAGTAGTATATACGATATCCAGATATGTATTTTGAGTGAATGAAGGTTGTTTTCCAAATCAGAGTTAAATAGAGAAAATTAAAAACATTGAAAATTGCTAGTGTCCAGTTGTGCACACTCGAGAGCTCGTGTACTAGCGTCGGTTGGTTTGACAGCTGCTGTGCAAAAACAGAGAGAAAACAAATAATAGTGCTCGCTTGCTGAGCAACGAGGGTTACTCGAGGTACCTCAAAAGCAACTCTGAAATTGCTCGCGATGAGGAGCTGTCTTGCCCCTTGGTTCACACACACAGAGAGGAATTTGATGGTCAATTTTTACTTTTTTGGGGGGGGGGGTTATTTTTGGGGGGTGGTTTTTTACCCACCATTTATTATGGTCAAAACAACAATTAAAAAAATTGGTGGCTGACATTTTCCATAATATTGGAATAGTCCTTGTTACCATGATCATAGTCAAAAATGCCATGAACGTGGTGAATTCTACCATTTTCATGGTTATTGAAACCATTATATGCGATAGTCATCCTGACCATGATTTAATTGTCGGTACAACGATGAAATTTTTCTCAGAGCATAGTGGGTATGTATACACATAGGAAGTATGTGTGGCTGGAAATAGCTACACACTTAGAAAGCAACACCGAACTCGGTTTAATTTTCTACCGAACCACATCGGTTACCAACAAGAAACCAAATAAATCGTTTATGTATACTACTTTTTGGTGTATTTTTTGAGTCAAACCTATATTTCGGTTCCTTATGATATATTTGGCTGATAAAAATGAAAGATTAACCGAACAGTACGCAAAAGCAGAGATATTCAATAGTTCGGTACATGAAAATCGAGAATATTCGGTGAACTGAACCGAGAATTTGCTGAATATTCTTAAACGTCAAACACTTCTCTTCGAGTCAATTCAGCGACGGCTATGTCTACAGAAAAACTCGGTTATTTTAGCTGACTCAATAACGTCAGCCATTTTATCTCAAGTGCGTTGTGCGAAAAGTTTCAGTCCTGTGTTTTTTTATCAGATGAAAATGAAAAAAGAAAATTACCAAAATACTACATCAGGAGGATGCACGTTAGAATTGCAACTTGAAAATAGGATAATTCATGAGGATTTTTTGCATCAATAAACATTGCAGCTGACAAAACTGGTTGTATTATCAACAATCAATGAGCAACTAGCGATTTAATATTGGTTTACTGTTGTAGAACCCCTAGTATTCCAAATTCCCTTTTGGAGTCTGCACTTTGCCATGGCCTCTTGGGCTTTTCGGCACTTTTTGGGTAAGTGTTTTTTTTTTTTTGTTTTGTTTTGTTTTTTTTTTGGGGAATAAATTTTGGGGTGGTGTTGGGTGGGGTTTGGGGTGGGGGGGGAATTAATAAGGTGGGGGGAGGGTGGGGGCGGGTGTGTATTGTTTTGGTGACAAAAAATTTTTTTTTTTCTTCGGTGATTAAATAACACCCCGTTCACACTACAACCTATATTACGTGATATAGAGTATCTTGATATCAAACGACATGCATATTATTTCCAGTGAAAACTAGATGTATCGATACTGATATCAAGAAAGTCTATATCACGTAATATACGTTGTAGTGTGAACGGGGTGTAAGACCAGTAGGTCCCGAACAAATACTTTTTTTTTTTTCTCAATTAATACATACATATCACGCCCGGGCTCGGGCCCATTCTTAATACCCCTCCTAATTTATTCACACACACACACTCTCTCATATATTTTCTAACAAAAGGAAAAAACAAAACCAAAACAAAGGGGAAATATGTAAAGTTGGGGGGGGTTTGAGGGGTTTCGGGGGACGGGGGGTTTATATAAGGGTGCAGTATTTTAATTGGTGGTGTGTTTTTGGTTTTTTGTTTTTTTTTTTAATTTGAAATGTTGGGGGAATGAAACTATTGGCCAAGCAAAGGAAAAAGATTTTTGATTGGTATGGTGGATTGAGTGTGGGGGGTATTTGAGTAAAACGATGTTCGGTTATTGCTGATTGGATTTATTTTGTCAACCGAGTTTTTTGGTAAATTTTTCAGATTGTTGTTTTATTTTGAACCACAAAGACTACCGAGCGTTCAGTAGATAAAAACTCGGTTGAAATTCAACTAAGTCCGGTATTTTTTTCTAAGTATTCGCGAATTGCAAAAAGGCATGTGTCGGACACAAACAGTCAGGCAAATTAACTAAAAATTTCATAATGTTCAACTTTGAACGGTGCTTTGGAATTTTCTAAGTCTGACTTATTTAAGCTTTCCTGATTACAAGTGTTGATGTATCCCAACAAATATCAGTGTTGAATAACTGCTTGTGTAAACAAATTTGGAGAAGTTATTCAACTTTCTTGAAGAAAAAGCTGAACAACTTCTCCAAATTTGTTTGAACAAACAGTAATTCAGCATTGCTGTTTGTTGGGATATTAGTAGGCAAGCCACTGGACCCATAACCACAGAGAACAGACGCAGAACGTATATGAACAGAGTCTATGTACGTTTTCTTGAAAAACGTGTGTTAAAGCTAATATGGGCAGCTGGTATAAGAAGCAAGTGCAGAGAAAAACAAACAAAATGTTTCAGGTTATGTGCTACACTGATAAACAAGCAATGAGAATATCTATGTGTCGCACACATGATTTTTTGCAATTTGATCAACAAATGATATCTATTTGTAACCACACATACTTCCTATTTGTACAAATAACCACTATGTGTGGTCACACATACTTTTCATTTACCACATAAACTTCATATGTGTTTTTCAGAGGGTTTTGTTTATGTGTGAACAAATGAATATCATGTGGAATTTTTTATGGATTTTTACCAATAAATATGTGTGGATTTTTACCCGTGTAGGCTTTTATTGATTAACATTTACTTGACATTTATCGCACATTTGCAGCGCCGCCTTCCAGGAGCATAACGACATACATTTGAAATGTCGGTTTAAGGTTTTACACAGACCGAAGATGAACGTCTGTTCTCTGTGCCATAACCTAAACGTTCAAGTTTCGAATCCAGGTTGCTCCATATTTTTATTTTGTTTACAACATTATGTTTCATAAGGCAAATTTATGAAATTCATACTGATTTCTTATGGGAAATAATCATAATGTAATCTTATGAATATCGAAAGTTTATTTCGCTGAGTGTAGTTATTATCATTGCTCTTTTATCAGTGTACACGCCCGTTTCATTTTACTCAATTTTTTATTACAATTGAATACCATCTTTTTCTCTCACTAGTAAAAATTACTAATTTTTTGTTAAAAAGTGGATCCACTCAATTAATGAGAAGATCCATTCTAAACAAAAAGTGAGAAACATTTGCGGGAAAAAAAAAGGGATGCAAAAAAATTGAAAAAAAAAAATAAAAAAAAAAAACAGTATAGAATTTAATTGACTTGAAAATACTCATATTTGTGTTAATTAGAACGATCGTTTGCGAAGGCATATTACCTGGCATCACTGACTGTACCTACACGGTAAGAATCAAAAACCCACTAATGGGTAAAATTTCACCCATTTCCCCAAAAAGGGAGTCAATCCATTAAATGGGTAAATTCGATTTACCTATTTATGAGTATATGGCATAAACGTCAAGAAATAGGTATTTTTGTACCCATCTTTGAAAATGAAGTTTTTTGGAATATGGGTAAAAAAATACTCATTTTCTGACATTTGATGAATCGAGTTTACTCTTATTATGGGTAGTCTATTTTTTTGTTAAATGAGTAAAATTTTACCCATTAATGGGTTTTTGATCCTTACGGCATAAGGAAATTAAACTAAAGCAACAATTTTATTAAACCTAGGCTTTATTTCTCATCATAGAGCCAAACAATTTAGAATTAAATGGGACCGGATTCTTACGGACGTTTTCAACTTATGGTCATGTTGAACATGAGTTTTTTTGCTCATCCATATAACCTTGGGTGAAGGTTGTTTTGTGTCCGGCTACGATCCTTCAGACCTGCAATATGAAGAATTATTCTTATACCGCACATATTTATAATACATATTCCTACTTACCCTGCAGCCTCTCGAGCGATGCCTTGTTCAGCTTATTTTGGAGTTCATCCATAGTGGGATTTTTAACGAATTTGATACAAGGCTATCTTGATGGTGTTTTTCTTGTTGATAGTTTTTATAACACCCTTGTATCATGTCACAAGTGTTACAACACCTGTAGTCTGGAAGGTATAAGATGGTGGATGGCAGGACCAAACAAAAGAAAAGTTGAAATATTTTCAATACCCAAAAAAAAATACCCATATTGTTTTCAATAACAAATTATCCAAATGCGTAATATTTTACCCATATTCGGTTTTTTTCATTTACCCACTTTTTGACTGCTACATACAGGTTTGAAAAATGGGTGAAATTTTACCCATTAATGGGTTTTCGATTCCTACCGTGTATGACCGTGTAATAACCAATTATTGGTCGATGTGCAAATTTCACTCTAAACCAAAGCTACTCAACATAAAGTAATTGATTTCACCGTCAAATAGTATTTTTTTTTTTTTTTTGTCTTTATTATCGAGATTTTCAGCCTCGGGCTAGTTCATCTCCCGTCGTAGTCACTCAAATACCTCCTTTGGGTATTTTCGTAACTTGTCCGGGGGTGAGATTCGAACTCGTGACTTTGGCGTGAGAGGTATGGATGTTAACCACTACGCCGGGGTCGCCCCCATAATTCAAATAATATCATCTGATCACCTATCAAACAATCCATTCATAAAACTAAGTTGCGTTGAAATACTTTAACTGTAAACCTCATTCATTTTTTTTATACTATTGAGATTACTTTTAAAAGATGCGAGAGTAATAGCACTATATATCTACTTACTTTAAGGTAGTTATCTCACAAAGTTAGTTTTATTTTAGCGTACATATTAAACAAAACAATATCTGCATACATTGCAATGTCATTGCAATTTTCGCCTAATAATAACAAGGGCATGGAGATTTCAAATTTACACTTTTAAGTATCTAGTTTATTTTACCTGCCATTCATTGCAATCACATAACACTCTTACTATTTGATGCTATTATTCACGGATTGACAATGGACGAAGTACCGGCCAGTCCGGAAGTGGTTAAAAAACGTAAATCGCGTCGGAAAACCCTAAGCTTCAAACAGCGAACTTCACTTTCCCTGACCCGTGGAAGGATGTCTGAAGTGAAACTAGATACAAATGATGCGGACCATGTTATTGAGCTTCTCCCAGTTGCCACTGAAACAAGGTCAGACCAGGATGAATCGAATGTTAATTTTGAGGTACCGAAAGAAAATAATCTGCTCTACTTTGATGTTGATTCAGAGAATATTGAGCTAGCCTTTGACGATCCGTTGGTGTCAGCTGCAATGCTGGAAAAGGCAAATCAAATGGAGCAGGAGAATGCAGCGAAGCCTTCCCCGGATTTTCTCGCTAACATCCAAAATAGGTTCGTAAGAATAGACGAAGTAGTCGAACCGGAAGAGGAACCTCTAGTAGAGGAACCAGTTGCAGTAGTCAAAAAGGAAGCCAATGTGTCAATGAGTAGGAAGGCCAATTATAGTTACACACAGTTCGATTTGGATACACAGATGCTGGGAATATGTGAGGCTGCTGATATCATCGCTGGCCTGAACACGAATCCCGAACACGGGTTGAAAGATTGGAGCAGTCCCTTGAAAAAGCAGGAGACTGTAAGTACTACTGAGGTCAAAATCGAAGCTCAGTCGCTAGAATCTCCTCAACAAAGAAAGGGACGGTGGAGCAACGTGAGACAGTCGTCGCTTTCAAGATGTTCGACTTGTAAGCTAAATTTGAATATTCATTTGATGTTCTGTTCTATAATGCTTCTTCATTTCAGCGAATCAAAATTGTAAAACTCCTCCTTCCTCTAGTATAAGAATGAATGTTACAAGCTCCATCACAGTTGACTTTAGCGAAGATTCGGAGAGCGAGTTAATGATTGATTTTTCCAAAATCAAATCCTCAAAACTTCGAAAGCGTTTGGAAAAAATACAAAATCATATCGATAGTCCACCTCAGGTTGTTCGTAAATCAAGTACTAGAAAAACATTTTCTAAGAAGAAATATCCAGCTGACAGCAATCAAACACCCGTGGTAGTCCGCAGATTAAGCTATGAAAGTGGTGGAATCGACATAGAAGCAAATAATATCTCTTCGGAGGATGAAATAGATGGCTCGGTCGGTTCCCAACCGGCCATTGCCATAGCAGAACTTGCCGTAGTCAGTTCTAGTCCTGAAGGTGATAATTTCGACTCAAGTTTGTTGATCAAGGCGAATATCAATCAACTGTCACAGTTCTTTTTGCGATCGCTGGAAACGGAAAACCCTTGCATTAACATTAAACCTCCTGAAATTCATCCGCAATCATCGACTCCTATTTCTCTTCCGTCGGATTTAGCAGATTCTCCGCAAGTGTTAAATGTAGCCTGGTTGTTTCAAAGTGATAGCGAATACGAATCCGGACATGAATCGGATGCAGAAAAAGGTCCTGACAAACATTTACATCGTCTCTTGGATGACGATGATGATTTTCTGGTTCAGTTACATTCGTCGCAGAAAAGTGATGCCCTACAGTTACCTCTTTCCGATCCGGATGGGAACCAACTAGGTAGAACTTCTGAATGCCAGTTCGTGAAGCCATTGCCACCGGCCGGGTTTGTGTTAATGGACAACTTTCTATTCACGAATCTCCATTTAATATTGTCTGTTTCTTCTAGAATAACACCAGCATCGTCTATCAGAACAGAATTAAAGCTTCCGTCTAGCGACCATCCAAGTTCATCATTCGAAGGGTTTCAAACAGCAGGTGGATCTGGTGTCAAGATATCCGAAAAAGCACTTGTCAAAGCTCGCTCGATTTGGGCTGACGAAGAGCAAAAATTCGAAGAGGGTAAAGTTTGGCAAAACTCAATTTTGGACCAATCATGCGCAGACTCAAGACGGCAAGAAGGAGCATCTTTTGCTGGTTTCAGTACAGCCGCTGGATGCTCGGTAAAAGTTTCTGAAAATGCTCTAGAAAAAGCAAAACAGCTTTGGAAGGAATGCGAAGATGAGGACAATTGCTTGTTCAAAACAGCTCGCGGAAGTGATGTGAAGATTTCTGAAAACGCTCGAGCAAAAGGGAGGGCAATTATTCGAGATGTGGAACTAGAATCAGAAATGCAATCATTCGGTGGGTTCAAAACTGCTGCCGGAAGCAGTGTGCAAGCATCTGAAAGTGCTCTAATTAAAGCACAACTTATTTTCGAGCAGCTCGATAAAGAGCTTTTAGATGACGAATCAAGTGTTGGCATGGACTTTCAAACTGCTCGCGTTGGAAATATTAAAGTGTCTGATGATGCTTTACCTAAGGCTCAGTCATTCGACCCTAAGCATTCAAATAACGGTTTCCGAACAGCTTGTGGTAAGACAGTGCAGGTATCGGAGTCGGCAATAGCGAAAGCTAATGCCATTTTCCAAGACGTTGAATCCGAACCGGAGAATGTTGATGAAACCACAAATGCAATGAAACGTCCTCGCCTTGGGACCGATTGTGAAACGCAAACACCTCTAAAAAAATACAAGGTTGAGCAGGTCAGCAATAATCAAGCTAGTATATTCTCTACCAGCACGCCAAACTGCCGAAACGAAGTACTTGCCTCAAAACTTCATAACGGCAAGAATGCACTGGAACACTATTTCGGAGATCTAGACGATCATGACTTTCAACAATTGTTCTGTAATACGCAATCAGAGCCTACGAATAGCCGCAAAGTGCGTCCCATGAAGCAGGTCCGGTTGATGAGTCGCTTTGAAGAATGTGAAAAGACGAGTTTTCCGGTAGGAGATCATTGGGATGATAGTTTTGGGGATGTTGTCGCTAAATTGAATTCCGATGAAGGGTTCAAGGTTGCACAACAGATAGTAGATGCTAGAAGGCTTGCCAAACAGCGTCAAGAGGATTATATAGTGCACAAACCGGAGGCGGATAGAAAGCAAAGATTGAGCGAATTTGTACGACAGAAAAAGCTGAGTGGTAGGAGGACACTTAAACAAGTTTTTGGAGATTGTAAATCTGTCGCTGGTGTTCATGATTTCCCTGAACGATTGCAAGAGCTGAGTGTGGAAAATGCAATGGACTTTAAATTTGATATGGTTCAACTGTATGGGTAAGGAGCAACCATTAAATTTGTTTATAAATTTTATAAAAATAATAGCTTATTGATGATTCTAAATTTGCAGAAAGAGCGAATGTTTGGAAAATACAGAAGGAATTCTACTCGGAGACGAAGAAGCCCCCTCTCGAGTAGTGTTTAATGATCGCTGTCAGGTGGGCTTTTCTGAACTCAGTTCATCTTTCCTCGCGTCCCCCGGCATTGATCCAGCTCTCATTCCTCATCGATGGATCGAGAATTGCTGGGTGTGGATTCTCATCAAACTATCTTCCATGGATCGTAATTTTCCGGGTCATTTTGGTACCTTCACCACCCCTGAAAATGTGCTCAACCAACTCGTTTATCGCTACCACGTAGAGATTGATTCTGCCAAAAGGTCTGTGATACGAAAAATTCTGGAGAAAGATGACATTGCTGGTAAACGGATGGTTTTGTTTGTATCTCGGATATTTCGAGGATTAGATCCATTTGAAGCGGAAGTTGAACTCTGCGACGGTTGGTATCCTATTAGGACTGTTTTGGACAGCCCTTTGATTCACGCTGTGCTCAAAGGGAAGATTGCAATAGGAACAAAGCTCATGATTCAAGGAGCGGAACTGCTGAATCTCAATGAAGGGTGCTCGCCGTTGGAAGTTCCGGCAGACGTTAGACTTAAAATCCATGCCAATTCCACTAGACGGGCGAGGTGGAATACTCGGCTTGGATTGTACAAAGTGCCTTCTAGTTTTGTAATATCGTGCAACGACATTTTGGATCGAGGTGGGCTCGTTGTTAGCTTAGAAGTTGTAATTGTTCGAATTTATCCGTTGATGTATGTGGATAAGACGCAGCGCGAAGCTTTAGGATCTGGTAAAATGCTCTTCTAACGTCTTAAATTAACGTAAATAATTTAAATTGTTATTCATTTGCAGTATTACGTTCCGAACGAGTTGAAAGGCGAAGGACGTTGGAGGATGACAACAATCGTTTCGAAAACATCCAAGCACTTTTTAGTCAAGTGCAAAAAGAAGTGGAGGAAGAAAAGCGACCGCAACATGCGCGTTACTTAAGTAGCAGACTAACTCGATCGACCACCACCGCAGAACTGCTGGAACTGGTAGAGTCCGGTTTGGATCTTTCGTGTATTGAGGTTAGTGCAAATGTTTTCGAGTGTGATCCTACAGTATTTTGATAATTATTTAACATAACCGAAACAGACATAGGATTTGCATGGGTGCATTTTGATCATTAAAAACTATTAGTAAAACAATATTATATAAGTATTATTCGGAATTTGAGGAGGAAAGAGATATCGAAATCAAATCCAAAGAATCTAATTTAACAATTAGGGTATGTGTCCCTTAACTCAGCCTAATAAGCATCGATCGATTACATTTTTTATTATAACTCATTAACTATTTTAGCTTGAAGCGCTATTTAGCTAGTTATACACTTGCTTAGATACGTTTAATAAGACTTTTGGTAGTATGTATCATAAAAAGCTATACAACTCATTTTATAAAGCCAGAAACTTTCAAGGGATATGGATGTAATGTCAGTCTATAAGCAAAAAATTGGGTCTATCCATGGATGCAACTTCGTCGCATTCGATCGTTTTTTATTAAATGCTGTCTTTGTATAATTTTTTTCCCTGATTTTATAATTTAAGACATTGCCAGCTGTATTCGCTTTACCCAACATAAAATTTCACAAAACAAACTGAATTAAAACTGCTTTGAAACCCTTCAGAGATTTTCACATATGATTTATTGGCCACCCGATAGTGAAAACATAAAGATTCACTCTACAAAGGTTTTGTTCCTTCTGTTTGTGTTTAGATGAGCCATTTGTAAAATATACAACCGAAACTTATACATTTCCATTTAAAATTTAACCAATAACAACATTTTACTAGGCTTTTCAGGCAACAGGCCATATTTGGAAAACAACAAATAAATATGTCCCTAACATTGGGCCCATAGTTTTCTTGATAAATCATTGTAATTTTATCTGTGTGAACTGTTAATTTATAACGTGTGACTACTTTCTGTACATCTAGGCTGCATTATTCGGTTTATCGGTTCAATTAGCCAAATTTAGATCATTCGAAGATCATGGAGATAACCTGTTCTGCTTAACCAGTAAAATCATGATGTCTAAAAAATTAAGAAAGTCGTAAATTAAACGGAAGTGAACAAAAGTAAATTGATTAATTAAGTCTGAATCCCTTCGAATTGAATCGGTTATCTTGATAGCGACATAATTTTGTTGATTATCGTTGAATTAATTACTTATTTGGTATATAGGCCGAATGAAGGAGCTAGGCTAACATTACATCCCCTTACCCTACATCCTAGGTTAAATCTGAGAATTGAGGGATAGATCATTCAAATAAGTTAAATCTTGACAAACATAAATGGCACATCCTCCATAATTATGAAACCTTGACTTTAAGAATCCATGGTACCTAGATACAATGTATTTATTTGTCGATTCTTCAGCTAATTAAGTTCACGTGAAACATAAAAACACGTCCTTCCTTAGCTCAGTCGGTAAAGACGCAGCTACAAAGCAATACCATGCTGGAGGTGACTGGGTTCGATTCCCGGTCTGGTCTAGGAATTTTTCGTTGAGGAAAATTTCTCGACTCCCTGGGCATATAGGGTATGAGTGTACTTGCCACACAATCATACTAATGCAAAAATGGTACCTGGCATCGAAAGCTCTTAATTTTTAACAACTGTGGAAGTGCATTTGAGTTGTTGAGAGCAAGCAATAAGCTTGGAATACTTAAAGAAGAAGTTAATTTTTTTTTTTTAACTCTTTATTTATTCCAAATTTTACATTATTTTACATTCATATATTAACCTAGGTGATCCTGCTAAGTAATTAACATTTCATCCTTATATGCTATCATTTATATCTAATTGTGTTAATATTATTTTTACTTTGTCTATTCAGTATTTTTAACAGGGTTCCTTTTGCCTGCGTGTAAGAATAATTATTGATTTCTTAAAACTAGTTCTTATCGATAGAGAGAATTGATCATTGCAATTGAAGACTGCAATGATTTTTGTCTAAAATTATGAATTATTTTGTTGGACATTTCTTCTAGAGTCTCAACGTTTGAAATTCTATGTAATTCAATAGTACTGAACCAGGGTGGCAGCTTCAAAATCATTTTCAGAACTTTGTTCTGAATCCTTTGAAGTGCTTTTTTCCTAGTAGCACAACAACTAGACCATATTGGCACAGCATAAAGCATGGCCGGTCTAAAGATTTGTTTGAATATTAGAAGTTTGTTCTTCAAACAAAGTTTGGATTTTCTGTTTATAAGAGGATATAAACATTTTATATATTTATTGCATTTGGCTTGAATGCCCTCAATGTGATCTTTAAAAGTTAATTTTTGATCAAGTATCAGTCCAAGATATTTTACTTGATTTGACCAAGAAATTGGAACTCCGTTCATAGTGACCATATGACTATTACTTGGTTTCAAAAATGCAGCTCTAGGCTTGTGTGGGAATATTATAAGTTGAGTTTTGGAAGCATTAGGAGAAATCTTCCATTTTTGAAAATAATCTGTAAAAATGTCCAAGCTTTTTTGTAGCCTCCTGGATATAACACGAAGACTTTTTCCTTTAGCGGAAATACCTGTGTCATCAGCAAAGCAAGATTTTTGACAGCCCTGAGGTAAATCAGGGAGATCTGAAGTGAAAATGTTATAAAGTATTGGCCCAAGAATGCTACCTTGAGGAACACCAGCTCTGACAGGCAATTGATCAGATTTAGAATTCTGATAATTTACTTGCAAAGTTCTATCAGTTAAGTAGTTTTGAACTAATTTCATGATATAAAGCGGAAAATTGAACTTTTTCAGTTTCACAATCAAACCTTCATGCCAAACACTGTCGAATGCTTTTTCTATGTCTAGAAGAGCAACTCCAGTGGAGCAGCCTTCAGCTTTGTTTGAACGAATTAAATTTGTAACTCTCAAAAGTTGATGCGTAGTTGAATGCCCATGGCGAAATCCAAACTGTTCATCAGCAAAAATTGAGTTTGTATTGATGTGAAGCATCATTCTATTCAAAATTATTTTTTCAAAAAGCTTACTTATTGAAGAAAGCAAACTGATTGGTCGGTAGCTAGAAGCTTCAGCCGGATTTTTGTCTGGCTTCAAGATAGGTACGACTTTTGCATTTTTCCATTTATCTGGAAAGTATGCCAGATGAAAACAAAGTACTCTCGGGGAGTTTTTTGATTAGGATATAGAAAATTCCATCATCACCTGGTGCTTTCATATTTTGAAATTTTTTAGTTATAGTTTTTACTTCATCCAAATTAGTTCCCCAAGAATCATCAAAAATATTTTCTTGTGAGAAAATATTCAGATACTCCCTGGAAACTTGATCCTCAATAGGACTTGTAAGACCCAAACTGAAATTATGGGAGCTCTCAAACTGCTTAACAAGTTTTTGAGCTTTTTCCGCATTTGTGAGTAAAATTTGATCACCTTCCTTAAGCGCTGGTATAGGCTTTTGAGGTTTTTTCAATATTTTTGAGAGTTTCCAGAAAGGTTTGGAACTCGGATCTAATTTTGACACATTATTTTCAAAATGTTTGTTCCTCAGGGCATAGAAGCGTTTTTTAATTTGTTTTTGTAAATCTCGCCATATGACTTTCATAGCGGGATCACGTGTTCTTTGATATTGACTAGAGATGCACCGAATAGTACTATTCGGCCTTTAGCCGAATACCGAATAACACAATTTTTATTATTCGGCGAAACGAATATTCGGCCGAATAACCCACCCATATTCGGCCGAATAACATTCGAATATTCGGCCAAATATTACTTTATTCTTCCAATAGGATAGTGTTCGTTTGAAAAGAAACACCCTTTATATGAATAGGAATCCCCTTGGAATTTGTTTTTATCATGAGCCCTTCGGAAATGTATCCTTTCAAAAGTCAAACTTTCGCGCCAATTCGTTCGTTCGGGCTTCATATTCTCACACTTTCTCCGCAAGCTTTCCGTAACGGTTATCTGTTCGTACTCCATTTTGATACATTCGAAAATCGTTTCATTCGTATCCGTCCGTTTGTTTGGTGATTCGCGATCCTCTGATTCTCGGCATAAAATGGCAGAAAATAAGCGTTCGTCGATTTGGGAGTTTTTTATCGAAATCGATGGTGGCCGCCGAGCAAAATGTGTTGAGTGCAATGTTACCTTCTCGCGCGGGGGCACCGGGAAAGCAGCCACAAATTCGAGCATGGTTAACCATTTAAAACAACATTCAGAGGCCAATCGTATTTACCGAAATAAAGAAGCAGACCGCAAGGTCTCCAAATCGTCCACGGATTCGTCCCAGCCGACCATCCAAGCTAGTTTCTCCGGCAACCTTAAATGGGAAGAAAATTCACCCAAGGCAAAAGAAATCACCAAGTCAATCGCTGAAATGATTGTACTGGACCATCAACCGGTGTCTATGGTTGAAGATCATGGATTTCTACGCTTAATGACGACGCTGCAGCCGAAATATAAGGTTAATATTGTACACTGTTTATGATTGGTACATTAATTTACTACGATTGTTTTATTCATATAGGTCCCGAGCAGAAAACACTTTACAACAGTGGTACTACCGGAGATGTATGAGAAGTGCAGAAGGGCAATCAATGACGCTTTGCCTCTGGACGGAGGACACATGTCCTTCACGACGGACATCTGGTCTTCCCCAAATAATAAAGCCGTGATTAGCTTGACTGCCCATTGGTTTGATGAAAAAGCGAGCAACATGCAACACGCTATACTCAATGCCTCTGAATTTCCTGGATCTCATACCGGAGAGCGAATCGCCCTAAAATTGCATGAAATGCTACATAACTGGTCCATCACTACTACTCATGTTCACCTCATATTGCGTGATAATGCAGCAAATATGTTGAAAGGGTTGGACGACGCTGAACTACCAAACGTGGAGTGTTTTATTCATACTCTTCAACTTGTTGTTCTCGATGGCTTGGAATGCCAAAAAGTCATTAAAGATGGCATTTCCAAATCAAGAAACATCGTGACGCACTTTAACCATTCGCCGTTGGCATGCAATAAATTGTGTGAAATCCAGGAGAAGTACGACTTACCTAAAAGAAAACTTCTGCAGGATGTTCGCACACGTTGGAATTCAACATTTTACATGTTGGAACGTATGCATGACCAAAGATCAGCTGTAACCTATTACGCAGGCGAAGTTTCCACCATCAAGAATTTGACAGAATATGAGTGGGATATCACCGGTCATCTTCTAGAGGTTTTGAGGCCATTTGAGGAAATTACAAGAATTGTGAGCTCCGACGAATCATGTATTTCTGAAGCTATTCCGTATGTTGCAACGCTCATACTTTTTCTGGAGAAACCAAGCAGTGATCATAAAGGAGTCGAACCTACAAAAGAAACCTTGAAACAAAGCTTAAATACCCGGTTCAAACATATTTTCGGAAATACCCTTTTCACCTTTGCGACAGTCCTGGATCCGCGTTTCAAACTATGTTTCATTCCCGAAAGTTGTCGCCAAACTCTGATTGAAAGAATTGTCACGGATATCTTTGATGCCATGGAAGACCACGTCAGGAAATCACCAACATGAGTCCTCATCCTCGCAGCAAGCGGATTCCTCATCTGGTTTCTGGAAATGCTTTGCAGAAATTGGAACAAGTCAACAGCGAACAAACGATCCCACGCTGTGTACCATTAACAACGAGCTGCAGCAGTACCTGTCAGATAAAAACATCGAAAGGAAACAAAGTCCTTTCGTCTGGTGGTCTGACAATAAATACAAGTTCCCCAATGTTTACAAACTGGCGAAGCGGTACCTCTCAGCACCCGCAAGTACTGTTGTGAGTGAAAGGTTGTTCTCAACGGAGGGGCTGGTATATGAAGACCATCGTAATCGCCTGTTACCGGAGAATGCGGAAATGCTTACTTGCATGAAACGTAATTTCAAGTATTTGGAATAATTTAAGAGTTTTCATTTCATCTAAAACTAAATGACGAAGCAAATATTGGACTTCAATAAACATTTCAAGTAAAATAATTGAATATTTATTTCATTTCTGGTTTATTTTTTTTTGCTTATTCGGCGAACCAAATATTCGGCAAAATAAAAATAAAGCTATTATTCGGCCGAATATTCGGCCGGCCGAATATTCGGTGCATCTCTAATATTGACGCCTACGTACATTTTTAAGACGAATCAAGAGCTGAAGATCGTCATCAATTATAACTGAATCGAATTTAACCTCGCATTTTGGCACTGAAGCAGCTCTTGATCTATTTATTGAGAAAGCCAGAGATTCAAGAGCATTATTAATTTCATTTTTTGTTTGCAATGGAACATTAGGATCAAAGTTGTATTCCATAAATGTTCGATATTGATCCCAATTAGCTCTATCGTAGTTGGAAGTAGAACTGATAGAATTAGAAATGATTTCTTGAGATATTTCAAATGTAACTGGAAGGTGATCAGAACCAAAGTCAGCATGGGTAATCAATTGACTACAAAGTTGACATGAATCAGTTAGGACCAAATCAATAGTTGAGGGATTTCTGGCTGAAGAAAAGCAAGTTGGGCTGTTTGGGTATTGAATAGTGTAGTAGCCTGCGGAACAATGATCAAAAAGTATATTACCATTGGCATTGCTTTGCGAATTATTCCATGAGCGGTGTTTTGCATTGAAATCACCAATAACGAAGAATTTAGACCTATGACGGGTAAGTTTCTGGAGGTCACCCTTGAGCCAGTTCTTTTGCTGGCCAGTGCATTGAAAAGGCAAATAGGCAGCTATAAAAGTAAATTGGCCAAATTTTGTTTCAACTGAAACCCCCAAAGTTTCAAAAACTTTGGTTTCAAACGAAGAAAGAATGTGATGTTTGATACGCCTATGGACAATGATGGCAACGCCACCACCAGCTCCATTAATGCGATCATTTCGGTAGACAAAATAATTTGGATCTCTTTTGACCTTATGGGCAGGTTTGAGATAAGTCTCAGTTATAACAGCAATGTGCACGTTATGAACTCTTAAAAAATTAAATAGCTCATCCTCGTTATTTCTGATGGATCGAGCATTCCAATTCAAAATGTTTAATGACTTAAAATCCATTACTGAACTTCAATGTCATGACAATATTATTGGCAAACTTCATACCAGTTTGGATAGCTTCA
This sequence comes from Aedes koreicus, assembly GCA_024533555.2. Classification (NCBI taxonomy): domain Eukaryota; kingdom Metazoa; phylum Arthropoda; class Insecta; order Diptera; family Culicidae; genus Aedes; species Aedes koreicus. The sequence goes on from JAHHFK020002119.1 coordinate 65,850, forward strand.
AACATGGAATTAGTTTTTAGCATATCGGTTATCATGTCGATTAACGATTGCTGTAAAAATTCTAATTAAGGAGCGGATATGTTACCTAAATCAAATTCATCAGAAGTCCCGTGGGAATTTTGGTTTTGGTTTCTACCCGCTGCAACGGCAGCGTAGGTAGGTCCATTTACATGTTGAGCATTGTTAACAACACGGTTGGGTAAGAATGTAGGGTTTGCAGATTGAACCCTGTTGGTACCTGCAGGTATCGAAATATTGTTTACTCCTCGTTGAGCGTTTGAAGTTACAGTTGGGGATGGAATAACCTGTCCGCTGTTTCTGTTTCTTGGTAGGAATTAGTTCTTTGCTGATCGTTGTTAACAGCTGCAGAATGGGTAGTAACTGGTCGGGAACGTATATTGTTTCCTACCTGGCGTTTAGTGCGTGACTGCAAAATTGCTTTGCGAGTCTTGCACTCCCAAAAATTTGATTTATTATTTTTCACCACAATTTGAACATTTGAATTTTTGAGGATCTTCCTTCACAGGACAGTCGTCCTTAGTGTGCGAAGAATCACCACAATTCATGCATTTACCAACCATATGGCAATGCTTTGTTCCGTGACCCCATCCCTGGCACTTACGGCACTGGGTGAGGCTTTGGAAATTGGCTCCAGTCTTCCTGAAATGTTCCCACTTCACACGGACATGGAGCAAAAGGCTTGCTTTTTCTAAAGCCTTAAGGTTATTAAGTTCACTTGACTTGAAGTGAACTAAGTAGAAATCGTTTGAAATCCCTTTGCGAGCATCGCCAGGCCGGGATTTCATTTTCATCTTAATTACTTGGACTGGGCTAATTCCAAGTAATTTTATTAACTCGTCCTTTATTTCATCGAGAGACTCACCACTGGGCAGTCCTTTCAAGACAACCTTGAAAAGACGCTCAGCTTTGGTGTCATAAGTGAAGAAATTGTGGTTCTTCTGAGTAAGATACTCAAGAAGACGTTTGAATCCGTCCAAGGTTTCTGCATGCAAACGGCATTCACCTCGTCTGGAAATTTGAAGGGAATATTTCACACCTTCAACAAATGTTAAGATTTCCTTGCGAAAAGCATGGAAATCCGAAATTGTCACCACAATAGGGGGAACTTTTTCCTTTCTCAATCGAGAAAGTTTTTTCAAATTTTGATTAGATGATGGATCACTCTCATCATCTGTGAGCATATCAAATTGATTACTCACATTAATTTGATTTGCAGGCGAATCAATAGATTGCCCTTTTCGTTTGCGCTTATTTGCCATAGTGGCAGAGTAATTTGCTCCAAATCGACGTCCAAGCAGATAACTATAAGAATCCGAGGGACCGAAGAGGAATTTTCCAATGCGATATCCAAGCCGGGTTACCCGAAGGGCCTAACAAGGATCGAAAAGGAATAAGAGGAAATCTAAAAATTGTAGGTATTATTTAGCACTGAAAAGTGCTGTTTAAGATTTGGTGTAGCGTTAGGCAGCAATAGCACTTCCTTCAGCAAATAGAAAATAGAACCGCACGGCATGAGAGCACAATGCAGGAAGAAGAAGTTACATAATTACATCATTGGAGTTGTGTACAAGACACGACCGCACGGTTGACGTAGACTACGTTAAATTGTTGGTTGCATTCAAGAACACTATCGTTGGCTAAAGATCACCGACTTAGCAAGTTGAATTTAAATGCAATGTTTTGGGAAACAGACAATTTACCTATCTCGACTGGGTGCCTCAAACAATCCAGAATGTACAATGGTAATTCAGGTTCGATCATAAAAATGTCAGTCAATTGGTCTTCCTGAAAAGGACATTGGCAATGTTCCGAGAGCTCTGCAATTAAATGCAAATCAGTTCATTATTACAACATTATAACTATGTATTCTTTGTAAAGCTCTACTATTTCCTAGTGTCAGTAGTAGATAAAATAAACAGTAACTTTTTCATTTTCCATCTTACCCAGGTCGAACTGAGTGCAACCCAACGAGAGCTGATCATGGACCATCAAAGACGAAAGCAGGAGGAATGTCTCCAGGAGGTGAATAGACGTGTCAAAGAACGCATGAATTGTCAAGTTAGCAAACGCAAGGTAAGTTCACTGCTCAAGGTGCGCGTCGTAGATGCTCGGAAGCCGGAAAAGGTTCTACTGTTGTCAATTTGGCGTCCTCCTGAAGATTTGTGCGAAATGCTGCTGGAGCAAAAGGCATTTGAAATACGAAATGCCACTGCCAATGGCACCAGAAACGGTGAAATTCAGTTAACAACTGGGAAGAACAGTTCATTTCAGCCATTGAGAGGTCATTCTTGTGACCTACCACTACAAATGGTGAGAAAGTTGACTAGGATAGCTGAGATTGAATTCTCTAGCTTCCGGCCACATTTCAATGAATTTGATACTGTTGGCGTTGTCGTTCAAATTGGAGAAATAGAAAGTAAAAAATTTCAGAACGTATATGTGGCAGATGCGGATATGAACCTGCTATGCGTAAACTTCTGGTCCGGTATAAAAGAGTATGCTTACGAGGATGTAATCAAAGAACAAACGGTTCTCAGTATTTCGAATCTACAGTGGCGAACGATCAATGCATTCACTGTGATTCCGAACTCGTTTGCCACTGAATATACTACTTTCAGTGAGCATTCCAAATCAGAGCAGTCATCAGACGAGTTAAAACGATTACGTGCCACATTAAATGGCATAAATCAGGAGGATTTTTATGAAGGATGCAAAAACAAAATTATTGAACTGAAAGACAAAAAACTTCCTCGTACTAACAGCTTCAACACGCCAATTCGCAACAGCTCTACCTCAACTCCTATGCGATCAATTTTGAGTAGTGTGAATTCCAACGCTGCTAGGACACCGACCGATTTCTCTCCTGGCGTTGGACAGCCTGTAAGTTTACAGAAACGTAAATTGGAACAATTGGCTGCTTACAAAAGTCCTCCCAAATTGAGCCCTATTATTATGCGTCAGAACCATCGCGTGAAGAAACATTTTAAAACCCCAGCCAGACTGGAAGACCGAATCGACGAACTCGGAAACGATGATTCACTGTGTTGATCCTTTTGTCTAGTTATTGTTAAAATTATAATCGACCGTTGTTATTAAAGTTATCGTGCTGAGATTATCTGCGTCTTGCTAAATAGAGTGGCTGATTAATAGAGAAACTTCCCTGGCAATAAATGGTTTTCCGATTCCTGATACCGTGCTGGATAAGACAACTTTTTGATTTAATTTTCTATTGACCAAATTAATTAAATATGAAACAGGAAAAGAAGATTCCTCTATCGCAAACCATGTTTCATTCCCCCGTCGTACATCAAGCGCAACATTCAATAAGCGCAATAAACTTTCTGTCTAAAATAAAAGTTTTCGTTACCTACACACCACTTATTCCCGATCATCGTTCCCGGCGCGCGTGCTTGTTTGCTCGTATATCCGTTCCCTCTTCTGTCGGCTCGGGTCGAGGATCCTCCTGATGGCGAATCTAAATAACTAACGAACCACAACTGAAACGTACCTACTACTCAGATCCAATTTTACTCATTCGGCGAAAGAGCGCAATGTGTTACTCATCCACCCATCGTTTTTGTCTGCTTGGGTTCTGGAAAGCCAAACTATAGAAATCTTGCACTAAGTTTTCCAGCTCTTTTTTTTTGCTTTTTTCTTTAAGAAGGAAAATCTTGCAGATGGCTGAATGTTCATAGATAGCTAAAGTGTATAGTTTTGTTTTGAAATTCTTACTTGCTTCATTTCAATTTAAAGGGTGTCACGATCGGAATTTGGTCAAACAAGAATGCGTGTAAATTCTAATCTAATTGTTTTTTGAAAAAAAAAAAACATTTTTGTAAAGTGGAAAACTTGGAAAATTTATACCAACACTTCACTTGATCTAGAGAAATAAAAAATAAAAAGCTGAAACTATTTTTCAAACTATGTCTAGTAAACGCGAACAATAAGTGCATTTCGTCTGCGACTTACAAACTTCTTCAGTGTAGAGTGTTTTTTGTTTTAGTTCTATCAGTATAAAATACAAAAAAAAAAAAAAATATTCCATTTGCTTTCGGTTGACCGAATCCGTATTACCGGGTTTTTCGTTTAACTTCTGTCATCGGACTGTGTAGCCACCTCGTCCACATTGCCGCAGAACGCTAGCTTGCCTTCAACTGTTTCTCGCTTCCAAATGTATTTTAGATCTTCTTAAGGTTCCGCTTGATGATGGCCAATATTTCTCGATTGGGCGGAGCTCTACTCTGATGGAATGGCCTGCACATTGTTGGCGGCATACCACTACGTGGCCATTTTCCGTAATAGCAGCATGCCAAATCCGGGCAAAACAGCACGGAACAATCATGTTGTTTCAGGAATGGTAGCTGACGTTTTTCCAGACATTCCCCAAGTAACACCACTTGTCATATTAGTGTTAAAAATACTCCTTTTAGACAAAGCTCATGTTCTTTTCCTAACGCCAAAAACTTAATTTCATACACGCATATAACCGAAAAAGCGCAATAAATTTGGCATTTTTAAACATCTTTTAGGTCATACCAGATGTTCACCCATAAGACAAATATTATGTTCTATGGATGCTTAAAACAGCATGCTTATAACATAATGATATGTTTGTCAAAGTAAGTACGGTACTAAAATGAATAAATTAAAAAAAATATAAACAAGATTTTTCAGCCGGCGTCGGTGGTGTAGTGGTAAGCGTGACTGCTACTTGGCACCCCAGTGGGTCTGGGTACAATCCCAGTCGACGTCGGTGGTTTTTCTGAGGCGAAAAAATCTGGTCACGTCTTCCTTCGGAAGGGAAGTAAAGCCGTTGGTCCCGGCTCATATTCATGAGTCGTTAGGTAGGGTCCAGGTGGTGGAGTCGTCTTCCTGGCGTCGGTGATTGTCACCATGTGAGGAAATAGGCCGAAGTAAAATTAAGAATAAACAAGATTTTTCATTGGCGAAAGGATATCTTAGATAATAGTATTTTATGCGTTAAAGATGATTGTTTATTACTTTTTCAAATAGGAAATTGAAAGTGGAAGTTGTATCAAAATTGTATATGCGGTTCAAGGTTAGCAGTGCAGCTTTCCGTTTTACATAAATAAAACGGATAAAAAACGTAGAAGGTACCCCGAATAAATTATTGAATTTGAGTTAGATTTCTTTATGGAATCTACCAAAATCAACATGGCGATTTTCAAAGTTCGCAGTCCTACAGTACGGGTAAAAACATTTGTAACACATTTAATTTTCAAATGTTCGATTTTTATTTTCTGCGTTTTTTTTGTATGACTGAACAGAGTAATGAAGGAAAATACAAATACAATTTTATTATTATGGTGTGCGTAGCTACATCTCAAAAGACTCCCCCACAAATAGAGCGTAACAATTTATAACAAATACTAAACAACCTCCCAAACTGTTGCTTTACGTAACATTTGAATAAATTCCAATAAATAAAAAATAAATAAATGCCCAATTCGGCTACTATTTGAATCAGTGAGTTGCACCACAATCTTACATTTAGGTAGTGTTTATTTTTATTCCAATATTTCAAATAAACGTTTTATACATATTTTCAGCCGTCACTGTATTGCATCCACAGTCTATTCTGAATAATTTCACTATTGTATGAGGATGTTAAAAATATGTCTAAAGTTCATCTTGAATGCAACCTATCAACATATTTACAAACAACTAGCATACACGCTATTTCCAAACAACCGAAAATTAAGTACGTTTGACTCAAATCAGTCAAAAGTATGGCTACTCAAAAGTGAGTAATAATAGTTCGTAGTGGTAAGATGACAAACAGTCACCGATGTTTTCAAGAAGTAAAATTTAAGTTGATCGAACAAACATAGATCAAAAATGTGTTCGCTGTTCTGGTACCACGTTTGAACCGAATATGTGTGGAAAAACATCCTCAAAACTTTTTCAAGACTAGACATGTTTGGTATTTCATACTCACGACTTCTTTACAACAAAGTTCTTATATTCTTGTCAAAGAAGATGTTTCTGGTGTTACTTGGGTCGTTCATGTGAATTTTCTGGTTGATGCTCCCGAATGCAATGAAAATGTCGCCTTTCAAGCCACAGGTTCAGACCTGATATTTATTACCATAATTCGACGTTTTCATATGCATGAAAATGTCTACCACCATTCCTCTATCGGGTACCGTACAAAACGCATGTCCAGGAAGTTGTTTAGAGTTTTCTTTGACGAAGGACACAATCCCAGTTTGTTTGCGACATCTCAGGCGAAGAGGTTTGGGTTCCGTTTGAAACAACTGGCCACTTTTTTTGTAGCCACTGAACTCAAAAGAAATGCACCAAGTTGCTGTCGACCAAACTTTGATCGTAACACCCTTTGTATAGACAAAGATTGCAAAGTGTCGTTTCTGCATTGGTCGGTTCGTATCCTGGACTAACTGATTATTCAGTTGCAAAACAACTTCATGTTATATTTTGCTTTCTGATTGGTTGATGTAAATATTGGCTCGACTCATTAAAATGGTGTGATAAATATAGCATGAAATCGTAGTAATTGTTAGTAAGTAAAGACGACGAAAGAAAGAACTAACTAACACTACTAGAAATCAGAGGATAGTCGCATAAGTAGAATACTTTGATATGTGTAGGTTTATATTCTTGATTCAGCGTAGAAAAAAGAAACAAAAGCCGATTTCCATACAAAACAATAAATTTAGACGTGCTGTTATTTTGTGATGATATTTAAATTACCGATTGGTCGACCCTTGCGCTGAACTGGCCGGCTAGACGTGCCGCAAGAGCTCAGTAGGGATTCTTTGTCAAGACTCGAAGCTAAGAGTCAGTTCCATTGTGGTTATATCACATCAATTCGTTTTTCCACTGTAGCAGCACCACATTGAAATTGTAGATATACTATTCTTTAGACGGTATATAATTCCAGATCATCCATGGAATTCTCAAGTATGGTAAAATAATTTTAAATATTTTTTTTCTCGTGGTTATGATACATTGCAACAGGACCACAATCTGTAGACATGTAAATAAAGGGCGAACACGAAATTATTGCGACACATTCAACAGGGCATAACTTTTTTACCATTGGGTAAAAATCAACCAAATTTTGCACACTTTCTCATTGATGTGTATTATTTACATGCTGTCAAACTTAAAGTCGTGTTTTTCGATTCAACGAAAATGGAGGTGAACCAACGCGAGTCGAGAGAACAAATTCTTTCCAAACACCTGACCTGTCGCACCGGCCGTTGGGAAAAATGTTGAACATTCACCATTCAACCGTCTCCAGAGTGTTGAAGCGGTTCCAGGAGCGGTTGACGTTGGACCACGGCAAAGGAGCTGGAAGAAAACCGGGACCGGAGAACAAAAAGACGGAGGGAAAGGTGAAGCGGATGATTAAAGCAAATCCCAACGTCTCAAGCCGTGATTTGGCTAAAAAGATCGGCATGTCGCAGAGCTACGTCCAGAATGCAAAGAAGAGAGCTGGACTACATACATACAAGGTACAGAACTTCCCAAACCGCGATGAGCGGCAATAATCGACGGCTAAAACTCGGGCACGGAAGCTCTGCGAGAAGATGCTGACAAAATATGGCTGCTGTGTGATGGACGACGAAACGTATATAAAAGCCGATTTTAAGCAAATTCCGGGGTTGGAGTTTTTCACCGGCAAGAACAAGTTCTATGTGGATGACAAATTTAAGAAGAAGAAAATGTCGAAGTTCGCCTCCAAATATCTCATTTGGCAGGCCGTCTGCTCTTGCGGACTGAGGAGTGAGCCTTTCGTGACAAAGGGCACAGTAAATGGCGAGATCTACAAATCTGAGTGCCTCGAGAAGCGCCTTTTGCCGTTCTTGCAGCAGCACGACGAAGCTCCGCTATTTTGGCCAGATTTGGCATCATGCCACTATTCTAAAAGTGTCCTGGAGTGGTATGAGGCCAATTCTGTCCATTTTGTTCCAAAGGACATGAATCCGCCAAACTGTCCGGAGCTGCGCCCGGTGGAGCAGTACTGGGCAATGATGAAACGGGAACTTCGGAAGAGCAAGAAGACAGTCAAAGACGAGAAAAACATGTTAAGAAAATAGAAAAAAAAAAAGGAGAACCGGGTGCCGGATAACACAGTAAAGACTTTGATAGAGGCCATCAAGCGAAATTGTTTTCAATTTTACACTCAGTCTCTATCTTTTTTTTCTTTTGATTTTTGAAGTAAATATATGTATAAAACTACCCTAAAATTTTGGTTTGATTCTAAACATTATAAGAAAATTGGCATGACATTTTCGGTGTCGCAATGATTTCGTGTTCGCCCTTTACAATTAAAATTGTTATTCTCATTTTATATTATAACAGCCTTTCACTATATTATCGATGCTATTTTATAAGTCACTAGCTGAACCCGGTGCGTGCGCTGCTACGCTTGCAACTAAATGAAGGAAAATTTAATATAACTGGCACGTTTATGGTTTTTTTTTTCGAAATGAGTTTTTTTTTCTTGAATAAGCAGGGGTTCAAACTATCAAAACATGTTTCTTACCCGAGAAATACACGTTTTGTGTTTAAGTAACCTGGATAATTCTCAATTTTGGTAGAAATTTGTGTTTCATTTGTATGGGAGCCCTCCCTTCCAGAGGGGGGTGTTTTTTCAAACCACCATACAATCATTGCCTTCAAAACCCCCCACAGGCCAAATTTGGTTCCATTTGCTTGATTAGTTCTCTAACCATCATATTGGGCTCATCGATTATAATAAAAATTTGAGTTTCATTTGTTTGAAGCCCCATCCCCCCTTCTTCAGAAAGGGGAGTGGTCTTGAACTACCATAGAAACATTCTTTCCTTCAAAACCCCCCACATGCCAAATTTGATTCAATTTGCTTGATTAGTTCTCGGGTTATGATGAAATTTGTGTCTCATTTGTATGAGAGCGCCACTTCCTGAGAGAGAAGGGGTCTCAAACAATCATAAGAACCTTTCCCAGCCCCAAAAATCCCTTCATATAAATTTTTACGTTGGTCGGTTCAGAACATTCCGAGTCTATAAGGGTCTGACAGACAGACAGACAGAAATTCATTTTTATGTATATAGAAATCTAGCCTCCAAAAACCCCCATATGCTAAAAGTGGTTTCATTTACTTGATTAGTTCTAGAGTTATGCAGAAATTTGCTTTTTATTTGTATGGGAGCCCCCCCTCCCCCCTTCAAAATGGGGAGGGCCATTTGAACTGCCATAGAAACATTTCTTGCCTCCAAAAACATCAACATGCCAAATGCCAAATTTGGTTTCATTTGCTTCATTGGCTCTCGAGTTATGCTAAAAATTATGTTTCATTTTTAAGGGAGTCTCCCCTTCCAGAAAACGGATGGGTCTCAAACCATATTAGAAACATTTATTTCTCTCAAAATCCTCCACATGCCAGATTTGGTTCCATATGCTTTAATTTTTATCGAGCTATGCAGAAATTCGTGTTTCATTAGTATGAGAGACCCCGTCTTTCAGTGAGCGGAGGAGTCTCAAACCACCATAGAAACATTTTTCGACACCAGAAAATCCCACATGCCAGATTTGGTTCCATTTGCTTGATTAGTTCTTGAGATATGCAGAAACTTCTGTTTCATTTGTATGGGAGCCTCCCTTTCTAGAGAGGGGAGGGGTCTCAAACTACCATAAAAACATTTCTTGCCTCCAAAAACTTCCGCATGCTAAATTTGGATTCCTTTGCTTGATCAGTTCTCGAGTTATGCAGAAATATGTGTTTCATTTGTATGGGAGCCCCCCCTTTCAGAAGAGGGAGGGGTCTCTTTCTATCTTAAGAACCTTCCCCGGCCCCAAAAACCCCTGCATACAAATGTTCACGCCGATCGGTTCAGTAGTATCGGAGCCTATTAGGGTCAGACAGACAGACAGACAGACAGACAGACAGACAGAAATCCATTTTTATATATATAGATAGATTTTCAGCTTCACATTTATTCGTTCATGTCAATTAACCTACGTTATGTATTTGAAAAGATAGGAAGGTTTTTAACGTTTTTTTGAGAATGGATCATATACCTCAACGTCTACTCAGAAAAGCTTTTCCTTTTTCACCAGAAATATATAATTTATAATCATACATTTCCTATTTCACAGACATGAAGAATCATGGTCCAGACCAACAAGAGTTATCGGAAAATATTTGTTTTTGTAGTTTTAATAAATTCCTTTTTTGGCATTATTCATACTCATATGAATTTTATTTTGCCTTATTGTTAGCTGTTTTCGATTTTTCCAAGACTATAAGGATATTAATATATATCTAATTTTTAATTTCACTAATAAACTAATATATCTATTCTATATATATAAAAATGTATTTCTGTCTGTCTGTCTGTCTGTCTGTCTGTCTGTCTGTCTGTCTGTCTGTCTGTCTGACCCTAATAGGCTTGGAGACTACTGAACCGATCGGCGTGAACATTTGTATGCAGGGGTTTTTGGGGCCGGGGAAGGTTCTTAAGATAGTAAGAGACCCCTCCCTCCTCTGAAAGGGGGGGCTCCCATACAAATGAAACACAAGTTTCTGCATAACTCGAGAACTAATCAAGTAAATGGAACCAAATTTGGCAGGTAGAGGTTTTTGAAGGCAAGAAATGTTTCTATGGTAACTCAAGACCCCTCCGCCCTCTGTAAGAGGGGGACTCTCATACTAATGAAACACAAATTTGTGCATAACTCGAGAACTAATCAAGCATATGGCACCAAATTTGGCATGTGGAGGTTTTTGGAGGAGAGAAATGTTTCTATGGAAGTTTGAGACTCCTCCGCCATCTGGAAGGGGGAGGGAGGGGAGTTTCCAAACAAATCCAACACAAATTTCTGCATAACTGAAGAACTAATCAAGTAAATGGAACCGCATTTGGCAGGTGGAGGTTTTTGAAGGCAAGAAATGTTTCTAAGTTGACTCGAGCCCCTCACTTCTCTGAAAGGAGGGCTCATATACAAATGAAACACAAATTTCTGAATAACTCGATAACTTATCAAGTTAATGGAATCCAATTTGGCATGTGGAGGTTTTCGAAGGCAAAAAATGATTCTATTATGGTTTGAGACTCCTCCGCTCACTGAAAGAGGGGTCTCTCATACAAATGGAACACGAATTTCTGCATAACTCGATAAAAATTAAAGCAAATGGAACCAAATTTGGCATGTGTAGGTTTTTGAGAGAAATAAATGTTTCTATTGTGGTTTGAGACCCCTCCGTCTTCTGGAAGGGGAGACTCCCATAAAAATGAAACATAATTTTTAGCACAACTCGAGAGCCTATGAAGCAAATGAAACCAAATTTTGCATTTGGCATGTTGGGGTTTTTGGAGGCAAGAAATGTTTCTATGGCAGTTCAAAAACCCCTCCCCATTTTGAAGGGGGGGGGGGGGGCTCCCATACAAATAAAAAGCAAATTTCTGCATAACTCGAGAACTAATCAAGTAAATGAAACCACTTTTAGCATATGGGGGTTTTTGGAGGCTAGATTTCTATATACATAAAAATGAATTTCTGTCTGTCTGACTGTCAGACCCTTATAGACTCGGAATGTTCTGAACCGACCAATGTGAAAATTTATATGAAGGGGTTTTTCTATGGTAGTTCAAGACTCCTCCCTTTCTGAAGAAGGGGGGGAGGGGCTTCAAACAAATGAAACTCAAATTTTTATTATAATCGATGAGCCGAATGTGATGGTTCGAGAACTAATCAAGCAAATGGAACCAAATTTTGTATGTGGGGGGTTTTGAAGGCAATAATTGTATGGTGGTTTGAAAAACCACCCCCCTCTGGAAGGGAGGGCTCCCATACAAATGAAACACAAATTTCTACCAAAAATGAGAATTATCCAGGTTACTTAAACACAAAACGTGTATTTCTCGGGAAGAAGCATGTTTTGATAGAAGTTTAAACCCCTGTTTATTCAAGAAAAAAAAACTCATTTCGAAAAAAAAAACCATAAACGTGCCAGTTATATTAAATTTTCCTTCATTTAGTTGCAAGCGTAGCAGCGCACGCACCGGGTTCAGCTAGTAGATATATAAAAATGGCTTTCTGTCTGTCTGCTGTCTGAACCTCATAGGCTCGAAAACTACTAAACCGATCAGCGTGAAATTTTGTATGAAGAAGTTTTTGGGGCCGGGGAAGGTTCTTATGATGGTTTGAGACCCCTCCCTTCTCTGGAAAGGGGGCTCCCATACAAATGAAACACAAGTTTCTGCATAACTCGAGAACTAATCAAGTAAATGGAACCAAATTTGGCAGGTAGAGGTTTTTGAAGGCAAGAAATGTTTCTATGGTAACTCAAGACCCCTCCGCCCTCTGTAAGAGGGGGACTCTCATACTAATGAAACACAAATTTGTGCATAACTCGAGAACTAATCAAGCATATGGCACCAAATTTGGCATGTGGAGGTTTTTGGAGGAGAGAAATGTTTCTATGGAAGTTTGAGACCCCTCCGCCATCTGGAAGGGGGAGGGATAGGAGTTTACAAACAAATCCAACACAAATTTCTGCATAAATCGAGAACTAATAAAAAGTAAATGGAACCACATTTGGCAGGTGGAGATTTTTGAAGGCAAGAATTGTTTCTTAGTTGACTCGAGCCCCTCCCATCTCTGAAAGGAGGGCTCATAAACAAATGAAACACAAATTTCTGAATAAATCGAGAACTTATCAAGTTAATGAAACCCAATTTGGCATGTGGAGGTTTTCGAAGGAAAAAAATGATTCTATTGTGGTTTTAGACTCCTCCGCTCACTGAAAGAGGGGTCTCTCATACAAATGAAACACGAATTTCTGCATAACTCGATAAAAACTAAAGCAAATGGAACCAAATTTGGCATGTGGAGGTTTTTGAGAGAAATAAATGTTTCTATTGTGGTTTGAGACCCCTCCGCCTTCTGGAAAGGGAGACTTCCATAAAAATGAAACATAATTTTTAGCATAACTCGAGAGCCAATGAAAGAAAATTTTGCATTTGGCATGTTGAGGTTTTTGGAGGCAAGAAATGTTTCTATGCCAGTTCAATACCCCTGTCCATTTTGTAGGGATGGGAGGGGGGTGAGGGGCTCTCATACAAATAAAAAGCAAATTTCTGCATAACTCGAGAACTAAGCAAGTAAATGAAACCCTTTTTAGCATATGGAAGTTTTTGGAGGCTAGATTTCTATATACATAAAAATGAATTTCTGTCTGTCTGTCTGTCAGACCCTTATAGACTCCTCGGAATGTTCTGAACCGACCAACGTGACAATTTATATGAAGGGGTTTTTGGGGCTGAGAAAGGTTCTTATGATTGTTTGAGACCCCTTCTCTCTAAGGAAGGAGCGCTCTCATACAAATGAGACACAAATTTCATCATAACCCGAGAGCTAATCAAGCAAATTGAATCAAATTTGGCATGTGGAGGGTTTTGAAGGCAAAAATGTTTCTATGGTAGTTCAAGACACCTCCCCTCTATGATGAAGGGGGGGGGGGGGCTTCAAACAAATGAAACTTAAATTTTTATCATAATCGATGAGCCCAATGTGATGGTTCGAGAACTAATCAAGCAAATGGAACCAAATTTTGTATGTGGGGGGTTTTGAAGGCCCCCCTCTGGAAGGGAAGGCTCCCTTACAAATGAAACACAAATCTCTACCAAAAATGAGAATTGTCCAGGTTACTTAAACACAAAACGTGTATTTCTCGGGTAAGAAGCATGTTTTGATAGAAGTTTGAACCCCTGCTTATTCAAGAAAAAAAATTCATTTCGAAAAAAAAAAACCATAAACGTGCCAGTTATATTAAATTTTCTTTCATTTAGTTGCAAGCGTAGCAGCGCACGCACCGGGTTCAACTAGTAACTTATAAAACAACTGTTCTCTCTTTTATAAAGTATCGCTCTTTTTGCTTTCGCTCGGCAAGAAAAAGTCACCTTCTAAAATAGGTACGAAATCCATATCGTTTTCTGCGTAATGCTCTTGGATGCACTCAACGCATAACATCACTCTTAAAGTTTTGGCAGGAATAATACCCCTCCTGAATCGGTTCTGGGAGCTCTCGATTGGAATATTAATCGAATGTGGAGTGTGTCGTGTGTCGAAACAAATGATAAATTTTGTAATTAACCCTAATTTGCCTATTTCGAATTTTTGGGGTAAATCAAAGTACCACAGTGAATTATAACAATTAGTTTTAGTACATCCTCCTTTTATATTGTTCACATCCACATACATACGCCACGAAGGCAATAGCGATGAAAGGTTTCAATAAAGTAGTCAGTACATATCGAACCACAGAAGCAATTGGATGCTAAGTTGTCGTCTGATGTATCCGAATCTGACGTCAGCGATCAAGTTTTTCCGCAATCAATTTGGTGTGACTAAGTTCACTATCTCGTCGTCGATTAAACCACTCCAGCCGTCGGTAATCTCTGAAGATTGTTGTGAACAGAGTGAAAAGCGCTTTTTTAATAGAAAATGTGAAGAAAGTTTAGGACTGAACACACTTTTACCACAGAGAAGTCTCTGTGCTTTTACTGTAAAGTAGCAACACGTCAATTCTGAAAAAAAGGGGTTTCACTTATGGGTCTCGCCTCAATAGATCCACTGGATTAGGTGTCTTCTATGAAAACTCTAATGCCTTCCACAAACTTCAGCATCTGTCCTGTTTAGGGCCTGTTCATAAACCACGTAGACTCATTTTTGAAAATCTCAGACCCCCCTCTCCCCTCGTAGACTTTTATCCATACATTTTTTTGAAATTTTGTATGGAGCGTAGACTTTGGTCAACCCCCTCCCCTTTTTAAAAGTCTACGTGGTTTATGAATAGCCCCTTATGGTGCTGAGCTGGCAGCAATCAACTTCACATTGGGGATGATTTCCAACATGCCCGCGGACCATTACTTTATCTTCTCGGACAGCCTCAATTCGATAGAGGCTCTTCGGTCGATGAAACCTAGTAAATACTCATCTTATTTACTTTAAAACTAAGGGAAGAGATGAGTGTGCTGGTCGAAAGATCATATTTGATCACTTTAGCATGGGTCCCTCCACATTGCTCAATCCAAGGCAATGAAAAAGCGGAATCGCTTGTAAAGGTGGGCGCCCAGGAAGGCGACTTGTATTATAGACAAATTTCACACGATGATTTTTACCATTTATTACGTCAGAGTACCCTTTCGAGTAGGCAAACCTAATGGGACACAGGAGATCTAGGACGGCTGTTACATTCCATCATTTCCTATAGTTTCATCGAAGGGCGTGGTTCAAGGACCTGTACGTAAGCTGCGATTTCATACGCATGATAAGTAGGCTAATGTCCAACCACTACCAGTAAGATACACACCTCTATCGAATTGACCTCGCGGACAGCAATCTTTGCCGGTGTGGAAACGGTTATGACGACATCGATGACGCAGTCTGGCAATGCACGGATAATAACGCCGCCAGAACGCGACTTTTGATCACATCCGGCCGAACACTAAAAGGGAGCCCTGACCAGATCGCACACATTTTTAGTGCTGGCGACAACTAGGTATCTGATGAGACTACAGAATCCCAGCTTAGAAAATTACGATTGAAGGGTTTGGTGAAATTAGAGCCTTTCGAAGCATTTCGTGTCTTTTGGTAACTTTAGCTTCCATTGATATCCAAGATCATCTGTTTTGTACCAACTGGGGAAAACTTGGTCGCATACCCAATGATTCCATTATTTTCAGTTCGCTCATCCAATCGTAATGTAATTTTGTATGCGTAATTTTATAATATGAAATAACTCAATGCCAATCTCCATGCAAATTTGGCAGATCGAGAGGCAATCGGTGGGTAACCACCTGGCACCTACTAGCAAGTTGCTGAGAAACGGACCGGGATATTCGATGAGTTATCTCCAACCCTTCGAAATTATTCATCTCGGCAAGCCTTCTTGGATAAATTTACCATTTGTGCTGAAAAAATCTTTTTTTTTCAGCTTGTTACACAATAAATTATAAGCATAATCAATCATTATTAGGTTACATCTTAAAGAAAGAATTCATGAAAAAAATTTAAGCTCTACCAGCGATTCTGAAAGTTTCCTATCCTTTACGGTCATGTGAGTCAAAGCATAGGAACCTCACTGTATTCCACTGTCTCTTCTACCACTTCAAACTCTTCCCATGGTTGTTGTCCCAATGCTCCACCAAAGCCTCGGGGCAAGGAATATGCTACGTTTGACACTCACGTGTAGTTCACGAATCTACTGAATGGGATTTTCTTCTATCTCTTCATATCGATACAACAATCCTCGATATCATTCGCTGTTAGTTTGCCTCAGAAAGTTTCTGCAAAGTCAGAAAAACAACTGTATCTTCTTGTCCTGGTGTACAGTACTGGTCATATATATTGTATATAAATATAAATTCAACTTCTCTGAGATGTACCGACATTTCGACAAAGATTTTTCAATAGGGCCTAACTGACAAAGGTAAACAATGGCCGTTTCAGCAAATGTCACGTCATTGAAAACTCGCCTTATCAATCCACCACGGCCATTTCGAAGAGCAAGAGTTCACCTATCCGATAGATTTGCAGGCTTACATGGGTAGTCTTTGTGTCATGAGAAATTAACAAAAAAAAGCCATTGTTTACGTTTCTCAGTAAGGCCCTAATGGTTTTAACAACGAAGGACATAAATTCAAGCCAATTTCGATTACAGTCAATAAAAACCTATTCCAAATCCAAAATATGTTCATAGAGATTGCTGACAGCTCGCTTACCACCACAAATATAGCCGACGGCCGGTTTGTGATCATTCCCAAAAAGCAAAACAAAAACAAAATAAATCAAACAAAACTGATGTCTATTACCAACGCAACAATAATAATAACAAACACAAACCGAGTAGACAAAATCCGACGTAGCTTTTGTGATCATTCTAAAAAGTGACAGGCTCTCTAGAAAAAAAAATGGCATCCTTGATTTGTGCACTTTTTGCACTGGGTGCAGCAACCTCTATACTCGAATACTAAACTTCTTCTAAATCAAACAGTATAATCAAAAATCAATGTGCAACTAGCGATTTAAAATTGGTTCACTATTGTAGAACCCCTAGTTCAGAAGTATACCTTGCAGTCTGCGCCTTGCCATGCACTCTTGCGCTTTTCAGTACCTTTTGGTACAAGTATCTTTGTTTTTGGTTTGATTCGCTATGTTATTTTGACAGAATATTTGAGAGTGTATTCGTAGAATACAGCAATGTAGTGTAGCAATAAGTTGACTAGGCAGCGCTACTTTGCAAGATGATTCCAACGTAATTAGATTTGAAATTTAACACAACAAATTTGAATTATTTTGTTCGAGCTTGAACGTCTGTCGGCGGTAAAATGTTCAGTGAGAGGAAAAACGTTTAAACGCACTGACGGTATTGATTTTTTTTTATCAGGAACGATTCACAAATTATTCAAAGTAGTTTCATATTACACATTCTTGGAATAACACTTATGACAACTATCTATTTTAGAATAAGGTTCTTTCTTAGCTGGATTAAGATCTAAAATAATGTTTGTTGGGGGGAAGTTTATTTAAAGGCCCTGCGACTTTATTACGTAAATCAATAACTTTTCAAATACATCTACAATTAACAATGGTGATAATCTGAGTTGCTTTCCGTTTTTCTGAAAAGTTTCATGCATTCTGTTTGGCATGCAGTCTACGAGGTGGAGAAGCGTTTTAGACGAAATTGAGTTCCTGTTTTCTCTAAAATCAGCTTCTACAGATTGTACTGGAAAAAAATGCAACAGATAAAAATTATCATTAAAATAAACACATATTAACGAGGTATAACTAAAAAATGAGAATTTTCTTTAAGGGCCATAACAAAAAGACTTGTTTATAGTAAGCAAAACTGATTAATTTATTTTGAAGGCACGTCTCTTAACTTAAAGAAAAAAATAATGAACATTTGAATATGGTCCGTCATCAGCTGTTCGACGAAGCTTTGTCCTGATGTTTGAACAGGAGCGTTTTACAGCTTCTTTATCGATTTGGCGTATGCATCTAATGATTCTATTAATCAGTTGTTTACACTCTTTGGCTCTCCAGTTGTTTTTGTACACCAGCAAACATAAATATCCAAAGAAATCTTCAATCGGGTTGAATTGCGGTTTTTTGGTACATTTTTTGGCTTTTGGCTTGTGTTTTTCCCGCATAATGCATGATATGTTTGAAGAAATGGAATCAATATTTTCTTCAAACATTGATTGTGGTACACTTCTTGATTAATAGCCAAACCACTAGGCTTGAATCATGCACAGATAAAAAGAAACATTGAATTTTCTGCGTTATCCAATGCACATAAGGGGAATGCTAGATTTGGCAGAAAATAATGGGATATTTCATGTAAAGTTAAGCCAAATAACGCCTGAATCTAGCTAGTTGTATGGAAGATTGCAAACATTGTTGCATGGCGCATGAAAGATTGCAAACAATTTCGTTGTTTACGCCTCCTTTGGCTTGGAATCAAACGAGCGGAAATTTTACGCGCTTGTTAAAATAAATTATTTTTTTCTGTGTGGTTTGGAAATTCCTCTCTCAGACATGGCAATATAAAGCATCAATAACTTATATTTCACGTTCGGAGATGCAGTAGAAATGTTATCAGAATAATATCGATCGTTTCCTGGGATGTGGGTTTTTGAGAGAGGGAAGTAGCTTTTATCATCCAAAACGAAACATTTTCCGGCGTAATTTCGTGTCATCCAGCGGCATTGGGATTTTACGGTTGATATCTGTTGCTTATTCTGGTGCTCTTGATTTCTTGTGGCAGACTATGACTTCAACGTCTTGCAGATGTAAGGTTGCATAGTCTTGAACTTTTTTGCTGCATTAGATTGACTAATCGAATCCTTTCTTGTCGATTATTTTAGCCGGTCTCCCACTACCACTCCTACGAGTTGTTCCTGAGGATGCCAGGATACGATAGATGATTGAAACTGGAACATTCTCGGTTTTAAAATGGTTCACAGTGAACTTTTTCCCGTGATTTATGTTCGTTTGATAGAACTGTACAACCCGCTCGCGTAATGCTTCTTGCTTCGACGGCATTTTGAACACAACTGAATAAGTTGGAACAAAACAAAACATGCGATTATGTTGGAGAGACAAAGAGCATTGATTCACATAGTCTCTCTTTTCTCTGTGCACATTTGTGGTTTGGTATGAGAGAGTTATCATTCATTCTCATTTTTAGTTATACCCCGTTAGCTATGTTTTTGCAAAGGTGGTTTATCCAAACTCTTCTCCTAGGCTGGATGCCCGCACCTTGGATTTAACGCTACCCATAAAATCAGGTGCAACACCTTTTTCTTGCACACTTTCATCCACTCTCTCTTCAAATCCTTGTCGTTTGAAGACCTTTTCTTTTTTCCGGAGCTTGCCCTTCATAATCGCCCAGAATTTTTGTATTGGATGAAGTTCTGGCAAGTTTGGCGGATTGGCCTCCTTCGGCACAAAAACAACAACGTTGGCTTTGTACCACTCCACTACCGGTTTCACGTAATGGTACGATGCCATATCCGGCCAAAACAGAGTGTTTCCTTCGTGTGACCAGAAGAAGGGCAGCAGGTGCTTCAGGAGGCATTCTTCTTTATATATTTGGCCGTTGATGGTGCCGGTCGTTATGTACGGCTTGCTGAATTTGCCGCACCCACAGATCGCCTGCCACCTACTTCTTAGCAAATTTGTCGACCTTCTTCCGCAACATCCAGGCAGGACTTGCCGATGAAAAACTCCAGGCCGGGGATCTGCTTGGCGTCCGCTTTAATGTACGTCTCGTCGTCCATTACGATGCATTTCGGCAGCACCAACCACTCGCGGTACAGCTTCCTGGCGCGGGATTTGACCACCGTATTCTGTTTATCGGTTTGGTTAGGTGCCTTCCTTACGTTGAAGACCAGACGGAAGGATTGACCTTCTTGGCCACGTACCGGATGGTTCGGATTGCGAATGAAGTAATCCCTCACCTTTCTTGCGTTCACGAGGTCGGTCGTCTTCGCTTTTCTTCCGCTGCCAGCTTGCCGCTTGGTCTCGTCTGGGTCTCCGATTTTACCACACAGGACACCGTCAAATTGTCGATTCCAAACTATTTCGCGATCCACCCGTGGGACTGGCCTGGATTTTCCACGACCGCGCCCATATTATTTTTGTCGATGCGCTTCTTGCTTCGAAGCCATCTCGATAACCACTTGACAGATTGTACAATCTTTAGTTCGTGAACTGTTCTGAACTGTCCTCTATCTTTTCAAATAAGCTGTGCCAGAATGCCTTACATGTTTTCGATGGGATTTCGATCCGGACTACGGACTGGTCAGTTCAGAATCTCGATGCCTTGATCCGAAAACCATTGCAAAGATCTCTTGCTGACATGAAACTTGAAGTTTTCTGGCATGATGTTCTCAACAAAGGGAATCAATCGAGCAACTCTATGTAGCTTTCCGAATTTATCCTGCTCGAAATGGTAAAGGTGGACCAATTTATACGGATTCTTCCACATGGTTGTTTAAGTCTAATTTTTTGTCAGAATTACCATTCTTTTTGTCATAATTTCCCATTCTTTCGTCCAGGACAAATTTTTTTTTCGAAAAAATCAATCTGGCCTCAATGTTAGCTGGTATAGAATTTGGTTTCTTTAAATTTTTGGTGTACTTCAGTGGCCACATCCACGCAGAATCTCAGCTGCACGTTTGTGGGTGATTGGTAGACCCAGTTCACGCTTGATCCGTGCCGCAGAAAACTGTTCAGTCTCACTCATTTGTACGATACAGTTCCGATAAGGTTTGTTATCATAGAATTTAAACATGGCGTTCATGGAAGCTCATGGCGCAAAGGAACTTCCTCTTCTGAAAATGACAGCTTCACACAACTTAGGTAGGCTCATTGTGGCAGTATGTGGTGTGCGTTTAAAGAATTATTTATTTTTTGCATTGGTGTGAATGACATCAAATTCAAATCATGTTTTAAAAAACTAAATATATGATAAGTTATAGCTATACACATAGTAAACTATTTTTGATATATTGATTTTTCTTTATTTATTCATTCCAAAATAACGATGAATTTACGCGATTTTCCCGCACAGTACAATTGTATATGTCCAGTACTGTAGTTTTGTGTGGTGTGCATTTCGGATCTCAGTTTGGTCGTTTCTCCCACAAGCATCGCCTTCCGTGATCCAACAGTTGCCAATATGGATTGAAGATGTGTCGTAAACAGCAACCGATGAAACACTCATGGGCAATCAATCAATAGCACAGTTTGTTTGGTTTTTCGGGCAAGCCGCATGCTTCCGGATAACAATGACGTGTAAGGAGTAAGGAGGGGAGGTCAGTGAGGACCGCACACAATGTGGATGTACGGTCTTGTTTTGTTCATCGGTTGCAATATGTGGCGTAAAATAAGGACTGTAGTTGCCGGTCTGGAACGAGACCACAAAACTTGACTTGGATGGTTAAGACGGGTGCATAAACCGAACCTCGATCTCGGTCGAGGGGAAGAGCAAATAAAAGTTTTCTAATAAACAACCGTTTGTGAATTTTCGTGGCTAAGTTTTTGATGCTGAGTGCACAATGTTAGTTATGATTGGTCTTTGTAACTTATTTCAGGAGTTTGGGTTGCTCAGATGCGGATAATGTTTGTTATGACGTTCATCTTTAGACGGTGATGTTTGTTGCGATTTGGTCAATGTCTCGGATAAAATCTTAAGCTAATTAGATCCATCCATTTTAATTCAATAGAAAAACAATCACTGGTGAAACATTGCTCTCACAGATTCTCACAGATCTACATTTCATGATTAATCTCGTTTTGATCAGCCTCTGTCATCTAAAAGCTTTTCAGTTTGTATCTATATAGCCAAATCCAACTCTTTTTCCGTATCCTTTCATCTAGTCGTAAGTGTTTCTCCAATCAGAATTTCAAATTGAATTTGACTCTTATGGCTTGGCACACTGGAGTGCCTCCTTCCTGCATGATTCTTATTTTTAAAGTGAAATAGTATTTTGTGATATCGGCTTGGTGCCCCCGCGTTGACATACTCTCACACCATACATACCTACATAGACAGGCGGCAGGCTGAAGAAATTCGAAAAAGGAATCGTAATCCTTCGTAGCGCTAGGAGTGGATAAACCCGATCGTGCCGCCTTCACCCACCTAGGTTGATGCAATCCTCAAATGGTGCTTAGCTGACGGGAATCGCGCGAAAGCTTGAGAGGGAAAACTTTTCCAATTCTTTTTTCATCGACGTCATCGCCTTCGATTTGTTTTTTTTCCGCTGTGTTTTTTCTCTCTACTATAACTTTGAACCTACTCGACTATCACACAGCTAACTTGGTGAAATAGCTTGGAATGCATGCAGTAGGATGTGTGTTTGCTCTCTGCGTCGTCGTTGATGTTGCTGCTGGTTAAGTTGATGCGATGGAATTTATTGAACATTTATTGGATTTTTGGTATTTGGAAAGTTGTTTGAGATAATAAGAGTTCGTTTTTTCTTCTCTGAAATCTTATCTAGTTGCTGGCTAGCGAGTTGGAAAGGAGCAAAGCTCGGTGACAACTATGCGTGCCAGAAGTCAATAAAAGAACGGAAAACTGACACGATTGCATATTGAAGATACCGTGGTGATTAGCAAAGGAAATTTGAATTCTTTGGACAGTTTCCACGTTATCTGGGACGTTGTATTGTGAGTGGTAAGCATGTTGGAGGAATACAGTTCAAAAGTTTTTTTTTAGTCTGTCGAATTCCTATGAAAAAAAGACGAGGTTTATTTATTTTTGACTCTCAAGGCTTAGAATCATAGCAGACATTGGTTGTCAAGATAAGTTCATTTGTTTAAATCATGGCATTACCGGTGTAATTGCGCTGCGATTGAATCCTGTACCCTTGAAATGAAAATACTGGTTTTTCCGCTCAAGTGTTAGCAAAACTTTTCATATTCTAGTAAAATTTTCCATGGGAGTAGCAGAAAACAGGATTTCGTATAATTAGTGGTAACACTTTAAAAAAACTTTTTACGAGGATATTAGTAGAACGATTGTAATTTTTTTTTTAACTTTAATAAGGTGACTTAGTCTCCTGGGCTAGTTCGTCACCAACGATTGTAATTGTAAAACATGCAAAATTTAACCTTACTCTTGCTCATTTTTTTTAAACAAAAACCTGAAGCATATTTTCAAACTAACACTAGTAAACGTTGACTAAATCTTTCAAATTCCACAAAAAAACCTTTTGATATATTGGCCTATTTCGTCTACGACTTACAGATTTCTTCAGAGCACTCGACATTGACGAAATCTAAAAAGTGAACAAGCGAAATGTACGTTTTGTTTTGATTATTTTTTTTATTTTATTCGTGTACAAGTATACTGTATAAGGCTTTATAGGAGAGCTAGGACAAGATTTAAGGTATGCGACTAAAGAAAAACTAAAAAATAATCAGACACCGCTGGCTGCCAATTGACAAGAATTTGAAATTTTAATCAAACAAACTCTTTAACTGGAAAAATTGAATTGGTCTTCCTGAAAAGGCCGGTTCTTTAATGGTCCACATTTGGATTTAAACCTTCTCGGTCTTTTGCAGAAGCAGGTTATTTAATCCGTTGCACATTGCGCCTTACCAAAAGATGGCTGCCAACTAGATCACACACACACACACACATTTTCCTGAGCACTGATAAAAAATCAAATAATTAAAATATTAATTCGAAGTTATACCTTTTATGTGTTACCGTAACATATTTTTCATATCAAGTAAACTAATTTTTATTAGTGTTTTACTTGCAACATAGTATTTTCCATACATATACATTGTTTCCATTTTCAACAGATGAAAAGTATGTGTTTCACCTTATGACTGAAAGTAATTAGATTTGACTCATACTTTTTATTGGGTTTTGGATTGCAAAAGTCAAAATGGCGCTCGAAAGTTTTTCATCAGTTGTGCTGCATGAATTGGATTTAAGTGTCGAACTGCTACATGTGTAATCAGGTATATGTTAATATAACTTGATGTAATTGTTGCAATAACTGGAGACTATGATTGTAGATCAATAGTGCAAACATGTAAAGTCAAATAAATGCCACGGGTTTCTTATTTTTTTTTTTTTAAATATAGAGCCCCTTTTTGTGGTGGTGGTTGTGGGGGGGTGGGGGGTGGGTGCTTTTTGGGGGGGGTCCGGGGGTTCGGAGCCGGGGTTGTGGGGGGGCCGGCCCCTACTCGTATTGTGTCTCTTTTTTTTTTTTTTTTTTTTGTGTTGCCCACTAATGTTCATTTTCAATATATTTTCAAAAACATATATAAAAGTGGCCATTTAGTACATACAAATGTGAAAAAACTACCAAATTGACTGCGTTACGTATCGTAACTTACAATTTGTAAGTACCCGCATAACAGTCCCATATATGATTTTTTTGAATAAATTAAAGTTAATTCTTAGTTATTGAAACTTCAACAATTTTGTTATGTGAAGTAATTAAAATAACCAACGAACGGTTGTAATTCAAGTGTATTTAACGAAAAGATTTCAACATGAGTAGTTAGTAACACTTAATCCTTCTTTACTGGTAAAGATTCCCAGAAATCCTTCGGATTATCCGGTTCACATCCGGGAAAATCTTCCTCTAAATCCACACTTTCGACGTCACTATCACCACCATAAAGTTTAAGCATGTCAAGGGACATATTTAAAATCGATTAGTCACTATTGAAGGGCAAACATCCGTATCGAATGAAAACCCGATCATCAATGTTTTGACGTGCAAGGTAAACAAAACATGCGATGGGGTTGGACTTATATGCGAGTACTTTTGCGTTCGCCTTCGATAGTACCCGCATAACGTGTCCCATATTGTTTTGTCACCATTTTAGTATTAAAAACATGTATTTTATATAAAATGTCATTCTCAACGAAATGTTAATGTTACAATACAAAAGTTGTGATCAACCATTTTGTATCACTAATAACAGCAAAACATTATCTTATGTAAAAATGTTCAATCGTTATTTTCTCAATATCGTGATTTTCCAAATGGGACTCATATGCGAGTATAGGCAGTACTCTTCCTGATAAATCTTTCGATTTCAGCCTTCTTTCTCCTGCTGATGCTTCCACTAGACCGCCGTTATCAACGCCCGCCAGCCTGCTACATACCTGTCATTTCGCCCATGCTCGTCATCAACATACATCGACCGTCACTTCAACCGGTCTGGGACGCACGTCACAAAGCAGTATGGAAGCCCTGGACCCTCCTAGCTCAGCTGTGCCCACTGCCGGTCTCAGCGATGTTCCAATTGCTAGTTCCAGCCGTCAAAGTCGTCCCGGCCCTGGGTCTAGCGATGGGGACAGGGCTCTCCAAGCTGCCATCCATGGGAAGTATCCTTCATCTAATGACGTTGCTCGGGCTGATGCTGCATCATCTTTCAGATCGCTGCCTGCCGAATCCTCTGCTCCCTCATTGAAAGCCCTTCTGTACTACCAGAACGTAGGTGGTATCAACAGTTTGCTCGCCGAGTACCAGTTGACATGCAGGGACGCATGCTACGATGTTTACGCCTTCATGGAAACCTGGCTTAATATAAACACATGATCGAAGCAACACGTATTATGTCTACTGACACGACCGATCGTCGCTCAATAGCAACAAGAAATCTGGTGGTGAAATTCTTCTTGCCGTGCGCTCGAAATTCAAATCTCGACTTTTGAAGCCTCCAGAAGACTCAACGGTTGAACATTTTTTAGTGGCGATATTCACTAAAACCGGGACTCTGTTTATCTGTGTGGTCTACATTCCCCCCGATCGTGTTAGTGACAGCAGCCTTATCGAAAAGCACGCTATTTCTTTGGATTGGATCGTGTCACAAATGGGACCAAGCGACAACATCGTTATCGTGGGAGATTTTAACCTCAGCACGATTTCATGGCATGTCGCTACTAATGGTTTCCGCATCCAGACAATTCCTGTTCGTCATTCAGACCGGCTTCGCTCTCCTTGCTTGATGCTTATTCTACCGCCAGACTTCGGCAAGTTAATGGCATTCCAAACGCGAATAACCGTTTGCTGGATCTTTGTTTTATTAGCGAAGAATTGGTTCAAAGATGTTCCGTTCTTCAAGCTCCGACACCACTTGTCAAAAACTGCAGAAATCATTCCCCTCTGCTACTGATACTGGAGTTTAATCCTAAGCACAACTTCCATGACAACATCGAAAACGTTTATTATGACTTCACCCATGCTGACTTCGAAGAAATGAACAACTTTCTCGCGGGCGTGAATTGGAACACGACCCTTGCAAACGAGGATGCGAATTTTGCTGCTTCGACTATGTGTGGTATTTTGCTGTACGCCGTTGATCAATTCGTGCCTTAGAAACTCAACCGTAAGCCTCCCAATCCTGCTTGATCTGATTACGACATCAAACATTTGAAACAAGTTGAAAGGTCTGCTCTAAGGAAACACAGCAAATATCACACCGATTCTACGAGGACAAACTACGCACGCGCCAATGACGATTACAAACGCCTCAATAACAGCTTGTAAAACTCTCACCAGTCTCAAGTGCGGATTCATCTGAAAACGAAACCGAAGAGCTTTTGGCGGTTCGTGAATGAACAACGGAAGGAAACCAGTTTACCCTTCACCATGACTGACGGCACTCACGAAGCTGACTCTGTCGCGGATATCGCCAACTTGTTCCGTACGCAGTTCAGCAGTGTCTTCTGCGACGAAATGCTGGATGCCGAGAGACTCGAAGCGGCTCCCCGCTTGTATGTATTTGGCACTGCACTCACTATCCATAGTGATATGGTGAATTTAGCAGGGGAGCAGATGAAAAGCTCAACTGAATGCGGTCCTGATGGCATTCCTTCAATTGTTCTGAAGCGTTGCCTTAACACACTGGCTGTGCCCCTGGCTATGGTCTTCAATTTGTCATTTACTTCCGGTGTGTTTCCTGAATGCTGGAAACAGTCGTTTGTTTTCCCAATACACAAAAAGGGATGCAAACAATCCGTCACCAACTATCGTGGGGTTGCTGCTCTAAGTGCTGTATCCGAGCTATTCGAACTAATTGTTCTTCAAAGGCTGGTCCATGCCTATTTGCATACTATTTCTCCTGAACAACGCGGTTATATTGTTTCTAAAGCCTCATCGCAGTTAGGATTCATTTTCCGCTTCGCAAAAAAACTTCAAAGAAGTTGTCTGAAGGCACTATACTGCTCTTTGGTTTGTCCTTTTTTGGAGTACTGTGCTGTCGTTTGGTTCCCTTTCTACCAAAATGCAGTCGAAAGGATCGAAGCCGTTCAGCGAAGGTTTATACGCATTGCTCTGCGACATCTTCGTTGGCAAGACCCTCGCCGTTTGCCAAGTTATGAAAGTCGGTGCAAGCTCATCAATCTCGAATTGTTGGAAGGGAGGCGTATGGTGGCCAAAGCGTGTTTCGTTGGTGACCTCCTTCAGGGAAACATCGACTGTTCCACTTTACTTGGTCTCTTAAACATCAACACTCGACGGCGAAACCTACGTTTACAATCTTTCTTTAGACATCGGCACTCAAGGACCAACTACGGCACACACGAACCTGTGCTAAGCATGTGTCGCGTTTTCAACAGCTGTAACGTGTTTAATTTTAATGTATCCCGTGAAGTTAATAAGTGTTTTCTAATTGTCATAGGGATAAACAAATTTATCTGTTGACGAATAAATAAATAAATAAATAAATAAATAAAAATAAATAAATATAGCCTCTGAAATGAGCTATTGGCTAACGCATTTCAATGACTCAAAAATGAGGGGCACTTCTATCATCGAGCTTATCATTATCCTTCTTTATTATGAATACCATATGTATGTGACAAGCTTATGATTTTTATTGCTCGTAATGATAAAGGCAATGTACCATCAAATAAACGTCATTAGAACTATTGCATGAAAACCATAAGAATTTCGTTATAGTTTTTATTGGAACTTCCTCTTAAAATTTATTAGCATATTGATTAGATATTATTTGTAGTTAAAATGGCAAAAAACTTATTAGGTTTTCAAATACATTTGTTATGATTATTTTTATCCGTTGTCTAAACCTCCACTGGCCTATTCACCAATCATTTTATTGTGACTCAAAAGTCATCGGTCACACATTTCTTCGAAAATTGATGTTCTGCAAAACGGTTGCTATGTAAATTCTCTATTTGTTAAGATACTACATTAACAGAACATTGATTGACCATTTTTTTAAAGCGATGCAAACACAAAATTGAAGTTTTCCATTGTAATTCCCATACAAGTTTCAAACTGGTTATGCTCAGTCACTTTCAAACAAAATTAGTTCAAATTTTGAGAGGCTTGCAAGAACCTAATTTGAAACCATGTAAGCAAAAAATAGTAAAAATTTCAAATTATCTTTTATGATCAATGTATGGCCATGTTTTTGAAATTAATGTTCATACTGCGATATAACGTACATTTCTAATCGAAATGTACATTTTAGAACAATTTACTGGTATTATACCCGAGCAAGGTATTATACCAAATTCATAACAAATTCTAATACCAGGTTATCATAATTTGATCATTGAATAAAGACTGTATTCGATGAAATTTGGACACACAAAATAGGTCACCAAACATTTTCCTTGAGCCCGATTCTTTTTAAACTTTCTGGAAATAAAGTACTAAATGGTTAAGTTTTGACATCATTGGTTTATTGAACCTCTTCTCGCAACCCAAATGCCCGCACCTTTGCCTTGACCCCTTTCATCAAATTTTGGGCAATGATAGGACCGACTTGCTTACTTACTTTTAACCACACTTTCTTTAGTTAAAGTTCATTTTCTATCAGTTTTGGAGGTTTAACGAGCTTTGCCTTCATGATTGCCCAAAATTTTTCAATTGGGCGAAGTTCCGGAGTGTTTGAAGGGTTGACGTCTTTTGGTACAAAAACTACATTATTATCTTTGTACCAGTCTAAGACGGGCCGGGCATAGTGGCAAGATGCCAAATCCGGCCAAAACAGTGTCGGGCCATCGTGAGATCTCAAAAAGGGCAGAAGTCGTTTTTGGAGGCATTCGTCCTTGTAGATTTGTCCGTTGACGGTCCCAGAGGTGATGAAGGGCTTACTCATTTTGCCACATCCGCAGATCGCTTGCCAGACAAGGAATTTTTTGGCGAATTTCGACAGTTTCTTCTTCCGTACACTCTCCGGAACGGCCAACTTAGAGGTGGCGACGTAGTGTTCCTGTCCTGGCATTTGTTTGGTGTCGGCTTTAATGTAGGTCTCATCGTCCATCACAATGCAGAACGGTTTTGTGAGCCACTCCCTGTACAGTTTTCTTGCACGAGTTTTGGCCACCGAGTTCTGTTTATCGCTCCGGTTAGGTGCCTTCTGGACCTTGTACACATGTAATCCAGAACTTTTTATTGTTTTCTGCACAAAACAAACTGAAACTTTCGCCTTTTTCGCAACATCCCTGATCGAAATGTTGGGATAACGCTTAAATTGGTTCAATACCATCTTGGCCTTCCCCGGATTTGATGTGCCACGTTTTTTGCCACTACCATTTTTCCGCTTGGTTGTCTTACGGTCTTTGAACGTTTTGATCACATGAGATACGGTTGAATGTGCGATTCCGAGCTGTTTTCCGATCCATCGATGAGAAGCGTTTGGGTTTTCGGAGTGAGTGCCCAACATTTGTTGGCGCACTATTTCTTCATTCGAAGCCATCACTGAAATCACTCGACCGATTTTCACGAAACTCATTACACAATTGACACAACACAATGAAATACATTCAGTTAAAATTTCAATAATTTTTACCCACACGCTAAAAAGTTACGAACAATTGCGTGTGTCCAAATTTCATCGAATACAGTCTTTATATTATCATTGAGGCTGGCTAAATAGCCAAAACAACAGAATGAATAACAAAAAAATTTTCGTTGAATATCAGAATAAAAGCTTATTTTATTATCAGTGAGAACATCTAAATAACAAATCCTGTATTCTAAGAAAATTTATTGAAATCGTTTCAAATTATGTTATCAATTTAAAACTCTCACGCTAATATCTGAAAAACAAAATTATGATTAAAAGTAAGATTTCTTGTTCAAATATGCTGGCAACATTCATAGTTTTTTGTTCAATTAGTAACTATTGTCAAAAACTGTTTGTTATAAAATGAGAACGTGTGATAACAAAATTTGCCAATGGTTATCACTAAATTTGCAGCAATGGTTATAACTAAACTAAACAGCGGAAATCAAAACGATATCTAGGATAACAGAACTTGTTACTTATATGATACCAGCTTGTTATTTTCCTTTGCTAGGGTAGACTGTTCCGATAATTATAAATACACTAATGAATAACCGTCAATTCAATATGTGTGCAGTGTTCAACCAACTTTGGCTGCGTCCTCTTGTTTACATCCAAATTAAGCTGAAGTAGATAATCATTTTTTTTCAATTTTTCGCACGGAAGTTTGAAAATGCGTGGTCTTTCTCCCGAGTAAAGAAAACGGATTGTGCACAAACGGTGCACTGTCAATGGTCTTTTGATCATAAAACTGGCTAAGGAAGAAGACATGAGCGTCGGAGCAGTTCTAACCGCATTACGGAAGTATCATGAACAGTGCTCTTTCGTAGATTCCCGAGACGGGAGAGAGAACCCAGTCCCGCTGACCCCACAATCGACAGAAAGGCAAGGGACTATTTCAAGCATCAGTCCGAGAGGTGGCGAAAACGCTAAGTACTTCGGCGACTAATGTTATGCGTGCCAAGGAGAGAATGGGCCTGCAGACTTGTCGGAAGCATGAGCAGCCAAAACGAAGCACCAAACAGGCTGAATCTGTGAAACCGAGAGCTCGAAAGCTGTACGACAAACTGCTGACCCAAAAATCGGGCTGTGTTATCATGGACGATGATAACTTACATAATACTCGATTATTAAACTCTGCCGGAACCACAGTTTTATACCTCGCCAAAGGCAAAGGATGATCCTAGATCGGTGAAAGCCATTCACACCGAAAAATTCAACAAGAAGGTAATGGTGTGGCAGACCACACCTCGTCCCTTCATTACGACAGACATGATAAATGGTTGAACCTACGTGAAGGAGTGCCTGCAAAAAAGGATGCTACCTTTGATCAAACAGCATAACAAGCCTTCAATCCTTTGGCCTGATCTTGCTTCCTGCCATTACTCTAAATATGCACTAGAGTGGCACAAAAGGAACAATGTCATATTTGTACCAAAGAAGATGAATCCACCAAATTGCCCAGAGATTCGCCCTATCGAAACTTTCTGGGCTTTTACGAAGGCGAAGCTAAGAAAACACATGAAACTAGCGGATAGTGTTGAAAAATTTAAGAAAGATTGGCCAAAAGTGGTAGGAAAAAGCACTGTGCAGAAGCTTATGAGTGGTGTTAAGAAAAAAGTTAGATTCTACGAAAAATCAAGCAAATTGAAATGAAGATGGAAAGAAAACATTATTATTTAGTATGTTTGAGAATAAAATAGTCAAAAATCACAGTATGGTCTTTTTTATTTGTGAAAGAAAGTGTATTTATAATTTTCGGAACAATCTACAGATTGCCAGTTTTTACACAGTCAGGAAGAAAATCCACAAATTGTAGCGTACCTATCAGGCTCCTACTTGGTGGCATAACAACGTGAAGAACAATCACTGCCAACCGTCGTAAACTAGCTTCGATTAAACATTCCCCCGGCAAACAACTCAAGCATGTTATATTATTCAGGTCCTATTTGAATACCGCTGCATGTCACCATGCCAGTCAGCGCCAGAGCGTTCTTGTGGCAAGTAACTTGGCGTCGTGTTGTTTGATTTCGTAGAACCCCCGAAACAAGGTGGATTTGGGAAAGCTTAGTAATCGGATGGTAGTCAGGTACCATCCGAATCTGATACTTGTTGGAAACTCGTTGGAAGAGCCCATCATGCCCAAGCATTTTCGAGTTTCTCGTCGCTGCAGACCGCACGAGCCTCCGGTATTTGACACTTCTTTGATTTATGTAAGTAAGCGTATTGAAAGTTGAGTAAACATATTCCGACTAACTGTCTGCCTTTCAGATACCGATATATTGCCATTTAGTCCTTCATCCACCGTCGGAAATCGTTCGTCCTAAAACTCCTGAGCTTTTGATCAAGGCAAGGATGGAAAAAGTGATGGATACTTGGGTTGATTGAAATCGGGATCTGAATAAAATGGTTTTACGATTATATCGAGTTTGATTTATTACAATTTGAAATGTGAACAGATGGAAGCGGCTCCATTCACAATTCAGGAAACACATTTGTTCGTTGCCAGGTTTTCCTTATAGTTCTTGCTAAGTGTTCTGTCAAGCTCTCCAGTCAGTCCAGGAAGGTCCATAACCGGGCCTGTCACGTCCGTCCTTAGGTCCAGTTTCCAGGGGAAACCGGATCAGTAGCTGATAGACATGGACGCGGGTGGAAGCGACTCACGACTCCGCGTGAAGACACCGGAATTATTCGTGAAACCAGGAAAATCCAACAGTTACGAGCGCCGAGTGATAAAGGAAAATCTGCAGCTGAGTATTTCAGAACGCACTGTGCGCTCCAGGCTTCAGGATGCAGGTTTAAGGAGCAAATTGGCAGTACATCGCCCATTGATTCAAAAGAGAAATAGAGTTAAACGGCCAGAGTTCACTAAAAAATACGCCGAGAAACCAGTTGCGTTCTGGAAACAAGTTTTATGGTCTGATGAGAGTAAGTTTGATCTATTTGGAATGAAAGGGCGTTCTAAAGTGTGGGTTAAACCTGGCGAACGACTTTTTGGACCGGAATGTGCAAAAAACCGTAAAACATGGAGGAGGAAAGCATAATGGTGTGGGGGTGTTTTGCTTGGTCTGGAACTGGTAATTTGACCTCAAATCGATTGTATAATGACGGCTGATAGGTACATAGACATTATTAATGAAAACTTGGAGGAGTCTTTGTTGAAAGTTGGACTGGAAGACAAGTTTATCTTTCAACAAGATAATGATCAGAAGCACACGGCCCGTAAAACCATGACGTTTTTCAGTGGATGTCGCATAAAACTTTTTGAATGGCCACCGCAATCACCAGACTTGAACCCAATTGAAAATCTATGGTCAATTCTCGATCAGCAAGTTGAAGCAAAGGAGAGGTAACAAACAAAAAAAAGCTCTTCGAAGCCCTCCGAGTGCGCCTGGCAAAAGAATCGACGAGAACTATCTGAAAAACCTAGTTGAAAGCATGCCTCGACGTCTTCAAGCAGTCATCAAAGCTAAAGGAAGTCACACGGAAAATATTAAATTCAATGTTCTTGATTTTGAAGTAAACATATCACGGATGAGCACTTTATTTTTTTGCCACTGAATTAAAAAGTTGTTTTGTTTATTGTTTTGTTAATAAAGTTACATGAAGATAATTTTTCGTTTGTTGTTTCTCATTTCGAAAGAAGAATTGAAGTCATTCATTTTCACCCAATATGTTACCACTGAATCGCTGCAAATCAAAAAGTTATATTGAGAAAATAAACATAAACCAACGTGAGCACTTTATTTCTGCCAGTACTGTATATCATGTAGTAACCCTAAATTCGGGTTTGACTCCAAAAATACACCCTTGTTGGGTAACCGATGTGGTTCGGTAGAAATTTGAACCGAGTTCGGTGTTATTTTCTAAGTGTATACCATTTTTGCAACAGTATTATTGTGAGGCAAGTACAATCATTGAGAATTTTTTTTCTACCACACAGGGAATCAAACTCAGTCAAAATCAGCATAGTGTTGCTGAATAGCTTCGCCTTTGTGGAATGTGCTTGGAGGGAGGACCCCTCTTATTGATTTCAACTACTCACATTTTGCTACAAACAATTTAACAACTTCAAATGAGCCTAAAAAATATGAGTTCATATAATCATATGTAAATACTTTCACCCCTTCCATCCACCTATTGACTATGCTTTCACCCTTCCGAAATACTCCACATCCTCGATT
>JAHHFK020002120.1:0-99806 GCA_024533555.2 Aedes koreicus
AAATCAGAAAATCAGAAAATCAGAAAATCAGAAAATCAGAAAATCAGAAAATCAGAAAATCAGAAAAATCAGAAAATCAGAAAATCAGAAAATCAGAAAATCAGAAAATCAGAAAATCAGAAAATCAGAAAATCAGAAAATCAGAAAATCAGAAAATCAGAAAATCAGAAAATCAGAAAATCAGAAAATCAGAAAATCAGAAAATCAGAAAATCAGAAAATCAGAAAATCAGAAAATCAGAAAATCAGAAAATCAGAAAATCAGAAAATCAGAAAATCAGAAAATCAGAAAATCAGAAAATCAGAAAATCAGAAAATCAGAAAATCAGAAAATCAGAAAATCAGAAAATCAGAAAATCAGAAAATCAGAAAATCAGAAAATCAGAAAATCAGAAAATCAGAAAATCAGAAAATCAGAAAATCAGAAAATCAGAAAATCAGAAAATCAGAAAATCAGAAAATCAGAAAATCAGAAAATCAGAAAATCAGAAAATCAGAAAATCAGAAAATCAGAAAATCAGAAAATCAGAAAATCAGAAAATCAGAAAATCAGAAAATCAGAAAATCAGAAAATCAGAAAATCAGAAAATCAGAAAATCAGAAAATCAGAAAATCAGAAAATCAGAAAATCAGAAAATCAGAAAATCAGAAAATCAGAAAATCAGAAAATCAGAAAATCAGAAAATCAGAAAATCAGAAAATCAGAAAATCAGAAAATCAGAAAAATCAGAAAATCAGAAAATCAGAAAATCAGAAAATCAGAAAATCAGAAAATCAGAAAATCAGAAAATCAGAAAATCAGAAAATCAGAAAATCAGAAAATCAGAAAATCAGAAAATCAGAAAATCAGAAAATCAGAAAATCAGAAAATCAGAAAATCAGAAAATCAGAAAATCAGAAAATCAGAAAATCAGAAAATCAGAAAATCAGAAAATCAGAAAATCAGAAAATCAGAAAATCAGAAAATCAGAAAATCAGAAAATCAGAAAATCAGAAAATCAGAAAATCAGAAAATCAGAAAATCAGAAAATCAGAAAATCAGAAAATCAGAAAATCAGAAAATCAGAAAATCAGAAAATCAGAAAATCAGAAAATCAGAAAATCAGAAAATCAGAAAATCAGAAAATCAGAAAATCAGAAAATCAGAAAATCAGAAAATCAGAAAATCAGAAAATCAGAAAATCAGAAAATCAGAAAATCAGAAAATCAGAAAATCAGAAAATCAGAAAATCAGAAAATCAGAAAATCAGAAAATCAGAAAATCAGAAAATCAGAAAATCAGAAAATCAGAAAATCAGAAAATCAGAAAATCAGAAAATCAGAAAATCAGAAAATCAGAAAATCAGAAAATCAGAAAATCAGAAAATCAGAAAATCAGAAAATCAGAAAATCAGAAAATCAGAAAATCAGAAAATCAGAAAATCAGAAAATCAGAAAATCAGAAAATCAGAAAATCAGAAAATCAGAAAATCAGAAAATCAGAAAATCAGAAAATCAGAAAATCAGAAAATCAGAAAATCAGAAAATCAGAAAATCAGAAAATCAGAAAATCAGAAAATCAGAAAATCAGAAAATCAGAAAATCAGAAAATCAGAAAATCAGAAAATCAGAAAATCAGAAAATCAGAAAATCAGAAAATCAGAAAATCAGAAAATCAGAAAATCAGAAAATCAGAAAATCAGAAAATCAGAAAATCAGAAAATCAGAAAATCAGAAAATCAGAAAATCAGAAAATCAGAAAATCAGAAAATCAGAAAATCAGAAAATCAGAAAATCAGAAAATCAGAAAATCAGAAAATCAGAAAATCAGAAAATCAGAAAATCAGAAAATCAGAAAATCAGAAAATCAGAAAATCAGAAAATCAGAAAATCAGAAAATCAGAAAATCAGAAAATCAGAAAATCAGAAAATCAGAAAATCAGAAAATCAGAAAATCAGAAAATCAGAAAATCAGAAAATCAGAAAATCAGAAAATCAGAAAATCAGAAAATCAGAAAATCAGAAAATCAGAAAATCAGAAAATCAGAAAATCAGAAAATCAGAAAATCAGAAAATCAGAAAATCAGAAAATCAGAAAATCAGAAAATCAGAAAATCAGAAAATCAGAAAATCAGAAAATCAGAAAATCAGAAAATCAGAAAATCAGAAAATCAGAAAATCAGAAAATCAGAAAATCAGAAAATCAGAAAATCAGAAAATCAGAAAATCAGAAAATCAGAAAATCAGAAAATCAGAAAATCAGAAAATCAGAAAATCAGAAAATCAGAAAATCAGAAAATCAGAAAATCAGAAAATCAGAAAATCAGAAAATCAGAAAATCAGAAAATCAGAAAATCAGAAAATCAGAAAATCAGAAAATCAGAAAATCAGAAAATCAGAAAATCAGAAAATCAGAAAATCAGAAAATCAGAAAATCAGAAAATCAGAAAATCAGAAAATCAGAAAATCAGAAAATCAGAAAATCAGAAAATCAGAAAATCAGAAAATCAGAAAATCAGAAAATCAGAAAATCAGAAAATCAGAAAATCAGAAAATCAGAAAATCAGAAAATCAGAAAATCAGAAAATCAGAAAATCAGAAAATCAGAAAATCAGAAAATCAGAAAATCAGAAAATCAGAAAATCAGAAAATCAGAAAATCAGAAAATCAGAAAATCAGAAAATCAGAAAATCAGAAAATCAGAAAATCAGAAAATCAGAAAATCAGAAAATCAGAAAATCAGAAAATCAGAAAATCAGAAAATCAGAAAATCAGAAAATCAGAAAATCAGAAAATCAGAAAATCAGAAAATCAGAAAATCAGAAAATCAGAAAATCAGAAAATCAGAAAATCAGAAAATCAGAAAATCAGAAAATCAGAAAATCAGAAAATCAGAAAATCAGAAAATCAGAAAATCAGAAAATCAGAAAATCAGAAAATCAGAAAATCAGAAAATCAGAAAATCAGAAAATCAGAAAATCAGAAAATCAGAAAATCAGAAAATCAGAAAATCAGAAAATCAGAAAATCAGAAAATCAGAAAATCAGAAAATCAGAAAATCAGAAAATCAGAAAATCAGAAAATCAGAAAATCAGAAAATCAGAAAATCAGAAAATCAGAAAATCAGAAAATCAGAAAATCAGAAAATCAGAAAATCAGAAAATCAGAAAATCAGAAAATCAGAAAATCAGAAAATCAGAAAATCAGAAAATCAGAAAATCAGAAAATCAGAAAATCAGAAAATCAGAAAATCAGAAAATCAGAAAATCAGAAAATCAGAAAATCAGAAAATCAGAAAATCAGAAAATCAGAAAATCAGAAAATCAGAAAATCAGAAAATCAGAAAATCAGAAAATCAGAAAATCAGAAAATCAGAAAATCAGAAAATCAGAAAATCAGAAAATCAGAAAATCAGAAAATCAGAAAATCAGAAAATCAGAAAATCAGAAAATCAGAAAATCAGAAAATCAGAAAATCAGAAAATCAGAAAATCAGAAAATCAGAAAATCAGAAAATCAGAAAATCAGAAA
Source organism: Aedes koreicus (assembly GCA_024533555.2). NCBI lineage: Eukaryota > Metazoa > Arthropoda > Insecta > Diptera > Culicidae > Aedes > Aedes koreicus. The sequence goes on from JAHHFK020002120.1 coordinate 3,509, forward strand.
ATCAGAAAATCAGAAAATCAGAAAATCAGAAAATCAGAAAATCAGAAAATCAGAAAATCAGAAAATCAGAAAATCAGAAAATCAGAAAATCAGAAAATCAGAAAATCAGAAAATCAGAAAATCAGAAAATCAGAAAATCAGAAAATCAGAAAATCAGAAAATCAGAAAATCAGAAAATCAGAAAATCAGAAAATCAGAAAATCAGAAAATCAGAAAATCAGAAAATCAGAAAATCAGAAAATCAGAAAATCAGAAAATCAGAAAATCAGAAAATCAGAAAATCAGAAAATCAGAAAATCAGAAAATCAGAAAATCAGAAAATCAGAAAATCAGAAAATCAGAAAATCAGAAAATCAGAAAATCAGAAAATCAGAAAATCAGAAAATCAGAAAATCAGAAAATCAGAAAATCAGAAAATCAGAAAATCAGAAAATCAGAAAATCAGAAAATCAGAAAATCAGAAAATTAGAAAATCAGAGTATCAGAAAATCAGAAAATCAGAAAATTAGAAAATCAGAAAATCAGAAAATCAGAAAATCAGAAAATCAGAAAATCAGAAAATCAGAAAATCAGAAAATCAGAAAATCAGAAAATCAGAAAATCAGAAAATCAGAAAATCAGAAAATCAGAAAATCAGAATATCATAGAATCGGAAAATCAGAAAACCAGAAAACCAGAAAATCATAGCAAGAGAGTTTTTTAGCCGTTCCAAGATCTCTGCTGGACCAATCGATTCACCACGACATTCCCTGCCAACAAATCTCAAAATTCATTTCAACATGCGTTCCACACCCTGTCAAACATAATTTCCACGGCATGTTTCGAACGCATTCGGTGTAATGAATATTACCATATCAATGCGGATGAATATATCCAAGGGAAATTATCTCTCGTCTGTGTGGTTATGTTTATATAGGTTATTTCCCACAGCCAGCCAACTTTTGATCCTAGGGGTGCTGCCAGTGGCAAGCCTCCTCCATCCTCTCGTTTCCCACCGATCGAAAAACCCGCTATTGGTTGTAGTTCACCAAAAAAAGAGCACACCACACGACTGAATATACCTCATTTATCCGAACAACATCCCCCCCTCCACCTCCTTTTCAACACACCGCAGCCAGTCACAACGTTTGCTACTCTCGTATATCCTAGCCCCGGCAGCGATAGCGGTGACTATATCATGCCGAAAAGTTTATGCATAAATAATTTATGTGCGAATTTTATATTTATTTTATGTTTAATTTATGAGTTTAATTAAATTTTTAATCGTTCCAGTAACGGTTGCTCTTTGCACTCGGCAGTGAGGCCATCCCCGGCTCGGGTGAAGGGCAGAGAATCCTTCCGGTCATTCTCCGACCTCGAACGGGTTAAAATGGTCCCGACCATAATCGAAAGGATTTTCAGGTCGACCCGAGCGCGACGTCGATGATTTTAGATTTGGTTGTAAAACGTTTTCTGACTATTAAAATTGCAAAAATACTGTTCCGCTTGCCTATGGCCGGATTTGTGGCTTTGATGGATCAGTAGGTGATATCATGGGTTTTAGATGGGATCAGCCCGGGGTCTCAGGCGGCTACTCAACGTTAATTGATATTATGAATAGTTTTCTATACGTCGCTTTGTTCGAACAACCCTGCCAGGGAGATCTTGAAATTGAAAATAAGGAATTTTATGACCGCTGGACCGTATGACCGTCTTCTAGGACAATGTGTGACACAACTGGAGGAATTCATTAAGGATTAAGTTTTCCTATTAAAGCGTTCTTTGGCCACTGGATATGGACTGACACATGCAACACTCCCAGCCCACACACGCCCCACGAAAGGGACCAATTTTAATGGGTTTCTGACGGACGAACGAATAGACAGTGATTTCTCTGCAATTGTGACCTTGCGAGAGGAGATACTGTTGCTGCAGCACACAGTCGCCGACGTCGTAAAATTTAGCACAGAGCAAGGCTGGGAGGACTAACTATTCCCATTAGAGTTGGCAATCTGGAAATTGAAATTGCTCAGTAAATTCATGGTTGGAAGGGTTTTAACAAGTTTGTTACACACGGTAGAGGAAATTTCTGGACATTTATGGTTGGACAATTCAACGGAATTGTATTTATTAGCTCGATTCATGATTATAATGAGCTGCTGAGTGTCCTGCTTCGTGTCTTTCGGAGAAACAGCGACTCACAGTTTGGAATAAGGCAGAATATTACTACTCTGATAATAAACTGTCCAACAATTGATGATAAGGTTGAACACACATAAGGTGTTGAGAGGGGGGGGGGGGGGTTTCAATTCAAAACCTTACAAAGTACAGCCCCATTTTGTAATTCGAAATGATGACGTAGGACTTCGCTTCTAAATGTTGGCCATTTTGATTGTACAATGGAATATTCTCTAAATTAATATACTTTTTAAGACAAGGCTTAACATATATGAATTTTTCATTAACATGTGGCCCGAAATCAACAAAGTTCTTTATTTATATTGATGAAAAATGTATCGAAATATTTTCGATCGATTGGTGCAAAAATTTGGAAAATATTTGAAGAAGCGACCGAGGTATTAACGCAAAAAAACTGACCACATTTCGTGACGGACGCAATTCGATTTTTTTTTTTAAATTGTACCCCAGTATAGAAAACAAAAACAAAATCCTACGCCAAAGCAACACTCGAAAAGCAGAGCTGAAAAAAATTAAGTTTCAGAAATTGAAGTTCAATATACATATCTGAAAACAAGAGAAGGTGAATAAGAGCAACATAAAAATCGAGAAAAAAAACAAATGATGCTGGTAGAAACGATGTTTTAAACAAGGAAGCTGAAAAAACTGAAAAAACGCAGTTGAAAAAAAGAGAACTGCAAAATACGAAACGGAAATCCTCGTAACTTAAAAAAGCAAAGTTGTGAAGAAAACAAATTTGCAAAAAAAGGATCTGAAAAAAACTAACCTGAAATAGCAGGAAGAGAAGCTGAAAAAAAGCAACTGAATAGAGTGAAGTTGCGACTAATCGAAGATGATAAAATAGAAGCAGAAAAATATTCGTTGCTTAAAGCATGTGTGGAATATCGGAATTTGACTGAAGTTATGATGGATATAGCGAAGCTAAAGATAAGAAATAAAGAGAAGAAATAGATATTCATATCGAAATCATAAAAGTGAAGCTAAATAGTAATGCTGAAATGTAAAATTCAAAAGCGGAACAAAAACTACTAAATAAATAAAAAATTTAAAAAAAAAACCGTGCAAGAAAAACCAAACTTGGAAAGAGCTAAGCTGGAAAAATCAAATTGAAAAAAAATAAACAAAATTAAAAAAGGGAAGTGTAAAACAGAAAAGATATAAGCAATTAAACTGGAAAAAACAGAACTGCAAAAAAAAGCTGAATAAATGAGGCTGAAAATCGCAGTCTAAGAAGGAAAGTGAAGCTGATAAAAGCGAAGTGCCATAAAAGTAACCCAAGCAGCACACATTGGTCAAAAATGGTTACAACAGCTGCACAAAGTCACAAAGCAGTTTATTTAACTGGCTTGTAACAAATGTGCTACTAGGGAAGCTGAACAGAGCGAGGCTGAAAAGAGTGGAGTTAAATAAAACAAAGCTGGAATTCTCAGTAGCACGTTTATTGCTAATCAGTTAAATTTACTGCGGTGTAACTGATTTGAGTCACAATCAAGTTGCTGCAACCAGTTTTGATCGAACTGTTCTGCTTGATCGCTGGATCGAAGCTTGAAGACCAATGTGGAGAATAAGTTAGGCTAAAAAATTAAAGCTTCATTTAAAGCAAAGCTGCAAGAAAGCTGAAAACGGGCAACTTTAAAAATTCAAAGCTGAACAAATGATGCTGAAAACACGATGCCAAAAAAAAGGAAGCCGAAAAAGATGCACCGTGGAAAGTGAAATTGAAAATGAAGAGCTGGAAAAACTGATCCTTTAGTATACCAAACGGAAAACGCGTAACTGAAAAAAAGTGAAACTGAGAAAAACAAAATTGGCTATGAAACCAATTAAGCTGAACGTAGAAAAAAATTAAGAATCAAAGCTGACAAAATTTCAGCTGAAAAGAGTTACGCTGCAAAATATCAAAGACTTTATAGGCGAAGCTGGAAAAGACGAAACGGAAAAACTGAAGTTGGAAATAGGAAAGATGAAAAGAGCGAAGCTAAAATTTGTAAAGTGGAGAATAAATAAGGCTAGTCAACTGAAGCTGAAAACAGAGAAGCCGAAAAAATACAACCTAAAAGAAAAAGAAGCGGAAGCAAGTGATGCTAAACAATTCAAATATAAGGGCAGCTAGAAAAAGCCAACTTCAAAATACGAAACGGAAAAACGGATAACTAAACAGAGAAGTTGAAAAACTAAATTGAAAAAAGTGACTTAAAAAACGCTAAAAATAGCACATTGAAAAAAGTTAATCTGAAAAAAATATCACTGCAAAAACGAAGCTGACAAAAATTAAGCTGAAAATAAGCGTAGATAATCAAAGCGAAGCAGAAAACAGTGAATCGGAAAAACGAATCTGAACAGAGAAATGCTGAGAAAAACAGAGCCGCAAATATTGAGCAAAGCGTAGAATGAATTAGACTGTAAAACTGAAGCTGAAACAAGAGAAGCTGAAAACGAGCAACTTAAAGAAACGAAAATTGGATAAAAAAATAAGCTGAAACAGGTGATGGTAAAAAGAGCAAAGCTAAAAAGGATTGGAGATGACAAAAGTAAACCTGAGGAACGAAAAACTGCAAACGAGCGAGACTGAAAAAGGTAATCTGGTAAATGTAAAGCCGGAAACCAGAATCTTTAAAAAAGTGAAACCAAAATAAGTGAAAATGAAAAAAAAACCAAACGAAGAAAGCGAACCGTAAAGAAGTGACTCGGCAAAGCGCGTAACTGAAAAATACATAGCTGAATAAGTGAGGCTGAAAATGTTAGACTGCAAAAAAAAAACGAACCTGTTAAAAGTGAAACGGCAAAAAGGTAAGCTGAAAAGAGCAAAGTTGAAGAAAACAGAGCTGGAAATATCAAAATTTGAAGAACAAAGTGAAAGACCAATTAGCCTATCAAAACTGAAGCTTTTAACGCCAATCTGCAAACAAAAAGAAGCTGAAAAAGAGCAACTTAAAAAGCCAAAGCTGAAACAAGAAGTGGAGAATAAGAGAGACTAAACAATACAAGCTTCAATTGAAGCAAATCTGGAAAATAAATCTGAAAAAAGTTACTAAAAAATCAAATCTGAAACAAGTGATACTGAAAAAACGATGTCAAAAAAAGGAAGCCGAAAAAGGTGAACCTTGAAAAGTGAAATTAAAAATAAGCAGCTGAAAAAACCGAACCTTTAAAATACGAATAAAAAAAAGCGTAACTGAAAAAAGCGAAGCTGAAAAAAAAACAAAATTGACTACGGTACAAAATAAGCGGATGAAAGAAAACCTGAAAAAACCAAAGCTGAAAGAACAAGGCTTAATAAAGTGAAGCTGAAAAACGTGATGCTTCAAATAAGCAAAGGCGTTAAAAGCGAAGCATGAAAATGCGAAGCGGGAAAAGGGGAGTTGGCAATAAGGAAGCTAAAAAGAGTGAAGCTGAAATTTACAAACTGGAGAAGAAATTAGGCTGATAAAACTGAAGCTGAAAAAGAGAAGCTAAAAAAATACGTCCTCCCTTAGCTCAGTCGGTGAAAGGCACGGCTACAAAGCAACACCATGCAAGAGGTGGCTGGTCTAGGAATTATTAGTTAAGTAAAATTTGTCGACTCCATGGGCATTGGGTATAATTGTACTTGCCACACAATCATACTGATGCAAAATAGGTACCTGGCATCGAAAACTCTTAGTTATTAACTGTGGAAGTGCATTTAGAACACTTAGTTGAGAGCAAGAAAGAAGCAAATTGCAAAAACAATAAGCATGAAACGCTAAGAAAGAGAAGAAGAAAAAAATACAAGCTGAAACAGGTGATGCTGAAAACAACGATGCTTAAAAAAGAGAAGCAAGAAAAAGTGAACCTAAGAAAGCGAAACTGAGAAAGCGCTGCTGTAAAAAGTGAAACTGCAAAATACCAAACGTTAGGTCGCATAGCTAAAAAGAGCAGCTAAACATATTTAATTGCAAACTGTAGCCTGAAATGAGCTAAAAATAAATAAACTGGAGAAAATTATTGAATTGATTAGATTGAAAAAATAAATTGAAAAAATTAAAGCTGAGAAAACGAAGCGGAAAAAAGTTCAACTGCAAATAAGCGTAGGTGATCAAAGCAAATCAGAAAAACAGTGAATCAGAAAAAAAAAAGGAAGTTTTAAAATAAAACTCTGAAGGAAATGAGGCTGGAAAAAATTAAGGCTTGGATAAAAGCGAAGAATGAATCAGACTGTAAAACTGAAGCTGAAGAAAGAAAAGCTTAAAACAAGCAACATAAAAAGTAAAGCTGAAAAAAAATATGATGAAACACGTGATGCTGAAAAAAGCTAGCTGAAAAATCAGATATGTTAGAAGTGAGACTCGGAAATGCAAAACTAAAAAACATTGAAGCTGATAGATTTATCGCTGAGAACACCGAATCCGTTAAAAAGTGAAGCTAATTAAAAACAAAGGAAGAAAAAACGAAATGTAAAAAGCAAAATTAACAGAAAAGAAACGAAAAAGCACGTAACGGAAAAATATGTAGCTGAAAAAGAGCAAACAAATTGAAGAAACGGAACTGAAAAATGTAAAGCAAAAAAAGTTAAACTATAAAAAAAACTAAGTTGAAAAGTGAAACGGATAAAACTGAAAGTGAAAACAAGTGAAGTTGAAATGAGAGTAGCTCAAAAACACGAAGCGAAAACAATCGAAAAGTGAACAATGAAATGTAAAGGTGAAAAAATGAAGCTGAAAAAAGTGACGCTTAAAAAACGAAACTAGAAAGAAGCAAAACTGAAGGGTAAGCTTGATGAAGCGATGCTGAGACAATAAAGCTGGGAAAGGCAAAAGTTTCATAAAGTGAAACGGAAAAACGAGGAACTCAAAAGAGCGAAGCCGAGTAAAATACTGGAAAGGCGAGACTGGAAAAAGTGATGATCAAAAAATGAAACTGTATACAGCGAAACTAACAGCTTAAATTAACATCAAAAGGAGATGATAAATGTTGAGCTGAAAAAAAAAATAAAAAGCAGCGAAAATAAAATTATGTAAGCAGGAAAAAATTAAACAGAAGAAAAACGAAACGGATAAACGCGTAAAACAGCCCACGAGAAGACAATGTTAGCCCCCCACGACGAGTTCAGACTGACGGTAATGTAATCGACGCGGTAGACACATTCCTGTACTTGAGATTTTTGGTGATCGCAAATAACGACATCAGCAGAGAAATACAAAAGTGCATTATGGCTGGCAATCGTGCTTACTTTGGACTCCGAAGGATGCTGATATCGGACAAAGTTCACCAAACTACAAAGTAGACTATCTGCATGACATTAATCAGACCGGTAGTCCTCTACGGAAACGAAATATGAACAATTCTCGAAAAGAACCAAGTGGGAACATTTGTCAACTCCGACTTCAAGTCATTGGATGTATCGATCTCGATGAGGATTTTTTTTCCTGGAACGATTCCAAGATTTTTGTCACCTTAATTGCTGGAGATCAATTCAAATCACTATCTTGCCAACTATGATCCCACGGAAACCTACTCTGAATTTCCCACTTCAAAATTGATTGAACGAATGGTCCAATAACTATGGCAAACTTTCTTCTGGAACGAAGCCAAGAATTTTGACACCCATGCTGCTCAATTCAAATCTTTTTCTGGTCATCCGTGACTCCATGGGAACTTTCTCCGGAGTGACCGTGGATAAAATCACACACACCCCTGTGCATTCATTCCACGACTTTAAATATTACTACTGCTGCTTTTCTATTGAAATATTTAATAAGTATGCCATTTTTGAGACATGGTTTCGGAAATTTGCCGAAGACGAATGATGTCTATTTTTCATTTAAGACAATTTTGAGAAAGTATTCTCTACGGAGAACACTGAGTTGGTAGTTTTTTCTAGGAAGCATAACCCTGCACAACCGAAGCTTCAAATTTTGGGTACACCGATAACTCATTATATGTCCTTTAAATATCTTGTCTGGTTCGATTCAAAGTGCACCTGGAGATCCCATATTGAGTATCTGAAGCGAAAGTGCCAGCAAAGGGTCAATTTTCTCTGCACAATAACCGGGACCTGGTGGGGAGCGCATCCGCAAGATCTTCTAACGTTGTACCGGACAACGGTTTTGTCGGTTATGGAATACGGTAGTTTTTGTTTTCAGTCAGCGGCTCGGTCGCACTTCATTAAACTGGCACGTATTCAGTATCGGTGTCTTCGTATCGCGTTAGGTTGTATGCACTCGACTCATACCATGGTGTGAAGTTATAAACCCCCAGGTGATCGAAAATTTTGAGAAGCTCCTTGAGTTGAATACTCAAACCCGCTTCATGACCTTGTACCATTTGTTCATTTTGATTTATCCATGAAGCAGGAGCTTTGTGGAATTCCAGAGCATCATCGTCCTATAATTGCCCCTGTGATTTTTGCTGCAAAGTTTGGCCATGTTAATTCCACTAAATCGTTCTTCACTGACGGATCTTTGATAGAGGAGTCAGCAGGCTTTGGTATATACAATGAAATTTATAGCGCCAATCGTAAACTTCAAGCTCCTTATTCCGTATATGTCGCTGAATTAGTGGCAATACACTTTACGCTAGAAATTGTTGCCTCATTAACACCGGATCAGTTCTTCATTTTCACGGATAGTCTCAGTTCTATAGAGGCTATTCGCTCTTTGAGGCCGGTAAAGCACTCTTCGTATTTTCTTATGAAAATACAAGAGCTTCTAAGTGCTTTATCTTCGCGTTATTTCACCATCACCTTTGTATGGGTCCCATCTCATTGTTCAATTCCGGACAATGAGAAAGCGGACTCGCTTGCAAAGGTGGGCGCTATGGAAGGCGATATTTGTGATCGACAAATCACCTTCAACGAATTGTTTGCTATTTTTCGTCAACAGTCACTCGTCAGCTGGCAGTATAAATGGAGTAAAGGAGATTTGGAGCGATGGCAACATTCTATCATGCCAAAGGTGTCATCTTGGTTTAGGGGGATGGATATGGGTCGAGACTTCATTCGTTTCATGTCTCGCCTCATGTCCAATCATTATTCTTTGATTCTTGGTCTTGTGCTGAACATCGTGGAGTCAGATCGGAGCTTTATGATTTCCTTCGGGCTCGAGGTAGACAACCCAATGTGCCAATTCGAGATATTTTGGCTGTACGTGATTTGGAGTACATGAAACTCATTTATGTGTTTTTGACTAACATTTGCCTTAGATTGTAGTTAGTTTAACCTGTATGTTTACTATTAGTTTTTTTTTTAATCTGTGTATGTGTGTTTTTGTTTCTTTTTCAAATGTCCAAGTCAAAAGAAAACCATAAATTGTATAGTTATTAGTGTTTAGATAATTTAGAACATTAATTTAATGTGTTATGTAAACCATACTTTAAATTCTCACCATCTTTTCCATCCGTAATTTGTAATTCATATTAACCTCGAGCCGGCCGCGAGTAATCGGCTCTATCCTCCTAACTTTAGTTTTAAGATAAATGATGTATAAAAATATGAAAATTTGGCTCTGTAAAGTTGATTCGATTGAGCCTGTACAAATAAATGATTGTTAAAAAACAAAATTTTGAGAAAGTGATGTTCCCTGTCGGTCGCTTAAAGGCGTCTTTTTAATGGACACACAATGCACAGTGGGCAAAAACGGACCCAAATTCTCATTAATTGAGATGGCGCAGGGTAGGAGTGCTAAACAATAGTTTATCTTATGGGAAAAATTCGAGAAATCGAATGGTGACAGTCTCATTTAGGGCTGACCACAGTAAGTGTCCCATTTTGCCCGTTTCTCCCCTCATTTTGGATGCAAACTAGAATTATCACCTAAAAACTAAATTTGGCGGTACTATATTGAACCACGGAAGCGGAAGCAGCAGACCCGCCTATTCCAGGAAAAAAACGCCGCCTGAAAGAAGCTGAGTGCGAGGCGATGGAGCAGCTGTACCGTTCCCAAGAAACACGGAAGTACTATCAGAAGCTCAACACGTCCCGAAAAGGCTTTGTGCCGCGAGCCGAAATTTGTAGGGATAAAGATGGGGGCATTCTGACAGACGGCCGTGAGGTGATCGAAAGGTGGAAGCAGCACTACGACGAACACCTGAATGGCGCAGAGGACGCGGGGTTGAAGTCCAAGTCGGTGGATGAAATGACTACGTCAGCACAGCAGAGGATGGGAACGAACCAGCTCCCACGCTGAGGGAAGTTAAGGATGCTATCCAACAACTCAAGAATAACAAAGCAGCTGGCAAAGATGGCATCGGAGCTGAACTCATCAAGATGGGCCCGGAAAGGCTGGCCATCTATCTGCATCGGCTGATAGTCCGAATCTGGGAAACAGAACAGCTACCGGAGGAGTGGAAGCAAGGGGTTATATGCCCTATCTACAAGAAAGGCGACAAGCTGGAGTGTGAGAACTACCGAGCGATCACAGTCCTAAACGCCGCCTACAAAGTGCTATCCCAGGTCATCTTCCGCCGGCTTTCACCAAAAGTAAATGAGTTCGTGGGAAGTTATCAGGCCGGTTTTATCGACGGGTGCTCGACGACGGACCAGATCTTTACTGTACGGCAAATCCTCCAAAAATGCCACGAATACCAGGTCCCGACGCATCATCTGTTCATCGATTTCAAGGCGGCGTACGACAGTATCGACCGCATAGAGCTATGGAAGATTATGGACGAGAACGGCTTTCCCGGGAAGCTCACTAGACTGATTAAAGCTATCCATCGGACCGGTGTGCGAAACTGCGTGAAGATTTCGGGCGAACATTCCAGCTCGTTTGAATCACGCCGGGGACTACGTCAAGGTGATGGACTTTCGTGCCTGTTGTTCAACATTGCGCTAGAAGGTGTCATGCAAAAAGCCGGGCTCAACAGCCGGGGTACGATTTTCACTCGATCCGGTCAGTTCGTTTGTTTTGCGGATGACATGAACATTGTCGGCAGAAGATTTGAAACGGTGGCAGAAATGTACACTCGCCTAAAACGCGAAGCTGCGAAAATCGGACTGGAGGTGAATGTGTCGAAAACAAAGTACATGCTAGCAGGAGATACCGAGCGCGACAGGGACCGCCTAGGCAGCAGTGTTACGATAACCGAGAATACCTTCGAGGTAGTGGAAGAATTCTTCTACCTTGGATCCTTGCTCATGGCTGACAACGACAACAGCCGTGAAATCCGAAGACGCATCATCAGTGGAAGTCGTGCCTACTACGGGCTCCAGAAGAACTTGCGGTCAAGAAAGATTCACCCCCGCACTAAATGTACCATGTACAAAACGCTGATAAGACCGGTTGTTCTCTACGGGCACGAGACGTGAACGATGCTCGAGGAGGACCTGCAAGCACTTGGTGTTTTCGAACGCCGGGTGCTTAGGACCATCTTTGGCGGCGTACAGGAGGATGGAGTGTGGCGGCGAAGATGGAACCACGAGCTCGCTGAACTCTACGGCGAACCCAGCATTCAGAAGGTCGCGAGGACTGGAAGGATACGGTGGGCAGGGCATGTTGCGAGAATGCCGGACAACAACCCTGCAAAAATGGTGTTCACCTCGAATCCGGCCGGTACAAGAAGGCGTGGGGCACAGAGAGCACGATGGGCGGACCAGGTGCAACAGGATCTGGGTGTGGGTCGTCAACGAGGTGGGAGAGAAGCAGCCATAGACCGAGTATATTGGCGAAATGTTGTAGATGAAGTCATATCGTAAATACGATGTATGGCTATTTAAATAAATAAATAATATTGAACCACAGTGCAGTGGAAATTTGCATAAAAAGCTGGCAAATGGAACAAACTTTACTATGACCGGATGCCAGAAAGTGGTCAATTTAACCCGATTTCCCATCATACATGCATAAACTCATATACCATGCGGTTTTAAAGATTAGAGCTAGTTATATTACTCTTAATTGCACTGGAGAATCGAATGATGATGCGGTTTTAAAGATTGATTAGTAGCTTAGCCGTTTTTTTTTCCAAGCAGCTTGATGCTGAAAAGTTTAAGCAGTGGTACAACAAAATGGAGGAACTCATCATGACAGAGTTCAACTATGTGAAACGACTACTTCCATATGTACACAACACACGTGTAGGTGCAACGAATGGCTATATTCTTGGAGGCGGTGAAATTAATGAGTCGTAGGCCGTTATCGTTTGTTAGCTGGTGACCGCTAAACTTTCCAATTGTCGGTCTGAACTCCTTCTCCTGGCCAACTTGAGCATTCAAGTCTCCTATGATGATCTTTACGTCGTGGCTTGGGCAGCGGTCGTAATCGCGTTCGAGAGCTGCGTAGAATGCATCCTTGTCATCTTGAGTGCTTCCGAAGTGTGGGCTGTGCATGTTGATTATGCTGAAGTTGAAGAACCGACCCTTGATCCTCAACCTGCACATTCTTTTGCTGATCGGCCACCAACCGATAACGCGCCTCAGCATATCGCTCTTCACGATGAAAGCTGTTCTCAGCTGCCGTGTGTTGCCGCACCTCTGGTAGATGGTATGATTACCTCTAAACGTTCGCGTCATGGATCCCTTGGACACCATCTGCAGCACTACGTTACCGAGTCCGCGGACCTTCAGTACATCGGAGAGTATGCGTGTACTTCCGATGAAATTGAGAGATTTACAATTGGACGTACCGAGTTTCCAATGGCAAATCCTTTTTCGTCGCTGTAGTCTTCGCAAATTGTTTCGGTCTGTATTCCTTTGTTGACTTTTGGTTGAAAGATTTTTTTTACGGTTGGCTCGTGGGGTCAAACACCATCCCCATCTTTTTTGTTTCCTATGTAATCGTGATGTTGACTACAGAATATTTCGGCAATTAATATACTACGTCTTGGATAGTTATCAAAACCTTACTCATTTCATCCGCCGTTTAATGTTTATAGTCATTCTTTAAGCAAATTATAATATTGAAAAGATTAGTGCACACGTCTACGAAGTAATTTCCTTTGACAGTTCATTCGCAAAGGAAAACACGTTGTGTGGTGGCAAACTAGAGATAATTTCTCATGTTATAAAGCAGAATATAAAAGTTTTGCGAAGCAACTGACAACCTGTTTACTGAACGGACGTCACCACAGACTTAACTCATCACTAAAACATCGTATTCTCTTTTCCATTTCAGGATTCCTCAACTGCAACACGAACACGCTTCAGTCGCTGGCTCAACTGCACGGTAAGTCACCATTTACGCTATCCGCTCTAATGTTCCTCAGTTAAGAACCTCCCAGCAATAAATCACGGCTGGGATAACCCCTAAATTTTCCTCTTATCTGTCTATTAAACCCCGAGAAAACTTTTTCCCATATGATCCCAGGAAAACATCCAATGAAATTTAAATAGCACTTACAAACGACAGAGGCTTCCAGCAAGATTGAAACGATCACTATGTGCCATAAGAAACGTCCCGGAATGCAAATGTCTCTCACACAAAGTCTGCACACCAATAATCGTTTCAATAAAAGAAACTACCCAACCCGAGCTTCTCCTCCGGAAGACGGGCGATGATGTGATTATCTTCCTATCATTCTCCTTCGGTCGGCTTTTTAACAACCATCTCTTCAGAGTCTGGTTTTACATTTAGTACATTGTAGAACATCCCTTCAATTGGAAGCCGAATGGCAATAATTTAAGCCGACCGTCGTTCGACGGGTTCAGGTGAAATTTCACATGCTGGGGGGGACAAAAAAAAAATTGTACGGGAAACAAAGAACTTAAAACAATAAACAGGAGGGAATGTGCGTGTGTGCGCCACTCAAACAGGTGCCATAACAGTAATGATAAACATTATGAACATGTAAATGACGCTGGACGCGTGGAATGGGTTTTGCAGGTGCCGTAATTGCGCCTCAATAGAACAAACACGAGCACAGTTGCAGGAAGGGTTTTTTGTTTGTTTAAACGAAAGGATTTGCCGGATGGACGTGTGGTGTCATATATTTGCACACTGTTTTCATTTTATTCCCGCCCGGTGATGGAAGCGTTGCTAGTCCGGTGTGCCAAGTGTTTATATTTATTATTCCTGGGATTGAATGGTATGGAAGCGAGTTTTGCATTGTTTTAAATTTACAAATACAAATAACTGTTCTTGAACAATTTGCATTCAGTGGATTTTGCTACAATGTAATAGTGGATTTGCAGAAGAGATGCAACTAATTGTTTTTTTGGACGTAAGGCAAATCATGACTTGTCTTAACAGGAACTTGCAAAAATAATGGATTGACCTTAATCTACTGATCGAGGTGTCCTCAAACAATTGGAACGTTTGACGGTAGAGAGGAAACCGAGAAGTGATTAAAATAATGGACGTGCTGTCATTGACCGAAATGAGAAGAGGATATTGAAAGATGAAGAGGATTTGGGAAAACCTGAACCTTCCTGTTCGAACCTCACCTGGTTTGTCCAAAATTCAAAACAGCGTTTGTGGCGCTGAAGTCATTTAAAGTAAAACAGTTCCAAACCGCAAGGACAAGTAGAACTTGACAGAAAAATCACGGGCTCAACGTTTGTTCTGCGAATATTTGAAGAAGCTTTCATGCGTTGTTACACTCAAAATAAAATAAAAACAAGATTGTAATGCAATTTCGCATGATTTTGTTTCATTTCTCGCTGTGGATCGTAAATTGGAGAAAAAATGCAACATTGGTTGTGGGCAAAAATGTAACACAGCAATTTGCGTTGGAAACTAAAATGTGTGAGTGAGGTTGTGCAGTGGTATTAGTTGATGTGTGAAATTGGAGGTCGAAAATCAGATGGCTCACAAAAAAATAAATTGTGTTACAAATTGAAAGTTGGTTCGCATGGCGAGGTACTCAGAGGTACTTCAGTGAAGGAAATGGATACATTTTCCACACTTGCATGGCTTCGTTTATTTCCTGAAACGCTTTGTCGATGATCAGTGAAAACAAAAATAGAACACTTGACGGCAGAATTCCAACAGTGGGCAACAGCGTTGCAGCAATCCGGGGGTATCAACTCAACCATATTGAAATGTTGGTGATGATTGAACAAAGACCCAACGGTTGCTTCGACTGTCGAGGCACTAAACGGGACGGCGAAATTTCTTTCGATCTATTTATGTCTGCCAGCCGGTTGCTTACATTTGCTTGACTTCGTTTGGACCTTAAAACGCTTTGTGGATTAAGATGGGCGAAAATGCCTTCTCTGAACCATGTGGAATTATCAAAAGATATGATTGCAAAAACTGCAATTGCATTTTTTGCCACCGTTTCAACTTTTGAGTGTATAGACGATGAAACTTATATTCTGAAAAATTTCAAGCAGCTTCCAGGGCTGATTTTCTTTTCCACTATGGCCCGAAATGCTACAGCTGAGCATATCAGGACGAAGAAGTCATCGAAATTTCCCAAAAAAGACCTTGTATGGCAAACTATTTTCAAGTGTGTTAGAAGGAGTAAATCACTCGTCACTTCAGACACAATCATGGCTTCTGACAATCCTTTTTTTCAGGCGCAGTCAACACAAACGCTCATTCAATTTCATTACCTCCGTTTTGTGCCGTTCCCCGCACACTATTCATTAGTTCATACTACTTCTCGCCATCATGCCTACACCTGCACAGCGGAACGAATAGGAAGCAAAATTCATTCACGCACTCTCTTTACGCTGCTCCCTTCTGATTTTTTCACATTTCCATTTCGTCCAAGATGCAAAGGGATCTGAGTGTAGTGAATGATTGCGAAAAAAAAATGTCAGTTCGACGGCAGTCACCACTAGCGTATGAAGTTTTTCGGTTATTCAAAAAACAGGTGGAATTCGAAAGAAATGGCTACACAGGGCAAGCGAAAATTTCGAGACTATGGCCTGTTGCCTAGATAACTTATTAAAAAGGTTGTAATTATTTTCAATGGAAATGTATGACATTCAGTTGTACTCAATGGCTCATCCAAACACAAACCAAAGGAACAAAACTTGTACAGAGTGAATTATTATGTTTTCATTATCAAAGGGCCAATGAATCATTTTTTTTGTTAACTTAATTGTTTATTTATAAGGCTCAAGTGCCATAGCCATAACGGAGCCGAGTTCTTTTTCATTTTTACAACGATAAAAACTTACTAACTAGGTTAGTTTTGAAAAGCCGAAAAACTCGCGGCTTGGTCGAGGTTAGGGATTACAATGATTCGGGAAGGAATAGGGAAGTAGGAATCTTAACGTTGGCTATCAACAGCAGATTGGCGATGCTATATTGATGCTGTATGTCTGGCGTAGATGTTGCATTGGGTTAAGCTGTAACGATACAATAGAAGGTATTACGGGGGAGGGGGCGAGGTGGACATGTTAAAGCGACAGCTAAGAGAGGATCAAACGAATACATCTATTTGTTTCAAGAACTTGTAAATTAGCCCTATATAGTCCAAGTCCAGCTTACCCAGCACCTCTCTGATATCTTCCTTCTCTGGTTTCCCTCGGGCCCGTAGGGATGCGCAAGGATCAGATCTGGCAATTTCGTAATCGAGGCAATGCCAGACAACGTGGTTGATGTCCTGATAACCTGCACCACAGCCGCATTGATTGGTGTCTGAGAGACCTATTCGATAGAAATGAGAGCCTAACGAGTAGTGATTGGACATTAGACGACACATTACCTTGATAAAGCCCCGGCTAATATCCAACCCTCTGAACCACGATTTTTTTTATACCTGTGGGAGAATGGAATGTAACCATCTGCCCAAATCCTCTGCATCCCATTTTTGTTGCCAGCTGACCAAGGCCTGTTGACGGAAATAGCAAAAAAATCGTTGAAGGCAATTTGTCGATCATAAATATCGCCTGCCATAGCGCCCACCTTGGCAAGTGAGTCCGCTTTCTCATTACCCGGAATGGAGCAATGAGAAGGGACCCAAACCAAGGTGATGGTGTAGGAATTGTTCGATAGGGCACTCAAAAGAGATCGTATTTCGCTAACGAAATACGGTGAGTGCCTTGCCGGCCTCATTGAACGAATAGCCTGAAGTGAGCTGAGACTATCCGTAAAAATGAAAAATTGATCAGAGGGAAGAGAGGCAATTCGCTCTAATGCATAGTGTATAGCCGCCAATTCTGCGACGTATGCGGAGCAAGGATTTTGAAGTTTGAAGGAGGCGCTATGAATTTCGTGAAAAACACCAAATCCAGTGGAATCATTTGTTTTTTACCCGGCGGTGTAAAACTTTCTGTCACTTCTGATATGGCCAAACTTGCTTGCAAAAATTGATGGAATGTACTCCGAACGGAGTGGATCTGGTATTCCACGAGCTTCTTTCTTCATGATCAGATCAAAAACTACAGAAGAACTAGAGAAGTCTTGGGAGTAATCACGATTAGGAACATTCGAAGAAGGGATCACCTCCAGAGTCATGTATCAATGGTACAGTGTCATGAACTTAGTTTGAGGATTTCGTTCGATTAGTTTTTCAAAATTTTCAATTACCAATGGATTTAGCACCTCACAGCATGTGAGGAACCGGAACGATAGCTCCACAAAACGATCTGCTAAAGGAAGAACTCCTGCTAATACCTCCAAACTCATAGTATGAGTTGAGTTCATGCAGCCTAACGCGATACGAAGACAACGGTACTGGATTCGCTGCAGCTTCAGAATATGAGATTTTGCGGCGGATTGAAAACAGAAGCTACCGTACTCGAGAACCGACAGAATTGTTGAACGATACAGCTTTATCAGATCTTCCGGGTGGGCTCCCCACCATGTTCCGGTGATAGTGCGCATGAAGTTTATTCGCTGCTGGCATTTCTGATACAGATACTTAATGTGCTTTCCCCAGGTGCATTTAGAATCCAACCAGACCCCTAAGTATTTATAAGACAAACTTTGAGTTATTATTTTACCCATGAGTTGAAGTGGTATCTGTGCTGGATCACGCTTCCTAGAAAAAACAACTAACTCTGTTTTCTCCGGGGATAATTCGATACCCAGCTTTACAGCCCAGGTAGACAAATTGTCTAGGGTATCCTGCAACGGTCCCTGCAGGTTGTTCGCCCCTGGTCCTACAAATGAAACAACGGCGTCATCCCCAAGCTGTCTTAGCGTGCAATTTTCCATGAGGCAGCTATCGATGTCTCTAACATAAAAATTATAAAAAAGGGGGCTTAAACAAGAGCCCTGAGGGAGACCCTTGTATCTAATTCGTGAAGTTGTCGAAGACCCATGAGAAAAGCTCATATGTTTGTCAGACAACAAATTGTACAAAATCTCATAAATCCATACATATTTGTTATTGATTCATGTATAATCAATTGTTTTATGTTTTATTTAATTGCAATAGACCTTCACATTCCAGATTAACATTCATCTGCCATTGATTGAGCTGTAAAGATGCACTACGGAGCATATTAGCATCGTATGTCTATTTTTACTATTTTAACTATTTCATCATATTATTTTATTATAACCATATTAAAATTATAGGATGACAATAAATGACGATTTGTTGGATTGTATCGTTGGAAGGAGAATCTTATGTTCCCGCGGGTTTCGCGTTAGTGTCTCTGCTTACGGGTCCACCTCACCGTTTTTAGCCCTTCATACAGTGATATTGTGAATTCAGATCGGTGGCTCAATTTGATCTTGCTATTGAGTGAAGCTGCATCCAAGCCCTGGGCATGAAGGGATGGTGGCTACCATACATACCATACAAACGCATCGTCACTGGCAACGTGTCTATGTGCTAAATTTCAGCTCGATTGGATAAAGGGGAAGTTGGTTAACTAGCCCTCCCGAGATCTGCATTGCCCGTGCAAGCCCACGCGCAAACACCGGACACAATCGAATTTAATTTAAAGGGTTTGAAAATAAAAACATCCGCATCTCAGCGGGGACTCGGTGAGCAACATATTCCCTAGCAGAGTGCTGCAGTGTAATCGGGGAATTCGTATATTAGCACGTGAATAAAGTGTGAAAGACACCGCGCCGTCTAGGCCAAGCGATATGTTGGTGTGGAGAAACGAACAAAAAAAAACCTCGTATGCCGCACGCTCCCATTCGTTCGGCAGTTTCAGCTTTTCAATATGCACGAGAAGCGGAAGAGAGAATGCATGAAAAAATCGTCTTCCACAGGACTGCTACGACAAACATCATGATCGCGACCGAAAAACGGCAGAACGACTGCGCCATTTTGTCCATTCATTCTTCCGTTCTCGTTGTGCAAAGGGAATGCAGAAAACGTACGCATTCACGCAGTCACGGGTGAAAAGCGATCCCTCTTCAAGCACTGGACACAATCAACAAAGCGATTGAACAGAAAGAGTGCCTGCCGAAAGGATTGTTACCCTTCATCAGAAACCACAAAGAAAAACCTTTGTTCTGGTACGATTTGGCATCATCATGCTAAAAACAACCACTAATGCACCAAATTGTTCAGAGCTACGTCAAGTCGAGAGATATTAGGCTTTGGTGAAGCGGAAGTTTTTTGGAAAGACACAAGAAATCAAAAATAGCATATGCTTCCGACAAAGTTTGGGCAAAGACGGCCACCACGGTATCTAAAGAATGTGTACAAACCCCATTGGATGGAGTTAAGTGCAAAGTTCGAAAATGTTATGCACATA
The DNA here is from genome assembly GCA_024533555.2 of Aedes koreicus. Classification (NCBI taxonomy): domain Eukaryota; kingdom Metazoa; phylum Arthropoda; class Insecta; order Diptera; family Culicidae; genus Aedes; species Aedes koreicus. Next base: position 23,199 of record JAHHFK020002120.1, read on the forward strand.
CTGAATAACTATGGTTTAACTTCGTGAATTGGTTTATCATAATCTGAAGTTAACAACTACAATAAAAATATCATGCGAAATAAGTCACAAAATTATGTTCTGGGGTGTCCGCATTATTGTGGAGACAGACCTTAAAAATTACAATGAATGAATGAGGCTTGGGAAAATTCGCTCATGATCCTGAAAAAAAGATGCGCTTAACGTTTCAATAAGGGATGTACTCTGATAGTTCGAAAATAAAACCGCCAACGTTAAATTTCGGACACCAAAATACTAGCAGCAAAAAAAATTATACATAATTCAACAACACCGATTGTTTATTGCGCAATAAAAGAGTTATACCTACATTAGAAACAGTTGATTAAGACCTGTGTTACACCTGCTATCAGGTTCCGTACGGTATCCTCAGATACGCCCACCTCGACAATTCTCCATCTTCTCTTGAAATCCTCGATACCATTTGCTTTTTTCTTAGTTTCAAAAAGTTTCCGTTTGACTAGCGCCCAGTACTTCTCTATTGGGCGAGGTTCTGGACAGTTTGGTGGATAGGCTGTTTTTGGCCCGTATTTGACCTCTTGTACCTTAGGGGCTATTCATAAACCACGTAGACTTTTCTGGGGGGGGGGGGGGGGTTTGAACAAAGTCTACGCTCCATACAAAATTTCAAAAAATTGTCTGGACAAAAGTCTACGAGGGGGAGGGGGGGTCTGAGATTTGCAAAAATAAGTCTACGTGGTTTATGAACAGGCCCTTATACCATTCCAGGACGGATCTCGCATAGTGACAAGAGGCCAAATCAGGCCAAAACAGAGCTGGAGAGTCGTGGCTTCTGATAAACGGCAGCAACAGCTTTTGCGGATTTTTTTTTTCGTACATCTTTTTTTTGGTGGGGGGGGGGGGGGAGCCTTTTTTGGGGCAAAACAAAATTTGGGCAGAAAAATATAATACTTTTGGGGGGGTTTGGCACCTCTTTGGCGGGGTGGTGGGGGCGGGCGTTCCTTTGCTTGGGGTAAAAAAGGCCAAGCCGGGGTGTTTTTTGGTGTTTTTTGTGGTTTTTATAATAAAAAAAATTTTTGTGAAATGTGTGTGGTGTGGTAGCTTTTGGTGTGGTGTTGTGTTGGTTTTCGTGGTGGGGGGGTTTTTTTTTTGTTTGTTTTTTTTCTTCTCTTTCTTCTGTTTTTTTTTTTTTTCTTTTGTTTTTCCGCGGGGATGGTGTAAGGAGTGTATCGAATATGAGCTATCCACATACATTTGCGTTGTACGCATGTATTTGTGATGGTTTTTTATGCTCTGAACACTGCATGCTGTGCGTTTGACTGTCAGCTTTCTTTTGTTTACTTGTTTGTGCGGTTCAAATTCTGCGTTTTCAAAATATCGCGTATTGAAAAGGAAGTGAAAATTAAGGTTCTGGACACATGGCTAAGTGAGAAGGGTATTACTATGCAAAAATTGGCGAAGCGGTTTGGAATTCATTATGCGAGTGTTAAAACCATCATTAATAAGTTTGGGGAACACTATTCTTTGGATGAGCTACCAGGAAGAGGCAGAAAACCCGGTTCTTCCAACCCTAAACTGGAGCAGAAAGTGGTATCTCTAATCATGAAGAACAAATCAATGTCAATACGTGATTTGGCCAAAAAGCAGGAACGAGTGTCGGAATGATCCAGCGTATCAAGAGGCGAAACCACCTGAAGACCTACAAGAAGCAGAAAATTTCGAAACAAAGTGCAGAACAGAAGAAGCGAGCAGCAACAAGGGCCCGGAAATTGTATTCGCGTCTTTTGCAGCGTCCGGATGCATGCGTTTTGATGGACGATGAGACCTATGTAAAGGAGGACTCAAAAACCCTTCCAGGTCCACAATACTTTACTGCCGTCGTTGGGGAGGATGTGAGCGATGCGGACAGGTCGATTCAAGTGGAGAAATTCGGTCGAAAGGTACTGGTATGGCAAGCAATATGTTCCTGTGGTTTGAAGTCAACCATTTTTTACACTACCGGAACTATAAATGCGGAAATCTATCGATCTGAGTGTCTCCAGAAGAGATTGTTGCCTTTATATAAGAAGCATAGTACACCTCCACTGTTTTGGCCGGATTTAGCGTCGGCTCACTATGCCAAAATCACTCTCAATTGGCTTGCGGAAAAGGGTATAGATTTCGTTGAGAAAAATATCAATCCACCAAATTGCCCTCAGCTTCGACCCATCGAACGTTACTGGGCAATCGTGAAGAGGGTCTTCAAGAAGACTGGTAAGGCAGCTGGGAACATGCAGGAGTTCAAAAAAAATTGGGCTCAAGCGTCCAAAAAATGCGATGCAACACTTGTCCGGAACTTGATGAAGAGCATTCGATCCGTTCGCATTCGAAGTTCGAAAATTCGTGAAGGAATAACTTAAATTTCATCCGGTCTTCATTATGTTCTAGTTTAACCTCGTACAATAAAGGATCAATTTTTTGTATGAATAAAATATCGGTTTTCAACATAATTTGAAAGAAAGTTTGTGGATAGCTTATTTTCGATACACTCCTTAATGGCTACCACTTTCTGGTCCATTTGTCGGGAGCATGCTTTTCGATTTGTTCCATTTAACGTCGATAAGGAAGCGTGGTAATTGTTGCAAACAAAAAATGGCGTTTGTGGGTGGTTTTGGTTGGGGGGTGAGGATAATGGTTAGCCGGTCGAAAAAAGGCGTTTGCGCTTCCCCTTTTATGATTTAGGGTAAACATTTAGTACCACGAAATAAAGTGGATAGTTTCACCTGTCATATAAGTGAAATGTTTCAGCGATCCGTGAAAATCTACACTGAACGAAAAGTGTCCGAGATTTATCGTGGACAGGCCTTAGTTCGTTGCTTTCGTGGCAACAGAAGACAAGTTATTTAAAAGTACAGCCAATTTCAAATACACGAGATGCCACTGACATATCGTTTTAACGGTAGAACATAAGAAGTTTTTTTTTAAATAAAAAGCAAAACTTCTTGTTCAAAAATTCTGATAATATTTAAAGTGTTTCATTCAATTAGTAACGCGTGCGCGCGTGTGTGTGTGTGTGTGTATGTGTATGTGTGTGTGTGTGTGTGTGTGTGTGTGTGTGTGCGTGTGTGTGTGCGATTACGATCATTCCGAAAAACTTGTGAACTGATCTTCAATTAGTTGAGCGGAATGAATTTGATCATTGAGCCAGGTTTCGGTGAGAACTATTACGTCGAAGTTCGAATCGACGGCAGCTAAGAAAAAGTCATCTATTTTCGTTCGGAGACCACGAACATTCTGGTAATAAGCCAGTAGTCCTTGAAGCAAAGCAGGCGTACAATCAGAGTGACTGGAATCGAAGGGCAAATCAGGTCTGGCTGGGCAAATAATGGGGTCGTACTTGCCTGAAGAAGCGTTTTGGAAGACCCTCTCCCCACTCCCAAACTAAGGCCCGGGACGGCTGCAGATCGTTGGCGGGAATGGCTCGACTACGGTGAGGGGATCGAAGGCTTCCACAATACTAATCTCGGTGCGTCCCAGCATACGGCTAACACTAGCTGTTTCTTGAGGTGCTGTTTCCAAACTTCCTTGAAATATGCTGGAATCGGAGCCTGTAGTTGCGTTTTGGAAGACCCTTTCCCCACACCCGCACGTAGGGCCGGGACGGCTGTAGGTCGCAGGCGGGACACACGATGCCTTCACTCCAATCCTCCGGTAAGTGCTCTTCCTCCCAAATATTGGTAATTACCCAGTGCAGCGCCCTTTCCAATGATTCACCACCGTATTTTGATAGCTCACTTAAAAGTTGGTCAACACCAGCAGCTTTTTTGTTTTTCAACCGAAAAATTTCCACTTCAACTTTCTGGAGGGTTGGGATCGAAATCCTGTAATCATCTGCGCGTGTTCCTAGATTTATTTCCGTGACACCTTCGATTGCTGTAGCATTGCTGTTCAGGTGCTCGTCAAAGTTCTGCTTCCACCCTTCGATCACCTCACACTCATATGTGAGAAGGTTACCTTCCAAGTCTCTGCACATATCGGCTTGTGGTACGTTTGGCGCGCTTTTTCCTTCGAAAAATAGAATTATGGCTGTTCCGTACATGTATGCACCGATCCACATTCGCGGTCCTACGGTGCTGCAACATTCTCGCCCGTGCTGAATTCTTCTCTTCTAAAGGGTGTCCACAGTTCAATTGCATCACTTTAAACACGTCCTCAAAAAAAGTCTCTCAACTGATTATCATGATATATTCAGGGAATAGAAAACAATGTATAATCTTGGTTAAGGTATTTTTATTTCACTGTATTTCTTTACCAAATCCAAAAGCCCGATCTTCGATTCTTCTTAATACCAGGTATAAGATTTTGTACAACGCTTGAACCGACATTTTTTTCCGCTTTAAACCATAACTTCAACATTTCCTGTTCTGTAGTGACAACTTTAGGATGCTTATAAATTTCGTGCTTCATTATAGCCCAATATTTTTCGATTGGCCGCAACTCTGGAGAGTTTGGGGGATTAAGATCCTTCGGCACGAAGTTGACACCATTCGTCTTGTACCACTCCAGAACATCCTTGGAATAGCGACAAGAGGCTAGGTCCGGCAAAAAAACTGTAGGAACTTTGTGTATTTTGAGAAACGGAAGCAGTTTTAGCTGTCCTATTCTGTTTTTCATTGCGGTTTGGAGCTTTCTGAACTTTGAATGACGGAGCCCGGCTCGTTTCTTCGGCTCGCTTTCTGCACGAAACTTTGGTCAAGTGAAGTTTTTTCGCGACATCCCGAACGGAACAGTTGGATTTGCGTTTAAAGGCAGCAACCACTCGCTTGTGATCCTTCACACAGTAAGGAACACTTTTTCTACCACTCACCTTCTTCCGATCGACAGTTAAACGTTACCCGAAACGTTTTATGACACGAGACGCTGTAGACTGGTGACTTTTCAACATCTTTCCGATGACTCGGTACGAAAGAAGTGGGTTGTCGAGGTGCGTGTGCAAAATGTTCTCACGTACTTGCTGTTCCTTCGACTCCATTTTCGAAACTACGACACATTTCACAATGAAACTCACGCAGTGTGAACAATACACGCTGAGGTCATTTCACCCAAAATTTCGTTGAAATCAACCCAAAGAGCGAAATGTTACAGCTTATTGAAAGTGATGCAATTTAACTGTGGACACTCTTTACTAACTGCTTGCTATCCAAGAGTCATTTTTTTCGATTTGATGCAGAAGTACTTAATGCCGATATTGCAGTGCTACCAGTGGCGGTTGGAATATGTTCCCAGCCATCTTCAAGAGTAGCTGCGCCAAGCTGCTCATCCGTTGTTGGGTTGGAAGACGGAACGTGGAGTAGGCAAATGAATCATGAATTGCATCAGTTCCTGGGAGAACCTCCAATCGTACACACAGCAGAAGTCGGTCGACTAGGGTGGGCTGGGCATGTCGTAAGAATTTCGGATGACAACCCAGTTTAAAGATTCGAGAAAGAAAACGAACCGGCACAAGGCACAAGAAAAAAAGGCGCGCAACGAGCAAGGAGGATCGATCGGGTAGAGGGCGACCTGCGGACCCATTGTAGATTGCGAAGCTGGCGAGGTGCAACCATGGACCGAATAGAACAGAGACAACTTCTGTATACAGCAATGACCACCCCGGTCTTGGTCTGATTGAATAGACTAGACTAGACTAGGCTCGTGTATCTGTCTGACTTTTCCTGGAAATGCTCCATTATCAGTGTGCACTCAATCATGTTTGACTAATTTTTTACCGTTCCACCCTTTATATTCAACATCTGTACAGAGAAAATGTCGATTTTTTGAATAAAATCATCGAAAGTGCCAACAAAAAAAACTCTCAGACACCCAAAGTTCTCTCATATAAATACTTTACCTTTTGCAACTAATGACTCGCATAATTGGCTTCGACTTGAAAGAGGGAAGAAGAAAGGGAAAACGCGCACATATTTTCAAGAATCTATGTCTGCCGCCCCGTATCTTCGATTGTACCACGCACGCAGCCTGCCGATGTATGAAATGTATATTTGTAATAATTTCCCCGAATTAGTGCGAGCGAACGCATTTTGCGCTTCTGAGGATTCAATTTAATAGCAAACTTTATTTTCCCTTCGCCCTTGGCATGGGAGGAAAGCATCCGGAAAACGCGTGTCGAAAAGCGGATTGAGACGATAAAGCAGAGTACCATTTCATCCGGACTCGAGAAGGTATGGCGGGGTGCGGGGGGAGGTGGCAGCAAAAAGGTACACAAACCCCGTATTTCAGCGATAGGAGCGTGAAGGGAATTTGTTGGAAAAGGGGGGGGGGGGGGGGGGGTGTGTATATCCAGTTGAGGCTGGTTTTGGCCAGAGGGGGAAAATTGTTGATGGTTTTTTGGAATTTCATAACATGCTATCCTGGGACTGGGAGCGTCGGGATGGGAACGGCCAGCCTGGGTGCCGAGGAACGAATCCGAGTTATATGGTGTAACACAAAGTAGGCAATAAAAAGCGATATATTTCGACAAGGGTCGGTTTATTTTTTTTTTTTTTGCTCCACCCTCTGCCTCTTCAAGTAGGTTTTTCACGGTTGGAATCCGGTTTCGCTCGGCAGGTGCGTATCCTTGAGCAACTGTTGTTGTTGCTGTTGTTGTAGAACATCACAAGCAGTTACTACTTCCGTCGAGGGGGTAAATGTTAGTTTTTACAAGTGGCTGGGTTCAATATATTGACATGAGATTGCGAGGATTGCGATTCTGCCGGAAATGAGTTTCATCGAATGGATCATCGGAATTGCCGGAATGTTCGATCGCGCATACGGAAGGATGAAAATTGGAATATCGTTTGAGTGGAAAGTGTTTTCCGGGTGCGAGTGCGTGGGAAAATATGTGAACAGTTTCAACTACAACTACATATACTTTGTCAAGAGGAATGACATGGTTTCACAACTTCGCACATTATATTATATCCATCAATCCAATTCGCTGTAACCCACAAGAAACAAAGATAATGTAAGTCTCTTCGGGATCCATAAATCCCTCCTGCTGTCCCTTGCCACGGAAAAGGAATCATCTGCAACCGTTCAGGAACTACTCAAGATATCGCCGTTCTCAACAATTTAACGGTGCAATAAATATTATTTATTCTTTCACGGCCAGTTTGTAGCAAACACTTCCGCCTCCTCCAGAGCTGAAAGCGCAGACGACCGAGATAAACTTTAACGGTCATCTGTATCTTTTCCTATGATCATAAAAAACGAACGACCTACTGGGGTACCTTCAGGGGAGGCCAGCTCGGATGATATGTGGGTGTTGTTTTCTTGAAAAGTGTCCATCAGAGCTGTTGGTCATCAAATGGGTGACGATCGGTGGACAGGGATCCAATAGAAGTAAGTACAAGGACGATCTCGGTCAGGATGTAAAGTTCATTCGATTGCCTCATTTCGATGGTAATACCCAGCATACATTGTTGGCTAGGTAAAAAGATTGGCTTGCGTCATTGTCTTTCGGTTGTCCAGTTTGTATGTCCGGCAAAAATGATTTATCTCCACCTTTGTGGGGAAGAAAATCTCACGATCCACTGTCGGAACGATTCAAGGGGGATTTTACATAACTGACGAGGCAACAGCAAAGACACGCAGCTAATACAATCCGGCAGAATATGAAGTAATGCAACAAATCACGAGAAGGGAAGAAAAATGATTCTGAAACTTATCAAATAAGTAAGAGCTCTAAAAATAATAACGGACTAGGTTTCCTCCTGAAAATATAGGGAAATCCTACAAATAAATACACTAGATGAAAAATATTAAATGGGCCTTTTGAAAACAGAACTTTCCCAGCAAGTAGTTATTTTGACTGCTTTTATTTTCAAAAGAATTTTAGTTTGCAAGAAGTCCACAGTTTTGCCAAGTGCACAAGCAAACGGTGAAGATCGTATCTTCCACGCTCCGAAGTTTTGGTTTTTTCACCGTTTGTTGCATTAGAATTCAGTTATTTTTTTCTCCTCGCCATTATTTTCGCCGCAGTTGTGATCGAATTTTAAGTTTATGAAAAAGAAAACGCGCAGTTTAAACAGCGCAGTTAAGAAAACTAATTAATTGCAATTGGCAAGTGATAGGCCATTTTGCACCGCATCTCTGTGTGGTCGCGCACACCAGCAATCTATCTAGTGTTAGCATTTATCCGTTCATCTGCCAACTACCAGCGACCATCAACATCATCATCATCATCATTATCGTTGAGCTCCACTGCATGTCGTTACACTTAGTACAAGGGCTGGTAGCAGGTCACTTTTTAGTGACTTGGTCACTATTTTGAGTCTAGCCACTAAAAAGTCACTATTTGCATCCAAAAGTCACTAAAGTCACTATTTTCGCAACGCCGATTGTAAAAAGTTTAATAAAAATCACTTGTGCCTATTGTACAATAGTCAACGAAATTTAGCGATCTGGCCACACTTTATAAAAGTCGAGAAATATAAACCAGAAACCTAGATGCTCTGGCAAACGCTGTCCCACCTTTACCTTAATTGAACTTGTCAAATGCAGAGCGCTGGTCGGTCACAGCACTCTAGATAAGCTTGAATGTGAAACACGTGGTCCCATATTACACCATCTTTCATTATTTTTACAATTTTCGAGCTATTTCATAATAATTTTTCATATTTCTATACATATAAACCCAGTGAACTCCATGACGAATTGAACGGGATAGGAGTAAAACACTTAAAACGTTTAACCAATGTTATATATATAAAAATGAATTTCTGTCTGTCTGTCTGTCTGTCTGAACTTTATAGACTCGAAAACTACTGAGCCGATCGGCGTGAAATATTGCATGGAATGGTTTTAAGGGCCGGAAAGGTTCTTATGATAGTTTGAGACCCCTCCACTCTCTGAAAAGGAGACTCTATACAAATGAAACAGAAATTTCTGCGTAACTCAAGAACTTATCAAGCAAATGGACCCAAATTTGGCATGTGGGGGTTTTTGGAGGCAGGATTTTTTTTCTATGGTGATTCGAGACCCCTTCCACATGGGGTTCTCATACAAATGAAACAGAAATTTAAACCAAAAATGAGAACTATCCAGATATCTAAAACACAAAATGTGTATCTCTGATAGAAGTTTGAACCCCTTCTTGGTCAAGAATAGGGGATGCTCTCAGTGCTGCTACATTATGCACAAGAAGTTAATCTCAGGTTTTGCAAGAGAAAATTACGCCCAAACTGACAGGATACGGCGTTTTTGAAGCTTAATGTTTTGTCTATGAAGTGCTTCTAAACAGAAAGAAAAACCATGGTAGAAACTTACGATTCGAGGGTTAAATTAAAAACACCTAAGTTTAATTATGCAGAATTTACACACATTAGCAAACAAAAATATTTAAACAAAACTTATTCCTAAACAAAACCATAAAAGCACCATTTCTATTGAATTTTCATTAATTTAGTTGCAACCGTAGTAAGGCTCACTCCGGGTTAAGCTAGAAAGCAAATAAAGTGTCCATTGAAGAAACTACACCGAAGATTGCAAGTTATGAACTCCAGGACGGTTTGAATTACCTAGAGGATCTCAAAGTTATAAAATAATGACTGTTGGACTTCCAAAAGATTCATTAAATATGTTTGAATACATATGGTCACCATATATAGCTCAAAAATCAATGTCACAACTGTTGATATTATGTTTTGAACTTAAGGACAGTTTGGAGTACCTAGAATATCTCAAGATTGTCGCATTATGTATGCTGTTAAATACATATTGTCCCTTTGCACACTCCAAACACCTACTGTTACAACTGTAGATCTTATGTTCTTAACTCAAGACCAGTTCAGATGACCTAGATCATCTCCGTTTATTTCATAATGTTTTTTACGTTCGAAAATATTTACTGAATATGGTTTAATACGTATCGTAACTTTTATATAGCCCAAACATCTATAGTTACTACTGTAGATCTTAAGTTCTGAACTTAAGGACAGTTTGTATGACCTAAAATATCATAAGATTATCAAATAATGACTGTTGACCTTTCAAGATGTTCATTCAATATGTTTGAATAAATTATGGACGAGAACGGCTTTCCCGGGAAGCTCACTAGACTGATTAAAGCTACGATGGACGGTGTGCGAAACTGCGTGAAGATTTCGGGCGAACATTCCAGCTCGTTTGAATCACGCCGGGGACTACGTCGAGGTGATGGACTTTCATGCCTGTTGTTCAACATTGCGCTAGAAGGTGTCATGCAAAGAGCCGGGCTCAACAGCCGGGGTACGATTTTCACTCGATCCGGTCAGTTCGTTTGTTTTGCGGATGACATGAACATTGTCGGCAGAAGATTTGAAACGGTGGCAGAAATGTACACTCGCCTAAAACGCGAAGCTGCGAAAGTCGGACTGGAGGTGAATGTGTCGAAAACAAAGTACATGCTAGCAGGAGGTACCGAGCGCGACAGGGACCGCCTAGGCAGCAGTGTTACGTTAGACGGCGATACATTCGAGGTGGTGGAAGAATTCATCTACCTTGGATCCTTGCTTACGGCTGACAACAACAACAGCCGTGAAATCCGAAGACGCATCATCAGTGGAAGTCGTGCCTACTACGGGCTCCAGAAGAACTTGCGGTCAAGAAAAAATCATCCCCGCCCTAAATGACCCATGTACAAAACGCTGATAAGACCGGTTGTTGTCTACGGGCACGAGACGTGGACGATGCTCGAGGAGGACCTGCAAGCACTTGGTGTTTTCGAACGCCGGGTGCTTAGGACCATCTTTGACGGCGTACAGGAGGATGGAGTGTGGCGGCGAAGATGGAACCACGAGCTCGCTGAACTCTACGGCGAACCCAGCATTCAGAAGGTCACGAAGGCTGGAAGGATACGGTGGGCAGGGCATGTTGCGAGAATGCCGGACAACAACCCTGCAAAAATGGTGTTCGCCTCGAATCCGGCCGGTACAAGAAGGCGTGGGGCACAGCGAGCACGATGGGCGGACCAGGTGCAACAGGATCTGGCGAGTGTGGGTCGTCAACGAGGTTGGAGAGAGGCAGCCATAGACCGAGTATATTGGCGAAATGTTGTAGATGAAGTCATATCGTAAATACAATGTATGGCTATTTAAATAAATAAAATAAATAATGTTTGAATACATATCGTAACCTTATATAGCATAGCATAGCATAGCATTTTCCGAGCATACACAATCCTGGGTTGGCTATTGTAGAGACAATGGAAGCGCCAGAAGAGCTGCCTTGGGTGTGACAGGCCCTTCATCCATTGATATCTTTGTACAACACCTGGCCAGGTCCTTATGATCAGCAAGGGATGGGAGGGAAGTGTTGATTAGATGTCTACTTAAGAAGATGCTGAGAACTCATGCTACCTTCATAGACATCTGGAGTTAGAAGTTGGAACGGATTGTCCGGGAGGCTTTCCTTGGCGAGAAAGCATATGCATAATGATATGTATATTGGTCGTTGGGATTGACGAAGTTAAGAAAGGTAATGCACTCCTTTGTTGTCCACACAGGCGTTTCCTACTTGTATCCAAGCTCCAAATCCAAGAGTGTAGCGCCTTTTCTTGCGTGAGAGCTTGACTGTCGGTTGGGACATGAGCACTAACTCTTATCCTAGCCTTTTACGGCTTATGGTTATAGCGCCATTACTCGCTTTCTGGAAAGAGAAGAAGGACACACATACACACATACAGACACACACTCTCTCTCACACACACACACGCACACACACACTTACACTCACACATTCGCATATTCATGGTTTGTAAATACCTTTAGATTAAACCAAACGGTCAAAAAATTTATGTACGATTAAAGGAGTTTCCCCCGCTGAACAACAAACGTTACGGGAGCTTAAACTCTACTGATACCAAAAATATAAAAAGTAAAAAGTACTAAGCTGAATTCCACTCAATAACGTCTCCGATCCAAAAAAAAACCGATCAGGCAACTAGCATCGAGCAATGCCCATAACCTCCAGCTGAAGACTGAAGGGTATCGTTTAATCGCGCAATTTCTTAATAATCCGACTAGAAGCACACACTCAAGTCCAGTTGATAATTACGTCGAAACATTGTCGAAAAAACTTCACATGCTAGATTTCATAGAAACGATTGAGAATACATATCGTAACCTTATATAACCCTAAAAGCTACTGTTACAACTTTGGATCGGAAGTTTTGAACTGAAAGTACATTTTGGATGACCTAGAACCTCCCAGAAAGATACAAAAATATTTAACGTTTATCAACGAGAATTCAATAATACGCATGCATATGTACAATATTCTAAAACAACGCTTTACACTATTGATAAGGCATTTATTTGTTTCTTCCTGAACTTTCTCATGTTCAGGATGTTCTTGGTCGTCAATTAGGCCTTACACTCATATTTTCTTTTGTATTTTCCAGGTATAAAAAGTGATGGAAAACAAATTTGCTGAAGACAGTGTACACTTTTATACAGTCTGTGTGATTTTATACAGCCATTATCTTTTTGGGGACATATATGACCCCTTAGGCCTGAAGGAGTTAATATTCTTTTTATGGCAAGGCTTCACATTTGTGAATTTTTCAATAGTATGTGGCCCGAAATCAACAATGTTCTCTATTAAAATTGATGCGTAGAAATACTTCCGATCGATTGGTGTAATAATTTTGAAAATCTTTTGAGAATTTACTGAGATATTAATGCTTAAAACCTGACCACTTTTCGTGACGATTGCAATGCGATTTTTTAAATTGTACTCCAGTATAGAAAACAAAGACGTAGTCCTACGTCGAAAATCTGGTTTGCAGATCTCGTTTATAATATATTGCCAGTGCCCACCAGCCGTTGTATCTAGTGAAAGCTCCAAGTATGTTGTGAAAATCGCCAAGTTACTTCCGATTCAGGTCAACTATGATCTTCCTATTGACGAATAGAACTTGTTAAAATGCTATGTGCTGACCTTGAGTAAAGAGAACAGAATTGAGGAGTATTGGAACTAGTTATTTTCTACGAAAACGGCTGTAGGTGAGCCTAAATACCCTCAGATGATTCAGGTAGTGTAAACAGCTTCACATGACAACGGAAATGAAAAGCAAGATTCTAGCACAAGCCAATGTAAGAACTTGAGTGAGTTTCACTCCACAATGAGACAAATGGGGACAAACGATTTTGCATAGGTCTAGTAGATGGAAGTTTTCACTTTCAGTTTATCTATATTGTGTTTGCAAATATTTGCAAACTAGTGAGTAAGATATTTTTGAAAAACGTATTTTTTTAACACTTCAACTTCTACAATTTTTTTTATCATAACCAGCAACCATCTTGTATCTTCAAAATGTGCGTCTTTTTATGCCCTTAAAGTCATCCGAACAAATTTTTCGAATTCAAATTGAAATTAAAAAAAATTAGAGCTAAAAAACTGTTTTTTAAGTCCCACCCTAAGGAAAGTTAGAAAAACTGTTAAAAAACGATACGTAGATGTGATAGAAGTTAAGTTTTTCCAGCAAAGTTTCATTAAATTAAATTATCTACAATTTTGTGCACGCAAAATTTCCTCTAAATCATAAGAATGAAAAGTTAGAATTTTTATTATGAACATAATAGGACTACCCTAGTCATCACCCAAAAAAAAGATAGATCTTATTTTTAAGATAAAATCTTCCAAAGAAATCATATGTCTAAAGTTAATGGTTTTCGAGTAATCGATTTTTGTCGCGAAATTCGTACCATAGTGGGCGGGGGCGAAATCTGACCGGAAACACTAAGCAGGTGGTCAAGTTATGCCGGTGTGGTTCGATTAGTGGAGGCGTTTTTTTTTTACATCAGTTGGTTTATTTGTTAGACTCAGGCGTGTGAAACACTTTGCAGAGCCGATATTCAATATTGTTGATAACAAAGTTTTATTTTTTCTTTATTAGTAAAGTGGGGGCAATTACTCAAGGCTGGCTCGAGGTTAATGGGTCACATTATCGTTTGGAAAGGGCTAAACAGGTAACTTATTTAAGCCATCATTTGCTGCTCATGGTTGCATCATATACCAAATCCGCGGTCTCTGTAGTCCCTTTCAGGAATTAAGCCGCAGATGGGTGACCACAGCTTGCTGGGCAGGTACAAGTAGCACGGAAACAAAACGAAAATATAACTGGGACACAATGGCAGGGGATTTATTGGAGTGAAAGTGATGACATTGAACTCTTAGATCAGACCCATGTTAGTCATTGGGAGAGGGAAATAAACCGATCGCTAGAACCAGAAAAACACAATAGGTAATATAAGAGCACGATCGGTTGAATTCTCTTTTGCCAGTCAAGGGGGTATCCTCCCTCTTGCCTACCCCGCATCTAGGGTAGTTTGGTAATAGATTATGCGTCCGATTGTATACTACCTTCATATGCCCTCCGCTCGTTTTCAACTTGTATCCTTCAATTTTCATAACCTGCCGTTACTCTAAACGGAACTATCAATGCTTTCTCTTCAATTCTCTTAGTTCTAGCAATAAATTACTGTCCACTCCTAGAGCCTCTCATGTTGATGGAAATTATCTGCTTCTGACAAATTTCATCACTAAATATGATTTTACATAGCTAAGTTATGTGTTTACAAGTAATTTTGGGCCACTGGTTTCAAATATGCTATCTAAATTGTCATATTAAGCCACACTTCCGAGATATGGCCACTTTATGGTCCCCTGGAATATCCGGAACATCCGAAAAAATGGTAAACTCATTAGTCTCGTCCTAAAGCAATAAGATGCTTTTCAAAACCATTTGTACATAAAATGTAAGAAGTAAAGCGATGTGGAGAACAGTTTTAGGTTCTGAGTGGCCATTGAGTGGTCTACCGGAAGTTCCGGAACATCCGTAAAATTGGATAATTCAGCAATTCCATACCAATCAAAAAATTTCGCAATATTTGGTAAGACTTTTCCCAGCGAAAAATATATGATTCCAATTTTTCTTTTTGTCACTAGGGTTACCTATTTTGAGATAGAGTGGTCCAAAAAACGAAATCTTAGAAAATATATATTTTTCGAATAATTATTACTTTTGAACCACTGAAGCGATTTAACTTTTAAAATGGTGACAAAAATGAAAAATTATGAGTTATAGTATTAAGAAAACGTATGAATATACAAAATTAAATCTTATACAAATCAAGCATACAAATGTCCAGTTTTTTTTATTTTGGTGGCGACTACAATGTTCATATAAATTTTATTTAAGAGAATGCAGACGAATTTACGTTAAGTCATTATAATGATTGTAATGATTTATACAAAATGTGTGCACTTATTTATTTTACCCCTCTTACAAAAGAAGTGTATACAAATCGCTTGGAAAATCGACTTTTGGTCCGAGGCTCGAAGGACCGAGTGTTGCATACCATTGAACTCAGCTTGTCAAGATCGCATTTTTCGGCTTCTGGAAGATAAACAATATCGAAATAACAATATAAAGGGTGTCCACGATGAAATTGCCACACTATGAAATTGCTCTAACTTTTTAACCGTTGGGTAGAATTTAATGAAAATTTTGGTGGGTTTAGTTCATAGTGCATTATTTACATCCTGCAAATAATGCACTATGAACTAAAGTCCTGTGATGCACTATGAACTTAAAGTCCTGTGATCAAAACTCGCGGAAATGGAGTCGAAAGAACAGCTCGTGCGTGATAAAATCTTGCGCATTCATCACGAGAACAAGGATCTCTCGCATCGTTCCATCGCTAAAACGTTGGGAATCGCGAATTCCACGGTGTCGCGAGTGATTAAGCGGTTCGAGGAACGGTTGACCACCGATCGGAAGCCCAGAAGTGAAGGAAAAAGTATTCCGTACAACACCAAAAATCACAACCGCGTAGTTGGGGCCTTCAACCGAAATCCGAACGCCTCCGTTCGGGATGTGGCTAAGAAGCTGCACCTAAGCCGAAGTTTTGTCCAGAAGGCCAAAACTAAGGCTGGGCTTCGAACGTTCAAGGTACAAAAGGCCCCTAATCGCGACGAGAAGCAGAACAAGTCCGCCAAAACCCGTGCCAGGAAGTTGTACCTCAACATGCTGACGAAAGTTGAATGCTGCATCATGGACGACGAAACATATGTGAAGGCCGACTTCAAACAGATCCCCGGCAACCTGTTTTTCACGGCCAAGGATAAGTTCAGCGTTCCGGAGCATGTCCGCACTCAGAAGATGTCCAAATTTGCGAAGAAATTCCTGGTTTGGCAAGCCATCTGCACGTGCGGGAAGCGGAGTGCACCTTTCGTACCCCGGGACACGATGAACGGACAGGTGTACATAAAAGAGTGCCTCCAGAAGCGGCTGCTTCCTCTCCTGAAGACCCACAACGTCCCAACAATCTTCTGGCCGGATTTGGCCTGATGCCACTACTCCAAGGACGTGCTGAAGTGGTATGCGGACAATAAGGTCAATTTCGTGCCGAAAATGTTCAACCCTCCCAACACTCCGGAGCTCCGCCCCATCGAGAAGTACTGGGCGATTATGAAGCAGCGCCTTCTTAAACGACCTAAGGTAGTGAAGACAGTCGAGGAACTGAAGAAAGTATGGGTTTACATGCAAAAAACGGTTGATTCACAGGTTGTGCAGAATCTTATGGCCGGGGTTAAGGCCAAGGTGTGGGCATTTGCGTATGGACTGTAAATAAAATACGAGTAAAATGGTAAAATGAAGTTTAATAGTTATTTCTCAATCC
Organism: Aedes koreicus; assembly: GCA_024533555.2. NCBI lineage: Eukaryota > Metazoa > Arthropoda > Insecta > Diptera > Culicidae > Aedes > Aedes koreicus. The sequence continues at coordinate 39,878 of JAHHFK020002120.1, forward strand.
CTGAAAATTTGATGGCAATCGGATGAAAACTCGAATTTTGCGAATCAATTTTGTGTGTGGCAATTTCATCGTGGACACCCTTTATCATCAGCACGCTCTCTGTGACGCAAAAAAACAAGGTGAAATAAATTTAACATGAATTTGAGTTTGAAATGACAACAATAACTGAGATTTATCACTTCAAAAATGCGAAAAAGGATTGTAGGATCGATTCGCCTTAGGCATCTCAGGCCTTGAATCTGCAGTTGGTTTTCCAAGCAGGCTATACTTTTTCTTTGTCAAAATGTATGGTAAAAATTGCGTCACTCTAAAACGAAAGAGATACACAACTCTTCAGATATTCTGAATGATCCGGAGGACCATGCAGTGACTAGTTGAAATTGCAAAAGGGGTAACTACAGTGAATTCGTTCTCACATAACATGTAAATTTACTTCAAAATAAAAACCTAAATTTAACCATGTGCGATCTTACCCTTTTTCCCTGAATACGAACCCAGATGAGGTCATTGTAGTCCTGGAAGCTTGTTAACATCACCATTGCACTTATTTTTGTGCTATCATTTTATTTCATGGGTTTTTGATACAAATCCAAATCTGGCCACTTTCCCGGGAGTAGCCGGAACATTAACCTGGATGTTGTCAATGTGGATCTGGACTTTTGATATCATCACCATTGGACTTATTTTCATATTCTTTTGTAATTTGAGGTGTAACATGATGGGTTTTTATCTAAATCAGAAATTGGCCACTTCACCGGGGGTATCTCCAAAACCAGTCAACCTGTTTCAATAAAATTCGTATGGGACCACATAACCTTTCATTTGGCTGTTGTTTCATTGAAATCGGTTCTGTAGTTGCTTGGAAAAGTGAGTAAGAAATTTCATTCCACACATACACTAGACACACACAGGCATGTTCAGTTCATCGAGCTGGGTTCGTTGTACATAACACTCGGCCCTTCAGGCTTTGGATCAAAAGTCGGTTTTCTAAGATATATGTATTTACACTTCTTTGTAAGAAGGGAAAAACCGTGGTAATCTAGTGCGAGATTTATGTATTTACCAATCTTACGGGTTTTCCAGACATTCCAGGACTCTGGCCTTCCGGAACCGTACTTGCGCAAGTTTGCGCAAGATGAAACTCATATTTTCGGAAAGTTGACAAAAAAATCTTTAAAATAAGCCTATTGTAGTATATGTGCACATGTGTGCTCACATTTGAAAACTTAATGAAAGATTTTTTTCCGATTCTACATACATTTTAACGACTGTTCCAGAAAGTATAAGCACACCTTATTTTAACGGTCACTTTGAATATAATGAAATATTTCAACATGTTTTGTCTGCGTCCTTTTGTTTGCACATTTCTGAATGACATAGCATCAAAAAAGTGCTCAGTTTTGTGTTACCTATCAAAATACGCGGTCTTACCCCGGAACAACGAAAAAGTATCGTGCACAAATGGTGCATTGTGAGCGGACTCTCCTTGAGAAAATTGGCCAAGGAAGAGGGTGCAAGCGTCGGAGCGGTACGATCTGCAGTTCGAAAATATAGAGAACAGTGTACGTTTGAAGATGCGCCGAAGAGTGGTCGGAAATCCGGTCCTGTTAGTTCAGATATCGATAAAAAGATCAGGGATGCCTACAAGCGAAAACCAGCGACTTCCGTTCAGGATGTTGCGAAAAAAACTAGGGACCTCGTCGAGTAACGTCATGCGTGCCAAAGAAAGACTTGGGCTAAAAACATACCGGAAGCAGAAAAAACCCAAAAGGAACCCAAAACAGGCCCCGTCCGTGAAACCACGGGCCCGCAAACTCTACGATTCGTTATTGTGTAGAAATTCTGGGTGTATAATAATGGACGATGAAACGTATGTGAAACTAGATTACAAAACGCTTCCCGAACCACAATTCTATACTGTAAGCGAAGACAAAGACATTCCCGAAACGGAGAAGGCATTTTTTACCGAAAAATTCGGTAAGAAAGTTATGGTTTGGCAGGCAATATGCGAGTGTGGTAAAACATCTAGTCCGTACATCACAACGGAGACGATGAACACTCAGAAATACGTTAAGGAATGTCTCCAGAAGCGATTATTGCCGATGATCAGGCAGCACGAAGGTCAAGTAGTGTTTTGGCCTGATTTGGCGTCATGTCATTACGGAAAGGACACTTTAGAATGGTACAAAAGTCAAAATGTATGTTTCATGCCGAAAGACATGAATTTGCCGAACTGCCCGGAGGCAGGGCCAATCGAGACTTTTTGGGCTTTAACCAAAGCCAAGTTTCGAAAATTCATAAAACCAGTGGACGACATCCAAAAATTTTAAAAAGGTTGGCCAAAAGTGGTCGAAATGGTGGGAAGTACCACTGTGCAGAAGCTAATGGGTCATGTTCGAGGAAAAGTTAGGAGTCTTGGCTATGATTAAATATTTTGATTAAACGAGAGTTAAATATCATATAAAACACAAATACAAATAGGGTAACGGGATGTAATGTTAGCCTAGCTCCCTCATTCGGCCTATGTAACGAATATGTCATTAATTCGGCGATAATCAACAAACTTATGTTGCTATCAGGATTGCCGATTTATTTCAAAGCAGTTAAGACATTATTAATCAATTTATAGTTGTTCACTTCCGCGTAATTAACGATTTCCTTACCTTTTGAGACACCATGGTTTGACTGGTTAAGCTGAACAGATTATCTACACGATCTTCGAATGATCTAAATTTGGCTAAATAAAACCAATAAACCAAGTAATACAGCCAAGATGCACAGAAAATAGTCACGCGCTCTAAACTTACTGTTCACAAAGCTAAACTTACAAAGATTTAACTAGAAAACCGTAGACCCAATGTTAGAAACATATTTATTTCTATGTTCCCAACTATGGCCTGTTGTGTGAAAAGCATATTAAAAATGGTGTTACTGATAAAATTTTCAATCCAAATTTCTGAGTTTCGGTTGTATGTTTTCCAAATGGCCCATTTAAACACAAACCAAAGAAACAAAATCTGTGTAGAGTGAATTATTATGTTTTTATTATCGTATGGCCGATAAATTATATGTGAGAATCATTTAAGTGTCAATTAACTGTTTTATTAAAGTTTCTTTTGTTAAATTTTGTGTTAGGTGAAGCCAATGCATCTGGCAACGCCTTAATTCAGCAAATCTGAAAAAAAATCGTACGTAGTCAACATTTAATAAATTATGGAGAGTGTGAGCTGTTTAGTGGAATACCTGTAACTAGAAAATAAGAAGAATGATTAGTAATTTTCATTTAATTCCAACTACCTTTATTGCTTATCTTGACAGATACGCGTATTTCGTCTACAATGTGCAGACTTCTTCAGTGTCGTGTACTAATACTCGACTGGTAAAACATCTAGTCCGTCTAGTCTAGTCGAGTATTAGTACACGACACTGAAGAAGTCTGCACATTGTAGACGAAATACGCGTATCTGTCAAGATAAGCAATAAAGGTAGTTGGAATTAAATGGAAATTACTAATCATTCTTCTTATTTTCTAGTAACATTTAATAACAAATCTATCGAATGGGACGAAGTTGCATCCACAAATAGACCCAACTTGGTGCTTACAGACCAACATTATTTACATCCATATTCCTTGAAAGTTTTGGACCGTATAAAATGAGTTGTGTAACATTTCGTGATACATAATACCAAATGGCCTATTAAACATATCTAGACAAGGATACAACTAGTTAAATATTGCTTCCAGCTCATATGTTTTATGAGTTATAACAAATAATGTAATCGATTGTTGCATATTAGGCTGAGTCAAGGGACACATACCCTATGATTTGCCAAATAAATTATCAAAACTAAAATAAACATGATTTTTTTGTTATTTTGAAAGTGTGCTTATACTTTCTGGAACAATCTATATATCTCGTGCCCTTGCGTAGTTGGATAACCTTTGTAGGACTTAAGATGATGGTTAGGATAGATATGCTAGAACTCAATAATGGGTCAGAGCACAAAGATTAACCGGCACTAGAAATAAAAGCCTTCGTTGCTGTGATAATTACTTGAAATCGTTGTTTGTTTGTGTTCATTTTCGAATCATTCTTCTTCAGCATAAATCTGGATGGATACTCTAGTTGCTTTCCCTCTGCACTAGAGTATGAATACCGCATCCCAGCCGGCAACGGCAATTGGGTTGCGTACAGGTCCAATATGGCGACATTACGAACGACGGGTAAGTACCCGGTTCAGGAGGTTTTGTCTACCTCAAATTTTGGCTTCGTGGTTGTAAAAGCGAATGGAGCGTTCTTCTGCACCTGCTACGCACCGCCAAGATGCTCGATTGAACAGTTTTTCAACATTGAAATGGAGAGGAATCGATAATCGATATAACCTTTAGCAGTCCTGGGCTGCTTAATAATTGGAGGGTGGATGATGGCTACAGCCATACTTAGCGGTTCGTTATTGTATCATCCACAATACAAGGCAGCGTGCGGAAGGAAAAGTATCCACTCCATTCACCCGCAGATGGAGGACGCCCTACTTTGACGTAAAGACATTTAAAGAGGCCCTTGAGAGGGAACAAATCTTACGCGAAACCCAGGAACATTGCGGTGAACGACTCGTATGTCACTTACACAAGCATGTGACGAGACCGTGCATAGGAAGGTCAAACCTAGGATGTGAGGTCACCGGTGTATTGGTGGACGGAGCCAATTGCCGACTTCCAGAGAACATGCCTCCGCGCAAGACCGAGGATGCAAAGAGCGCGGACCAACACTGAAATAATGGAGCGTAGAGGGGCTCTAGTCGCCACAAAGGCCACGTTAAAGAGGGAGATAAAGACCAGAAGTGAGCCTGCTTTGAGGGCCTGTGTCAAAAGGCCAATACGGACCCATGGGGAGACGGCTATCGGGTGGTAATGGCCAAAACCAGAGGAACGGCGGCTCCTACCGAGCAATCACCAGAGCTACTAAAGCTGATCGTTGGGACACTCTTCCTGAGCCACGACCCGCCCTGACCGCCCGCCACCCCTGCCACCGTAGATTTGTCTCAAGACCAGCGTTACAGTACCCCAGCCCATAACGCTGTTATTGCGATGGAGGGATGGTGAGCTCAGCCGAACATTCACATTGACATATAGACCTATATGTCTGTTGGATACCGCGGGTAAGGTGTTCGAGAGGGTAATCCTCAACAGACTGACAAAATACACGGAGAGTACAGGCGGTCTGTCTAATAACCAGTTTGGCTTCCACAAAGGCAAGTTGACGGTGGATGCCATTCTGTCCGTCACCAAGACGGCTGAAGTGACAATACAGCGCAAGAGGCGAGGAGTTCGCTACTGTGCAGTGGTTACCCTTGACGTGAGGAGTGCGTTCAATAGCGCCAGTTGGGTAGCTTTCGTCGACTCACTTCAACTCCTCCAGGTTCCTGGGTACCTGTACATGATTCTGGGAAGCTATTTCCAGAATCGGATGCTGGTGTACAATACTAAGGTAGATCAGAAACGTGTTCAAATCACCGCAGGCGTCCCGCAAGGTTCGATCCTCGGCCCGGTGCTATGGAACACGATGTACGATGAGGTACTATGGCTTGAGTTCCTGAATGGGGTGGAGATCGTCGGGTTTGCAGACGACATCACCCTGGAGATATGCGGTGAATCCATTGAGGAGGTGGAGCTAACGGCCTCGCACTCCATTGGCATTAGGGAGAGATGGATGAGCTCCAGGAAACTGGAGCTAGCCCATCATGAGACTGAGGTCACGGTTGATAACAACTGCAAATCTGAGTAATATACAACGATTAGTGCAGGTAACTGCACAATATAATCTAAGAGGTCCCTGAGGTATTTGGGGGTCATGATTGACGATAAGCTGTCCTTTATCAGCTAAGTCGATTACGCCTGCAAGAAAGCCTCTATGGCTATATCGGCACTATGGGACAGTTCATAAACCACGTAGACTTTTTTGGGGAGAGGGGGGTGTTTGACCAAAGTCTACGCTCCATACAAAATTTCAAAAAATTGTATGGAAAAATGTCTACGAGGGGGGAGAGGGGGGTTTTGAAATTTACAAACATAAGTCTACGTGGTTTATGAACCGGCCCTATCCCGCATGATGTCGAATAGCTCGGCGATGCAAGGGAGAAAGCGTAAGCTCCTGGCCAGTGTCGCCCTGTCCATACTTAGGTAATGGCATGAATCACCGCGTAGAGTACCAAGAGCTACCTAAGTGAGCTATGGGAATGGAACCACTCCACCAAAGGTCGGTGAGCCCACCGACTAATCCCGGAACTATCCGGGTAAGCGGTCACGACACGACTCCGGGCAACCTGGTCCAGATGATGTGCCAAGACCGGGATATGCATAGATCTCCAACAAAAATGGCGAAAAAACCAACGGCAGGATGCAGGGACCACCTAACTACTGAAACCCGAAGTAGTAGAAGCACCCTTAGACGTAGTGAGTGCTATTTCTCTGGAAATGCAAACAATCCCTCTTCGATTCACCTGAACCTCAGAAACGTGTATCCGTTCTCTTCGATAAACACATAACGCAAAAGCTGAAAACACGACTTGGGGAATTTGTATAGGACTTAGTTGGAATTAAATGTAAATTTCTAATCTTCCCTTTCATTTTCTAGTAACAGGTATATCACTTAAAAGTTCGCACCCATCAAGATTCAATTATACAATGTTTCATCAGAAAAATTCATAAACAGGTCTGTAGTCAAGCAACAACTAAATTTTCTTTCCCATGGTTATTTCCATTGAAAAAGCTATGGGATTTGCAATGGTTTATGCTAGGTTTCACAACGATTTCAGCATTCCAAATCTTTCATCTTTTTGACTTCAATACCACGGGCAGTTTTATTCCTAACGATACACTGTGCTGATGTCCGCCACCCACTCGAAAAGAAACGGAATTACTGCACTCTCTCGCATCCAACTCGATAAAACGGACAATAAAGGTAACCTTTCGACGACATGGGTAGGATTATATCACCGCAGTTTAATTTTGTGTGAAATCTCATGTGATGACCATTATTTTTATTCGGTCCACTATGTCCCATGGAACGAGATTTCCGATAGCAGAGGTATTTCTGGAGATTACTATTTGATCCTTCCTAGAACTTTCATAACTCCTAATATTGGATTCCTCACGGCGGCGGTAAAATCATCATTGAATGGATAAATTATGAAAATCCCGGGTCATTTACGAAACACTTGGTTCGCCTCATATTTCCGAATGCGGAGCTTCATCAATCTTGTCGAAAATAAAGGGACAACCATCGGTGCCAAACGGGAAAAAAAAAGAGATCTCCTATTTATATATGCCTTCCGGGTGGGATTCAAAACAGTGGGAGACATTCTAAATCTTGCTTCCCTCCTATCATTTCGACTGTGTGGTTGGGCGAAAGCAAAACGTGGACCGCACCCGGAGTGAACCTGAACCGATGACAACGTTCAATTGTTATTGCCGGTACGTGCTCGGAATGCCTATGCCGACCGAAAGGTACTTTCGAAAACGACGACGACGATGATGACGGTGACGATTCAAATCTCCTACCCTCGGTCCGAATGGAAGAGAATGTTGATGTTTCCCGAGAGGCTAATAGAAGAATTGACCATTCTTGCAAGCCTACCTCCTTGAGGGCATACGTGTCCGGGAGGAAGGATGGAACTGAAACGGATGTTTTTCGGAGGCTGCGCACGTGTCATAAATAGTGGGACGCAATTTCGCGCTGTTGACTTTGTATTAGTGCGTTTGACGGTGTGGACAGGGTGGAATATGCATAATTTCTTCCTTCAAAATAGCACGTTGTTGCTCGTGATCTTAAGTCAATGCACAAATGTTCTTACTGGCATGTACCCTCCTAGTTGAAATTCAAGATTGAGTTGAGGAAAAAAAAAACGCCTCGCAAGCTGATTTATGAGTAAAGTTACTTGAGAATTTACGTAAATTAAAGCCCAACCTAGCTTCTTGAAAAAAAAATTCCCATGTGTAAACCCATTAAATGTATTGTAATCATACAATTCAATCTATAGTATGCACAATAAATAGTATTGTTCACAACGATAAGATGACAATAGGAGTTGATGTCTCCACAATAGAATTGGGTGTAAATTAACACATCGACAATAGAAAAGTGGGGTTGTTATGTATCTTAACTATAGAAAAAAAAAATTTCGAACAAATTTGAGTCAATTACTATTAATTGTATTGTTTCTCAATTGTTGAAGTTCCTAGCATATGGAGTGAATAGTAAATCTTTTGTAATGACAATATGTATTTTTGATTTATCTGATTCATGAACAATAAGATTCATGGACGGATATATATTATAATGTAATTTTATGTTATTGTATTGTTATTGTTTGGTTATTTTTATCCGGGTTGTGAGCCATGGTGAACTGTGAGTCGAAATTTTTCAACTGATAGAATTGAAATCAAATCAACCCTGTAGTCTGAAATATTCTGTTGCCGTCAGTATATTAAATTTTTCAGTTGTTCCGTTCGCTATCTCTTTCTCAATCAGTCAAAATTAAATGACCGTTTAGGATTACGCTTAACTTTCAGTCAATATGTCTGCCATTTGCATTTATGACCACTTCCAAACGACGCCTGAAGCTTATGTAAAGACTGTATTCGATGTAATTTGGACACACGCAATTGTTCGTAAATTTTTAGCGTGTGGGTAATAATTATTGAAATTTTAACTGAATGTATTTCATTGTGTTTTGTCAATTGTGTAATGAGTTTCGTGAAAATCGGTCGAGTGATTTCAGTGATGGCTTTGAATGAAGAAATAGTGCACCAACAAATTTTGGGCACTCACTTCGAAAACCCAAACGCTTCTCATCGATGGATCGGAAAACAGCTCGGAATCGCACATTCAACCGTATCTCATGTGATCAAACCGTTCAAGGACCATAAGACAACCAAGCGGGAAAACGGTAGTGGCAAAAAACGTGGCACATCAAATCCGGAGAAGGCCAGGATGGTATTGAAACAATTTAACCGTTATCCCAACATTTCGATCAGGGAAGTTGCGAAAAAGGCGAAAGTTTCAGTTTGTTTTGTGCAGAAAACAATGAAACGTTCTGGATTACATGTGTACAAGGTCCAGAAGGCACCAAACCGGAGCGATAAACAGAACTCGGTGGCCAAAACTCGTGCAAGAAAACTGTACAGGGAGTGGCTCACAAAACCGTTCTGCATTGTGATGGACGATGAGACCTACATTAAAGCCGACACCAAACAAATGCCAGGACAGGAACACTACGTCACCACCTCTAAGTTGGCCGTTCCGGAGAGTGTACGGAAGAAGAAACTGTCGAAATTCGTCAAAAAATTCCTTGTCTGGCAAGCGATCTGCGGATGTGGCAAAATGAGTCAGCCCTTCATCACCTCTGGGACCATCAACGGACAAATCTACAAGGACGAATGCCTCCAAAAACGACTTCTGCCCTTTTTGAGATCTCACGATGGCCCGACACTGTTTTGGCCGGATTTGGCATCGCCACTATGCCCGGCCCGTCTTAGACTGGTACAAAGATAATAATGTAGTTTTTGTACCAAAAGACGTCAACCCTCCAAACACTCCGGAACATCGCCCAATTGAAAATTTTTGGGCAATCATTAAGGCAAAGATTGTTAAAACTCCAAAACTGATAGAAAATGAACTTGAACTAAAGAAAGTGTGGTTAAAAGTAAGTAAGCAAGTCGGTCCTATCATTGCCCAAAATTTGATGAAAGGGGTCAAGGCAAAGGTGCGGGCATTTGGGTTGGGAGAAGAGGTTCAATAAATCAATGATGTCAAAACTTAACCATTTAGTAGTACTTTATTTCCAGAAAGTTTGAAAAGAATCGGGCTCAAGGAAAAATTTTGGTGACCTGTTTTGTGTGTCCAAATATCATCGAATACAGTCTTTAGACCTTGAAAATTTTCTATGGAGGTTCGTAGAGATTTCAAGTTCAATTAAAGATTTTCACATACAGGTGCTTCAATGTTTGCCCATACACTGAAATCCAAAAAAAAGAAAGGGGGGGGGCCCAGGGGCACCTCCCCTTGGACCAAAATTGGACCATGTTGTCCTTCAACAACATTTGCGTTTTTTTTTGACGTTTTGCTGGAGCACAATTTTCACATCCTTGCCGTACGTAGATGTAATCCAAGACAAAACTTAAGGATTCCTACATCTGTTTTCACTTTCAAGCCTTCTTGAGCATGAGAGCATGAGCATGATTGACCACCCGAGGTTGCAACTCCGTTATTGCCAGCTCACCTGTGATCACACCGAGAATCAACAGATGATGCTTGGGACTAACATACATCCGCAATGTGTAATAACTGTGGATCCCAAAGTTAGACAATACCGGCGCCGGCCCCGACCGAAAGCAGGTCAAATAAGGAAAGGGTAGGGATGTGTTGACGTGATACTCGCTGATACGGCGCACTACCACAAGAAATCACTAGGATGTAGGATAAAGGAATTGAGTTGGTAGCAGGATTCGTTTTGGTAAACGATCCGCTGAATCTTTGTTTATGTTACTTTTTAGATTATTCCTCACAACGCCTAAAAGTCGATTTGAATCGATTTGAAGCAACAGTAAATATTCAGTAGGAACCACTCCCAAATTGTGATGGTGATTTACTTCGGTAGGGAATCAGTCAAACTACATTTCAGAGTAAATTTAATTCAATTTAAACGAACAGTAAGTGGGAAGCACTCACAAAGTTTGAAGGTGATTTAATTCGTTAGGAAAACAAATGTTTAAACTATGTCTTACATTCCACCTCTGTGTTCTTCAGGTGTTCATCGTAGTGCTGCTTCCACCTTTCGATCAACTCACGTTTATCCGTCTAGATATTTCCAGCCTTATCCTGACACAATCTGCACGCGGTACAAAGCTTTTGCAGAATGAGTTGAGTTTCATGAAGAAACTTCGCGTTTCTTGAGAAGGATGCTCCATTTCTTCATACTTCAATTCCTCCAGGCAGCGCTTCCTAAAGGCTGGCTAAAAGTAAATTGGTACGCACAAATAGACACGTAACTCGTGATTCAATAAGTTTAAAAAGTCCATTAATGGTTATTTTACAGTACTTTTATTAAAACTTCAAAGTTACAGCATTGGATGGTTATATTTCTCTAGTTCGAATGAAATCTCGAACCTTCCTGTTGGTGGAGCCCATCATCGCGCATTTCTTGCACGTTGCCCGCATTTGCTGGAAGACCTTGACTTCCCCGCAGCTTCGTCGAAGTCGCTGCTTTGAAATTGCCGAGTATTTTTCAATTGGTCGAAATTCCGGCCAATTCGGAGGATTCATCAGCTTGGGGACCAAATCGATCTTGTTGGCAGCATTCTACTCCAGAATCACCTTGGAGTAGTTGCAGCTGGCTAAATCGGGCAAAAAGATGACTTTTTCAGGCATTCTTCGGAGTAAACTTGGGATGATATCGTCGAGGATGTGACGAATAATTCCGCAAATTGCTTGCTAAATCATGGCCTTCTTCGTGAGCTTCTCGGCAAATACGAACTTAAATCTTCACGGTACATCCGGGCCAGTCGCAATGTTAAACTTTTGACCGGGAAGCTGCATAAAATCGAGTTTGACGTATGTTTCGTTTTCGTCAAAGTACCGCCCTTGTGTTTCCTCAAAACACGGACGTACAAGAGCCTTGCACGCTTTTTGGCCATGTTTCATGTGTTGGTTCGTATGTTTACTCGCTTGTCCTCCTCTGGCAAGGGATGTTTCACTCCGTTTGAAAGTTGGCGTTATATCTTTTGGCCACATATCGGATCGAAAGACCGGGGTTGGATTTAACGCACCTCAACACCTTGCAGCGCAGCTGACGATCCCTGGTTCCAGTTTTTTCGTAGGTTTGCTGATTCGTTTCTTCACTCAGGATTTCTTTGAAGATATTTCTGGAACTAGTCGGTGGGTCCACCGACCTCTGCCACCTGGCCGTCGATGTAGCTCTGGTGATCTTGCGGATTCCTCTTGTGCCCCTTTGTTCAAAGCACTCCGCGTCCTCTTTTATTGTGATGCCAATGGGCATCATCCCCGCTAAAACGCATACCGCGTCGCGTGACAATGTTCGGTATGCGCTGACCACTCCCAGGCACATTAGCCTGTGAGTACTTTCGAGCTTACCGAGCTAGCTCTTAGTACTCAGGGCGGTGACCCATGCCGGCCCACCGTACCTCATTATCGACAAGGCGATGCTTGCCAGGAGCCTGCGCTTGCTCCCCTGTACCGCTGAGCTGATCGACATCATGCGAGATAATGCCGATATAGCCGTGGAGGCTTTCTTGCAGGCGTAGTCGACGTGACTTGTAAATGGCAGCATGTCGTCGAGCATGATCCCTAGATACCGCCCTCTTCGATTCGATTGTGCAGTTACCTGCACTAATCGTCGCGGGTTGCTCCAATTTTCGGTTATTGACGACCGTGACCTCAGTCTTGTGGTGTGCTAGCTCCAGTTTCCTGGAACTCATCCATCCCTCCACTATGCCAATGAAGTGCGAGGCCGTTAGTTCTACCTCTTCGATGGATTCACCACATATCTCAAGGGTGATGTCGTCTGCGAACCCGACGATCTTTACCCCGTTCGGAAATTCAAGCCGTAGTACCTCGTCGTACATCATGTTCCACAGCACCGGGCCCAAGATCGAACCTTGCGGGACGCCTGCGGTGATTTGAACACGTTTCTGGCCTACCTCAGAGTTGTACACCAGCACGCCATTCTGGAAATAGCTTCCCAGAATCTTGTACAGGTATCCTGGCACGTGAAAACGTTGGAGTGAGTCAGCGATAGCTACCCAACTGGCGCTATTGAACGCATTTCGCACGTCTAGGGTGACCACCGCACAGTAGCGGACACCTCGCCTCTTTCGCTGGATTGCCACTTTGGCCGTTTTGGCTACGGACAGAATTGCATCCACTGTCGACTTCCCTTTACGAAAGCCGAACTGATTTTTAGACAGACCGTCTAAGCCCCCCGGGTACTTGGTTAATCTGTTAAGGATTACCCCATTCGAGCACTTTACCCGCTGTATCCAACAGGCAGACCTATATATGCTGATGGGTTCTCAGGTGGCTTCTCTGCCTTTGGTAGCAGTACTAGAATCTGGTTTTCCAGGCTTCCGGGAAGACGCCCTCGTCTAGACATCTTTGAATCGCCACCCTGAACATTCCGGGCGTCAGTGAGATAGCCGTGTTGATGGCCAGATTCGGTATACCGTCAGGTCCTGGCACTTTGTTTAACTTCAACGATTTGCTTATCGCAATGATTTCTTCGATTGTGACGGTCGCTTCGTCCCTTTCGTCCGCAGTGCCATCGTGGGGCAATTCTGCCATCATAGGGGGCCTGGGACTCTGGTCGTGACTCGGGAAGACTCCTGATGATGACCTGTATTAGCTCTGGTGATTGCTCGGTTGGAGCTGTCGTGCCCTTGGTTTTAGCCATTACCACCCGATAGCCGTCACCCCATGGATTCCCGTTGGCTTTCGAACTCAGACCCTCAAAGCAGGCTCGTCTGCTGGCCTATATCTCTTTCTTAAGCGCAGCCTTAGCGGTGGCTAGCACCGCGCGGCGCTCCGATCTTTCCGGGTCCGATCGCGCTCTTTGCATCCTCCTTCTAGCTTGGTGGCAAGATCTCCAGAGGTCTGCGATCGTCTCTGTCCACCGGCAACCTTCCATCTCTAGGTTTGACTTATCTGGGCATGGTTGCGTCGCTCACTCGTGTGAAAATTGATACGAGTTGATCCTCACGAGGATTTTGGATATCGCTCAATCTCTGTTCCCGCTCTAGCGCCTCTTTAAATACTTCATTCTCGAAGTACGACGTCCTCCATTTGCGGACAAACGGAGTGGGTGTTCCTCCCTCTGCGCGCTGCCTAGCTCCGTGGGTGATGCTATAACAAACCGCCAGATGGTGGCTATAGGTTTAGCCATCCTCCACCCTCCAGTTCTTCAACAGCCCAGGGCTGCCGAACGTCCCGTCGATAATCGACTCCGCTCCATTTCTATGGTAGGTACTACTAGTACCTACGTTGGCCAGGTCTACGCTGAGCCTGGCCAGGGCCTCCAGCAGGATCTGGCCCCTTGGGTTGGTGAGGCAACTGCCCTATTCTAACGCCCAAGCGTTAAAGTCGCCCGCTACTACCAACGGGCTACGACCAGTTAGCTCCGTTGTCATTCTATCTACCATTTGCGAGAACTGGTCTACCGACCATCTCGGTGGCGCATAGCAGCTGCAGATGGACACTCCGTTCACTTTTGCGACCGCGAAGCCCTCGTTTGAGGTGGACACTACCTCCTGGACTGGGAACTTGCCCGTCATCTATATTGCCGCCTTCTTGGACCTATCTGCAACCCAATTTCCGTTACCGACAGGGATACGGTATGGGTCGGATATTATTGCAATATCCGTTCCCGATTCGCGAACTGCCTGACACAACAGTTGCTGGGCCGCCTCACAGTGGTTTAGGTTCAGTTGTGTTACCCGCACTGTGTTTGACATTCTACCCTTGTATCCCGGGCACTTGGGACCCCCCGTGACGTGCTTGTCATCTGGTTTCCCAGAGCACGTCATGCATTTGGGGAGCTCCTTGCAGTCCCGAGCCTTGTGGCCTTTTCCTCCACACCTTCGGCAAAGATCGCTCCTATCGGGGCCTTTGCATTCCCACGACATTTGCCCGTTCTCGAGGCACTTAAAGCAAGCCCTTGGCGGCTGGGACAAACTCAGTGGGCAGACAGACCATCCCACTTTGAGTTTTTCCGCTTTTAAGATAGAGTCTGCGGCTGTAACCGGCAGACGAATTGTTGCCACTTGAGTTCCAAGTGGACCCTTTCGCAGCCGTATGGCTGTGGTGGCAACCTCTATTCCACACTGGGTTATGATAGCCGTGGAGATTTTGCCGGCATCCGTGATCTCATCCAAGTTTTTGCACTGGAGAGTCACTAACGTGGCCAAGGCACGTACCTCCACTCCCGCTTCTAGGGCCTGTTCGGCCAGCTTCTTATACGCTGGGCCCTTCAGCTTGGTGTCCTTCTTGAGCTCGAGGATCATTTCGCCGGTACGAGTGCGGTGGATACTCCGCGAGCTTAGCGTCTCCGCGCATCGCCTTGAGGACCTCGGAGTACTTAGACTCGTCGGTCTTAACGATGGAGGCCTCACCGCGGTTACGCTTTCGAGCTAGGCTTCTATGCTCTTTTTCTTTTTGAGATCTGTTTCCCTTTTTCCGGACCTTGGTCCAGGGGTTTTCCCTACCTCTGGAAGGGTCGTCACTCGTACCTCTCCGGTTATCCCGTCCGTTGCTGGGACCGGCCTTGTCACTTGTACCGCTCTTAGCCCTTGGTGTGTCACGTGCCATCGAGGTGGCGTTGGCGCTTTTGGCACCTTTACCGCTCTTACCACCTTTGCCGCCATTGCCTCTTTTACCACTCTTGGTGCCGGGGTCGCTCACTTCACGCCCCGCAGGACGTGCAGTTGGACCCTCCAGTCCCGACACCACGCTCGCAAAGGTCTCTGAGCCCATGGGGCCGTCAGATACCAACCGCTTCTTTGAGCCACCGGGTGCGGTATCCCCCGGCGACTACCTTGCCCGCTTCGACGTCCCTGTCACCACGGTAGGTGGGGCGGGATCTCGCGCTTCCGTCTGCGTATACTTGCAGACGGATTCCCTGGTTTTTTCGGCCGCGACCAGCCTTGCCATTTCCCTGGCACTTTGGTCGGCTAGAAGCTTAGCCTCTAATTCGTCCCTCTCACGACATGCCGCCTGAACGGACCTACGAAGCTGCAGTAAGCTATGTTTAAGGTCCTTGCTGATGTTGTTGCGAGACGACGTACAGTCGATTATCGCGTTCAGCTGTTCAGCGACTACCAACACTTTTGGAAGCGTATCGTGCTTCCTCTCCACGGCCCGCATGAGCCAAGGCCCATCTATGGCCTCTCCCGTTTTTTTTTTCTGAAGATCCCTGCGAGGCTGTCACGCTTCCGCGCGTGTCGGATGCGCCGCCGGATCCTGCCTTCCTACCAGGCGGGGATCTCGTAAGTCCCTTCTTGGCGAACGGGTTCGCCTCCTCCCTCGTTGTCGTTTCATTTGGAGCTTGCTCCATTCTGTTGGGTCCCCTCTTCAGCCGCTATCCATAACAACATGAAGTAGTCGCCAAAGTGATCCCATGATTATCTATGCGGGCTGCATAGGCCATGCTAGGGTTGACGTGGGCCTTCATGGGGACACCGCGTTCAGAGCCAGATCGGCGCAGGACAGGATGGGCATCTGAGCCTACTCCCGCCCGGCTAGCAAAGCCGGTCGGTGGAGATGGAACGTACTGAAGGCCTGCCAAGGTTTTAGTGGGACGGAGACAGCCTATGCCGCATGAAACCTCGCCATTTCCCGTAAGTGTCACCCGACAGTACTGAGGGAGACGACATAGGTGCCAGCCCGAAGTCGTGGTACCGTAAAGTGATTCCGTTAATCAGCCAGTTTCCGTAATTGGGGTCTTACTGACATTGACCCCAATGCGCCGTGTGGCGCACCCTCTATAGTTTCGTTTAGCCGTTAGGCTCCTTTATCCGTTAAGGAGGAACTCAACGTTTCCAAGGTGCACCGAAAAATAAACAAATTTTTCAAAAATCTCAATACGCTGATCCGAATTAGCTAAGTGCTACGAAAAGAGTAAATGACCGGTTCTGAAGAGCTAGCTCACTTCAATGAGCGGAACTGTTCGGAGCCGCTCGCTATAGTGAGCCATTTTGCCCACCTCTAATTTTGACAGTGTGCAAATTACGAAAATATTAAAAATGTTGTCCGTCGGACGATGTCTAGTGATTTTTAGTTTTATAGTTATGGTGAGACTGGTGCGTGAAACAAAGATCATGTTAAATTAATAAAATCGTCTCATTTATAACTTCGTTAGGACCAGCCTGCAGCCTCCATCTTAAATCATTTCTCATAAGCATCAAAATTCAGCATTTACCATCACCCGAAATTGTTGTGACCTTCTTGTCCCAATTCCCATCCAACCCAACCCAACCAACTCCTCGCCAGCTTGCTCGACATCGGCATCGTTGCGTGCTTCTCCGCTTTTGTCGTTGCTCACCGCACTCATCGAGCCAAAGTTCACAAGAAAATTTCGGTCGGTATATTGCTCAGTGTCTCTAAATTTCCACAATCTGCAGATGATATGACACGGGTCATCGGGTTTTGTCAATCTCAGCCCACCGTCTTGTCTGTTCCTTCTCCACCACATATTGGTCCCTTTTTCGTAGCTTTTAGTTTTCACTCCATTGCTGCTGGCGAGGAAAATTCACACACACACACACACACATACACATTTTCCATTCGCCATCCCCCTCGTGTACACATTTAGATCAGAACCGACGACAACATTAGACATTTATTGTAAAAACGGATGGCCAATTTTCCGGGAAAGGGGTCACAAATTGATGATCGCACACAAACGTGCCACCTTACCGACAACTCCGGTTTTTCCGGGTGCTTTCGCCCAACAAGGTGGCTGGCGGCTGGTACGACATGGGAACAAGGTGGATACGGACACTGAAAAACGCTACGTGACACCGGTTATGATAAAGTGGTTGGGTAGGCTTGGAAGCAAGTTCTCCGAGCAAAACGAAACATGCGTCGGTTGACACGTAGGAAGTATTCTGTCGATGACGGATATTTTGGGCTGAATTTCCGTTGGACGGAGAACCTAATCGGAAAAGTGCGTGAGGGTACAGGATTTAATTGACGTTACAAGTGACGGTGGCATTAGGAGAAAATATTGGGTGATTTTATGACTTTCAGCTCCTAAACCGGCTCATGACGATCCACAAAATTAGTCCCAATGTAATAATGGTAATCACAGCTCTTCTAATTATGGATTTTGCTTTCTTTCTATTTCAGGTATGTTTCGATCTGTTCTACATCAAGGTTTCACTATGTCCGGACGTAAAGCACAGCTGGGTGGTAAGTCTCCTGTCATGAAGCGCCGAACTGTGGTTGCTTGACGATCTGGAGAGTGGAACAAAAAATCAACAAAAGAGCTTCCGGATCATTAATCATTCCGAAGAAACCTTTCTTCTCAATCTTTTTTTGACGAGAATCACCCATTTCTTGTGGCGCATAGCATCTATCGCAGCTGGTTATTCCGGAGTGTCTGGAAAACAATCATTTAGTGGGATGTGGACACGGACAATAGAGTAGGTCAACTTTAGGCCTCCTACTTCTTTCTGCGAATGTCCTGAGTAATGTTTTTTGAGAAGTTTGTAAGTGGAAGCTGAATAACTTTGAAAATAATTTCACTTTTTACTACAGTCAGACCCGTTATCAACAAATTATTCAGTAAATTTAGTTCGCCACTAAGCACAGATAAAATGCCAGTATTCTTGCTCCAAATAAGTGTAGCAAGACCTATTTGGAATATTTGAAATATCCGTCTAGCTGCGACATGTGGCTTTTATAGGAATATTACAAGATGTTTGGTAGGCCCTGCCGATGTCAAAATAATCACATGCAGCTGTATGAAAAATGAAATAGGATAGGCCTTGTTTTGCAACTTTTCCTGGGTGGTGCTAAGAGGAATGTGTTTCTCGAGAAGAAAATCCGCTTCCTTGACACGGAGTGTGGCATCCAGGCTATCTCGAACAAAGGGGTCCCTTTCATTGCTAGTGATATTTTTCCAAGCCCAGTTAATTTTTTTTCTCTCCATAGTTGATGATAAACTTAGCATCACCTTGTTACTGAGCTTTCGTCTAATGGAATTTTCATGAAGTACGTCGCACGTGACGTATCGTATTCACGCGTTCGTATTGATCGTCACAGCTTCCCCTCTTAACGTTATAATCGATACGTACTAAATGGGCGTGTCCTTGAATAACTTATTTACTATGGCCAATTCTTCTCACATCCCACCAAATCCATCAACCTTACCAATTAGAGCGTAATTGTTATCCATTGCTTTTACTTTCTGAAAACTTTAGAAGCTGCGGCAATACCCACTAGATTGCCGCACGGATGCGAAATTATACGGGAAGCAAATCACACTGAAATATTTTTTCCTGACCTTGAGCAATAAATTTCTGTCACGTTAGAATCCGGAATCACTTATTGTATTGCAGCGGCATGGAAAGTGACCGCTGCAAGAATTCTTTTACAGCGGTTTGTTTACCTAGGCGCCCACATTCTGTGGTATAAATTTCACGGTATTTCGTGCAGTGAGTCAAAAGCGATTCCAGATGGAAGCCGAGAGGAGAGAACAAATTCTGCACACTCACGTTTATAATCCAACGCGGTCCGCAATAAAAAATCGCAAAAACGTTGAAAATCGCCAAATCAACCGTGTACGATGTGCTCAAACGTTTTAGAGAGCGAGAGAGCGTGGATAAAGGGTGTCCACGATGAAATTGCCACACTATGAAATTGCTCTAACTTTTTAAACGGTGGGTAGAATTTATTGAAAATTTGGGTGGATTTAGTTCATAGTGCATTATTTACATCCTGCAAGTTTAAAAGTCCTGTGATTAAAACTCGCGGAAATGGAGTCGAAAGAACAGCTCGTGCGTGATAAAATCTTGCGCATTCATCACGAGAACAAGGATCTCTCGCATCGTTCCATCGCTAAAACGTTGGGAATCGCGAATTCCACGGTGTCGCGAGTGATTAAGCGGTTCGAGGAACGGTTGACCACCGATCGGAAGCCCAGAAGTGAAGGAAAAAGTATTCCGTACAACACCAAAAATCACAACCGCGTAGTTGGAGCCTTCAACCGAAATCCGAACGCCTCCGTTCGGGATGTGGCTAAGAAGCTGCACCTAAGCCGAAGTTTTGTCCAGAAGGCCAAAACTAAGGCTGGGCTTCGAACGTTCAAGGTACAAAAGGCCCCTAATCGCGACGAGAAGCAGAACAAGTCCGCCAAAACCCGTGCCAGGAAGTTGTACCTCAACATGCTGACGAAAGTTGAATGCTGCATCATGGACGACGAAACATATGTGAAGGCCGACTTCAAACAGATCCCCGGCAACCTGTTTTTCACGGCCAAGGATAAGTTCAGCGTTCTGGAGCATGTCCGCACTCAGAAGATGTCCAAATTTGCGAAGAAATTCCTGGTTTGGCAAGCCATCTGAACGTGCGGGAAGCGGAGTGCACCTTTCGTGACCCAGGACACGTTAAACGGACAGGTGTACATAAAAGAGTGCCTCCAGAAGCGGCTGCTTCCTCTCCTGAAGGCCCACAACGTCCCAACAATCTTCTGGCCGGTTTTGGCCTCATGCCACTACTCCAAGGACGTGCTGAAGTGGTATGCGGACAATAAGGTCAATTTCGTGCCGAAAATGTTCAACCCTCCCAACACTCCGGAGCTCCGCCCCATCGAGAAGTACTGGGCGATTATGAAGCAGCACCTTCGTAAACGACCTAAGATGGTGAAGACAGTCGAGGAACTGAAGAAAGTATGGGTTTACATGCAAAAAACGGTTGATTCACAGGTTGTGCAGAATCTTATGGCCGGGGTTAAGGCCAAGGTGCGGGCATTTGCGTATGGACTGTAAATAAAATACGAGTAAAATGGTAAAATGAAGTTTAATAGTTATTTCTCAATCCCTGAAAATTTGATGGCAATCGGATGAAAACTCGAATTTTGCGAATCAATTTTGTGTGTGGCAATTTAATCGTGGACACCCTTTAGAGTGCCTCAAGGTAAGCGTCGTAGTGGAACATATGACCGCAAGCTGAACCAGGAAGTGTTGAGAACCGTCAGAGCAAACCCTGGACTATCAGATAATGAAATCGCACAAAAATACGCTGCTGCTCGCAGAACCGTTCGAAGAATTCGTTTGCGAGCAGGATATCGTTATTATCGAGCCAGCAAGCAACCAAACAGAGCCAGCAAGCAACCAAAGTTTCGTCACCAAAACTCGACCTCGGAAATTGTACCAGCAGGTTTTGACGAAGTACCAAGGATGCCTGCTCATCGACGATGAAAGCTACGTCAAAATGGATTTCGGACAGCTTCCTGGCCAAAAATTCTACATGGCGGCGGCACGAGGAGATGACAAATTTTCCAGAAAAAACTGATGATTTGCAGCCGCGGAGCCAAGACCAATGTGTTTGTGACGAATAAGACGATGGACTCGAAGCTGTACAAGGAAGAATGCCTCAAAAATCGCGAACTGCCTTTCATTCATTCATTCACGTTGGAAATCTTCGTTCATGTTCCCGATTTTCAAGAAAGGAGATAAACAAAATGCCGAAAATTATCGAGGAATCACATCGCTCTGTGCCTGCTCAAAAGTCTTCGAGATCATCGTCAACGACTTGTTGTTTGCTAGCTGCAGACACTACATCTCTCCTGAACAACATGGATTTCACCCCAGAAGATCGATTTCAACAAACCTTGCACCTTTTGTTTCCTCGTGTCTCCGGAATATGGAAGCTGGATCTCAAGTCGACGTTGTTTACACGGATCTCAAGGCTGCTTTTGACCGGGTCGACCATACTATACTTTTGGCAAAGTTAAACAAACTTGGTGTGTCAAGTAACTTAGTTCGTTGGTTTAAATCTTACCTAACGGACAGGATACTCTGTGTGAAGATCGGCTCAGCTCAATCGAGCTACTTTACTAATATGTCGGGCGTACCTCAAGGCAGCAACTTGTGACCACTGCTGTTCTCAATTTTCATCAACGAGGTTGGACTGATACTTCCACCTAACTGCAGGTCGTTCTATGCAGACGATGTGAAAATTTATGTGGTTGTGCGATGCTTCACTGATTGTTTACGACTACAGCACTTGATCAGTAGCTTTGAAGAGTGGTGTTCCAGGAATTTCCTCACTCTGAGTGTTAACAAATGCTTCATTATCACATTCCATCGAAAACTGAACCCAATTGCATTTGATTACATGATAAATAATCAACCTCTGCAGAAAGTTGATACTGTTCGTGACCTTGGAATCACCCTTGACTCCGGTTTGACATTTAGACAACACTACACGGATATGATTACCAAAGCCAACAGACAGCTCGGTTTCATGTTTAAGATCTCCGACGAGTTTCGTGATCCCACCTGTCTGAAAGCATTGTACTGCTCTCTCGTGCGTTCTATTCTGGAATTTGGAGCCGTTGTGTGGTGCCCGTATCAAGGAATCTGGATTGCGAGGATTGAAGCAGTCCAAAGGAAATTTGTTCGTTATGCTCTCCGTCATCTGCCGTGGAATGATCCGGTCAACCTTCCAGCATACCAGGATCGTTGCTCACTCTTGGGAATTGAAACATTGGAGCATAGGCGTACAGTCATGCAAGCAGTTTTCGCAGCAAAAGTGCTACTAGGTGAAACCGACTCTCCCGGAATTCTGGCCGAACTCTTTATCTACGCTCCCGAACGAGTTCTGAGAACAAGAAATTTTCTACAGCTCGGAGCTCGTGCTGCAAACTACGGCCAACACGATCCAATTCGATTCATGTCATCGCGCTTCAATGAACTCTACGCTCTGTTTGACTTCAACTGTTCCGCAGAGACCTTCCGTCACCGGATTCAGCGTAGTTGGATGGAGAGCCGCTAGTTCAAAAATGGTGGCATTTACTACGTACTGGCATTAATGGCGAAGATACTAGACGACTGATTCCATCACGATAGCTTATTTAAGTATTACTGACCAGTTTTGTGTGTGTACTAGAATTAATGTTGTTTTGCTTGCTTTGTATTCCTTCTATTCATGTTGATTTCTGTAGTGTACGATTTAAAAATAGGAGGTTTTTACGCCACATGGCTTTTCCCCAATTACATTCCAATAAGATGTTGAGTCAGTTGGAATTATATCAATAAATAAATAAATAAATAAATTAAAGCCCATAAAGGTCCCGTGAAGTTTCGTCCAGATTTTGCGAGTTGCCACTACAGCCGGGAAGTCATCCGCGATAATATCGTAGATTTCATCGATAAAAACATAAATCCACCCAACTGCCCGCAGTTCCGGCCCATCGAGAGATTTGGGGCAATAATGAAGCGGAAGCTTAAGAAAAGTGGAAAACGGCTCGGGACGCGACTCAGATGACCAAAATGTGGAACAAATGTGCCAAGGAAGTTGACTCCGGAGGTGTGCAGCGTTTGATGGGAGGAATAAAGAAGAAAGTGGGAATTTTCATAAGAAACCAAGAGAAATGATTTGTATTGATATTTTTTCCTTAAATAACAGTAAATTACCCTTGTTTTGATGTTTTAAACTTATTTGTAACGTCAATCCGTTACCGAGATACAGATGATTTTATTATTCCGGATTCTAAATGGACTAAGCTTTATTCATAGTTATGTTAGGGTGTCTCTATGAAAATCAATTGGGCTCGACAGTGTTTACTGTTCTTGGCAATTGATTTTCAATAGCATATTTCAATATATTTATCCATCAAAGCTCTGCACTGAGTACTTGTTCATTTATTTATTTATCTAGTTATTTATTCATCATTTTCATCTTCTGGCTTAACGCCATTATGAAACTTTCTCCGACGAGAAGAAAACCAGTTTGAATTGAGTGTAAAAACCCAAACACTTTTCAACAAAACATTGCATGACATCATCTGCATACATTAAATAAGGTCCGACAAAATAAAACACCAGTCAAATAGTAAAAATAAAAAAAAAGCTCTGAAAACTATGTCCATGTCGCCTAAAAATGAGCGTTTGAAATGCAAATCACGTTCCGGGCATCATCTCATCATCTCTGGTGGTATAAGCTCTGTTCACAATTTTTAGAAGTCATCTGGTCAGTAGGGTGTGTCGATTTAAAAAAAAACGAATTTGCAAATTTGCATGGTTAATTATGGTTGGATATGTTACAAACACCATTTTTGAAAAGTTTCAGATTTTTAAAAAATCATTCAGCTTGACGGCTATGACGGGGATTTTGACTTTTTCAGTAGGGCGAAGGTAGTATTTTCAGTTTTTATTAAAAAAAACTACGTTAAAGTCAAGCTAAAAAATCGGAAGAACGTTGTAAACTCATGATACTCTTTTATGTAGTATTTAAAACAAACCTTCCTAAATTGAAGTTTAAAATAAGAAAGTTATTCTATTATGAGGTGCTGCTAAATTTTGAAGAAAGATTTCGCATTTTTCAAAATGGCACCACTGCATGAAAATGAGTGGTGGCTCCCGGCTACAGCAATGTCACCCATCGGGGGATGGAGGCGCACGTAGCAGATGAAATTAATATAATTTGAACGAGTAATATTCTTGCGAAGGGCATGAGCTTCCTCGTGGAGATCTAATTGATTCGGGATTGGCTCAGTAGGTGGCGCTAGCTGACATGCAAAATGCTTGTATTAAGTGGTTCCAACATGGAATATCTCGAGATCCTGGCCCTATGGAATGTTGCTGTTTGAAGCAAAGCTGTTCAGTAAGTCAAGACCTTTCGGCCGAGTAGTCCAGAATTTACTCAAAACGCGGCCCTTTTGTACATATCTTGTACAAGCTGTATCTCGAGATCCTGGCCATCTAGGAAGATGTCGTCTTGGATTAAGTAGTTCAGGTGGCTACCTGACACCATTTTGAAATACATGGTGACGGCTTCCGGTTATAGAAAAAAAACTAGGAAACTCTGTTAAAAACCCTTCAAAATGAATATTTTTGGACCGGGAATAGTGTATAAAGGTGAAGAATCGATCGGTGACGCCATTTTGGAACCCAAAACGGTGGCTTCCGTTGCTAAATAAGTTAGAAAATAGTAAGAAGTGGTAAATAGACAGAGTGAAGGTCTAAACATGCCATTGTTTATCCGAAAAAGAAATATCAAATCGAACCAGACTAATTGCAATAATACTCAGAGATGTTGAATGGGTGGGAATGGGAGTAACACGATTTCTCGTGCATGTTTGATATCAAATGTCAATAACAATAGTAATAGTGAATCCTGGTAAGTGCGAGCTTTTTAGTGGAATATCTGTAACTAGAAAATGTTTATGAATGGAGACTGGATGAAACCTGTGGACAACCATGACATCCCTTACAACATATGTGAAACGTTACGTATAGATTGGGAAGTCGGAGGTCCCACTGTTCGTCGTGGCTCCATAAAATTCTTCACAGATGGCTCAAAAATTGGAACGAAAACCGGGAGCAGGAATCTTCGGCCCTGGGGTAGAAATCTCAGTGGCGATGGGAAACTATCCACGGGTTTTCCAGGGGGGTTTTTTTTTTTTAAAAAATTTTGTTAGTTTTGGTTGGAGGAAAAAATATAAATATATATTTTTTTTTTTTTCAAAAAACAGCAAGGGGGCCCCAAAGGATTTAATAATTTTTAATCCACATTCATATTTTTTGCACCCAAAATATTGATTGCATGCACGAATTGATCGTTGCGAAAAAATACATTTCTTGCATGTGTTTCTGTCAACAGTTTTATCTGAGACACAGACCCTACGAGCAAAGCAAATAGTTTCGCTATAATATAGTTATAAACACATGCACCTACATAATATTTTTATCGTTTTGCATATCAAGCCAAACACTGAATTAGGTCCTAAGTAACACTATGAACAAAATCGAGTTGAATATCGATTTGGATGGAAAGCCAGTACTTTTCTATGAATCATTTTGAAATTATGCTTTAAGATAAGAAAAATTGAAAATTCGACCCGATAACAAAACGTCCAATGTACCTTCCGTCTGATATCGCACAGCTCTCTACATGGGACTTTTGTCAGCCGCTTGTCAAATGTACAATGTTTGTCTAAAATTTTGACAGATGTACATTGGACCTACATTTCGCCTTCTAAAAACGCGTATTCTGATTGTTCAAAACATGAAAACAAACTAAAAGTTCTTCGTTCGGATGGATAATATTCAACTACCTTAAGCAACATTTGTGTCAAATCGAAAAAATAGGATCGAAAATTTTAATTTTTTTTTTTCAAATCATAATTGCAACTCAATCGTGTAATTTTTAATTTTTGTATGATTTTAATCGCAATCGCCGTCAGAACTAAAAAGAAAATGTTGCCTTTGGTGTTTATGGTGATTCTAGGCGTGTAATTGATACATTTGTTACTTAGGACCTATTGCATTTGCATTTATACATTGGACCTGTTAGATTGGTCTTTTGTCAAGGTCCAATCTACAAATGTAAATGCAATAGGTCCTAAGTAACAAATGTATCAATAACACAGGTAGAATCATCGTTAACTTCAAAACCAAAATTTTCTTTGTAATCTTGACGACGTTTTACGTTGAAAACCATGCAAAAATTAAAAATTACATGATAAAGTTGCAATTACGATTTAAAAAACAAATTTAATTTTTCAATCCTATTTTTCTCTATTTGACACAAATGTTACATAGGACCTAATGCAATGTTTGGCTTGAATTGGACATTTCGAAGTCGACAGCATTACTGGACTCACCAATACTTATAAAATACATTTCTTGCACACGCACACAACTGCAATGGCATGACACACACCCGTATACAAAAACGAACAAAACGATATTTTTTATGGCTTAGGTTGTTGTCTGAGCTACCACAGTTTTTGCGGGTAGGGCAACCATCAATTGTTGTAATACGGCATTCATAATACAACAGTTGTGGATATTTCCATCAAAAGTGCAGCAAAAACCACCAACGAGTATTTTGGGTGAGTGAATGGATTCTTTCATTGCGAAAGGTGTGCCAAGAGAACTCAGTAAATTTATTCTGGGTTCCGGGACACTGTGGCATTGAAGGCAATGAAAGGGCAGACGAGCTTGCTAAACAAGGTTCAAATACACAGTTTATTGGCCCAGAACCATTCTGCGGTATATCATACTGTGCCATAAAAATGGAATTAAAATCTTGGGAAGAGCAAAGGGTGATGACCAATTGGTTGGTCACCACAAAGTGTGTTCAATCGAAAAGGTTTTGAAGCTCAATAAGAGAGTTCTTTGTACATATAGTGGCCTAGTAACCGGACATTGCCCGAGTAGATATCATTGATATCTGTCGTTTCTGTAACATGGAACGTGAAACCTCGGAGCATCTGCTTTGCAGTTGTGATGCTTTGTACAAGAGCAGACTTAAATTTCTGTACAGGGGCTATATGCAACCTAGAGAAATTTGGACTGCAAATCCTGTAAAGGTGGTGGGTTTTATAAACTCAATTACGCCTGACTGGGAGACGCATCTTAGGCTGGTCACTTGACAAATGGTGATCTAGCTTTAAGATGCGAATTAGAATAGTGCTTATCTTGGCAAATACACGTATTTCGTCTACAATGTGCAGTAATAATAGTAATAATTACTGACAAGTGCCAATGCTCTACGATGGGACAATGTGTCAATGTTTAAACAGCTCCAAAATACCTGGGCAACATTATTATGTGGATAACTGAGCGAGTACATAATAACAGATACTTGACCATCATTGGCTAGTCACCCACCTCCGTGCTATTCGTGGAATTGATGACCCTAACTCAGTTCCAGACCCATCACCAGTGATGTTAGCATAATTTTTTATCGGGTATCGAATAAATATATAATCCTCCAGATGTGAACATAATGTAGTTTTATCTACGAACAATAACCTTAAATACAACCACAAAAACGTTTCTTCCTTTGTAATGTAGCGTCAAAGCGAATTTGCAATTACTGCTGTACAGGGTGTCTCACAATAGATGCCACTTAAACAAAATGGGATTACAGCAAAACAAATCAACCAAATCATAGCATTTCTTTTTCATTTGAAAGACACATGTTATAGAAATAAACCGTATTAATTCAATCCGAATCTCTCGCCCTTGCCATTGATAACTTTGCGCAAACGTTTTGTAAATCCATCGCAGCTGGCACGCACGATTTCCTGAGGAATTAGGTCCCAAATATCAACCAAATATTTCTTGAATCGATCTAAAGTAATACCTTTCTTAGGGCCTATATGTGAAAGCATATAATCCCAAACAAAGAAGTCAAGTGGGTTGAGATCCGGTGAAGATGCCATTCTTCGATTGTGATGAAATCGGGAAAATTTTCCGGAAACCACGCTTATGTCTTCTTTGCCTTGTGAGCAGGAGCTGAGTCCTGTTGGAAACAATATAGTGTATTCCCATACAGCGGTGAAGCATGAGGAAGCAGATGGTTCTTCAAAACCTGCTCGATGTAATATTCAGTGTTGATTTTGACGTTAGGTTCTATGAAAAGAAGATGAAGTTTTCCTTTTCGTAAAACGCCTCATACCATGATTATTGATAAATTTTGATGGGGTTTTATAGCTAATTTTTTTTTTGGAAATGGAAGATTTTGCAAACAACGTTTTTGGTTGTATGGGTGTTGGAAAGAGGAAGAGTTTCTCAGAAAAAAAAATCGGGGCGGGGGGAAAAAAGTTTGGGGGGGGGGGGTGTTGGGGGGCCCGGGCGCGGGGTTTTGTTGGGGGGGTGGGGAGGGGGTTGGGGGGGGGGGGTGGGGTTGTGGTTTTGGGGGGGCGGTAAGGAGTGTATCGAAAATAAGCTATCCACAAACTTTCTTTCAAATTATGTTGAAAACTGATATTTTATTCATACAAAAAATTGATCCTTTATTGTACGAGGTTAAACTTGAACATAATGAAGACCGGATGAAATTTAAGTTATTCCTTAACGAATTTTCGAACTTTGGATCGAATGCTCTTCATCAAGTTCCGGACAAGTGTTGCATCGCATTTTGTGGACGCTTGAGCCCAAATTTTTTTGAACTCCTGCATGTTCCCAGCTGCCTTACCAGTCTTCTTGAAGACCCTCTTCACGATTGCCCAGTAACGTTCGATGGGTCGAAGCTGAGGGCAATTTGGTGGATTGATATTTTTCTCAACGAAATCTATACCCTTTTCCGCAAGCCAATTGAGAGTGGTTTTGGCATAGTGAGCCGACGCTAAATCCGGCCCAAACAGTGGAGGTGTACTATGCTTCTTATATAAAGGCAACAATCTCTTCTGGAGACACTCAGATCGATAGATTTTCGCATTTATAGTTCCGGTTGTGTAAAAAATGGTTGACTTCAAACCACAGGAATATATTGCTTGCCATACCAGTACCTTTCGACAGAATTTCTCCACTTGAATCGACCTGTCCGCATCGCTCACATCCTCTCCAACGACGGCAGTAAAGTATTGTGGACCTGGAAGGGTTTTTGAGTCCTCCTTTACATAGGTCTCATCGTCCATCAAAACGCATGCATCCGGACGCTGCAAAAGACGCGAATACAATTTCCGGGCCCTTGTTGCTGCTCGCTTCTTCTGTTCTGCACTTGTTTCGAGATTTTCTGCTTCTTGTAGGTCTTCAGGTGGTTTCGCCTCTTGATACGCTGGATCATTCCGACACTCGTTTCTGCTTTTTTGGCCAAATCACGTATTGACATTGATTTGTTCTTCATGATTAGAGATACCACTTTCTGCTCCAGTTTCGGGTTGGAAGAACTGGGTTTTCTGCCTCTTCCGGGTAGCTCATCCAAAGAATAGTGTTCCACAAACTTATTAATGATGGTTTTAACACTCGCATGATGAATTCCAAACCGCTTCGTCAATTTTCGCATAGTAATATCCTTCTCACTTAGCCATGTGTCAAGAACCTTAATTTTCACTTCCTTTTCAATACGCGACATTTTGAAAACGCAGAATTTATACCGCACAAACAAGTAAACAAAAGAAAGCTGACAGTCAAACGCACAGCATGCAGTGTTCAGAGCATAAAAAACCATCACAAATACATGCGTACAACGCAAATGTATGTGGATAGCTTATATTCGATACATTATGGCTCTTGAAAACAGTGGACGAAAAAACTGTTTAATTAACGAGAATGGTGCAAAAAATCAGCAGCCGGTCTCAAAACTACGCTTTTTGCTTTTTTCTAATTTACACTCAGCTGTGCGTAGCGTAGCAGAGCGCAGTGTTGTCAGCAACTGTTTGCGCGAGTGTGCTGGACTGATAAAAGTTTTGATTAACGAAGTAAAAAATGCCGCGTCTTACTAAAAGAAGAAAAGCGGCTGTTTTGCGTGAACAGGCTAAAAAAGTGATAAGAAGTGCTGTTGATCCCTTAACGTAGACATTCGAAAACCCGTGGAATAGTAGTTTTACTTCACCGTCAACTGCTGCTGAATTTCATCGAAAAATAAGCAGCTTTCATTTCCTTCCTTTTCCTTGGAAGCACGAGCCAGGGGTAGGGGAGTCTGGGTTGACTTGATCTCCCTTTTTCGTTATGGATATATCTCAGCGGAAAAAACGAACCTTGATGCGGTTTTTGCACAGGCTCGTAGTTCCATATTAACCCTTATGTGTTCGACAAAAAAACACCTTTAGGTGTTCGACAGGGTACCCGGGTACCCACCAAATTCAAATGATTGTAACTCTGGCAATTATTGACCGATTTCAATTTTTTAAGCACTGTTGGATGCAGAATCTCATGTATTTTGAACTCTTTCATGTAAATTATATGCAATATCTGTTTGAGTGCATCTGGTTGCCGGAAATCCGGGTTACCGGGGCTGTGGTTCTGTAAGGAGACACTATTTGGAAATATTAATTGAATTTCCTGGAATGGATGTCACAATCTTTCGAATAACGCCATAAAATGGTTTCAGTTGACTCTTAATATTCACAGCTTTCAGCAGCGAAATTTTGATACATGTTGGTCAAATGTTTAAAAAGTGATTAGGGATCTTAAAAAATAAATAAAAAATTTCTAAGGTTCTCAGACTAAACATATTGTTCTTATATTTTTTATCTCGGTTCGCAATCTGAAGCAAATTTCACCATAATAATACCTTGTATAAATACAAATCGTTATGGGAAATCGACTATACATTATCTGTTCTAGATTAAAAAAAAAATGCAGGAAAAAAGTCTCCACAGGGATCAAGTCTACCTAGTTTCCCAGTTATATAATTGTAGGTATTTTCTATAAATTTACAACGATATTTTGAGTTTTTTTTTTCAAACAGTAAGGAATTACAGAAGAGCTCTTATTTGCATGCCAAAAAATGAGTGGCGAGGAAATTGAAATTCAATTAGCATTTTTCAACGCATTCAATGCAAATTTTGATAAATGCTCCATAAATTATTTTCCTCGAATAAAATTCTATGGAATTAAGCTGTAAAATTTTGCAAAATATGAGGTGGGCTAAACGATTTTTTTAAAATAAATTTCCAGAAATATCAATGCTCAATATATTTAAGATATTTTTCTCAAAAAATTCTAATATATGTATGCTTCTTACATAACCTTTCATGAAATATGCATGCAAATTTCCGATGAGTAAAAAAATCATTCGAAGTGCAGTTTTAATATCTTGTCAGCTAAATTACAAAGAGAAAAAGAGAAGAGAGCTAAATTTCGTTAAATTTTGTAAGAAGTTGATACCTAAATTTTTACACAACATGTTTGTTCATTGAAATCCTAAAAATATATGAATCCGGGTGTACCCAAGTAACTTCAAAGAGTTTCGAAATAAGAGATCATTGTTATGAGTAAACAACATTCAACTGGATTCGATGGAAAAAGTTAATGAAAATGTAGCAAATCAATTATGTTGTATATCATGAGCTGTCGTTGGTTGTCAGAGTTCAGTGTGGCGTGAAAAGGTCCCTGGAATCGGTTGTCAAACTGCAAAAATCCCATTCATTATCTCAGATGCATAATTTAAAACATTTTTAATACAATTTATGTTTCAGCCATCTACTCAAAGACTCATTTGATAGTTTATGATTGAATTAAGAACTGAACATCAACGTTTAAAATTCGCCAATATTTGTATTAAACTAGATGTATGGCTTAATATTTAGCTTGCTAATTATGCCCAGACTCCCCCAACCTTTAAAAAGGATTCTTATTTTGAGGCTTTATGCTTTTTTAGAAATGTGAATATTAAAGGGTTTAAATAAATGGATGTATTGAAATTCACAAATTAAAATTACTGGCAACCATGACCATTTTCTTCATTATGCACCAATACTATCATATGAGAGCAAAAAAGTGTCGGCACTACTAAGGAGTGTATCGAAAAGTAGTTATAAACATTCGATGCGTTATTACGCATAAACTACTGTATATATTTTTAGCGTGTAAGCGCCATTTGCTTTGTTTACATGTCAAAAATGATTATTCGGTTCATTCATTTCCGTTGATAAAGTTGTATTCAAAATGTCGCGAATTGAATTTGAGACTAAAAAGAAAATTCTGCACACTTGGTGCACCGAAAAGGGTGTTACTTACAACCAGATTGCGAAAAGAGTAAATGTTCACCCGGCAAGTGTAAAACGCATCATCGAAAAGTTTGGTAAGGAGTGCTCCCTCAAGGATTTACCAAGAAGTGGCCGGAAACCCGGCTCCAGCAACCCCGATTTGGACCAAAAAGTTGTGGATTATATTCAACGGAACAAATCTGCCTCTACTCGCGATCTAGCCAAGAAGTTCAGGACCAGCATCGGAATGATTCAACGAATCAAGCGCAGGAATGACTTGAAGACGTACAAAAAGCAGAAAGTGCCCAAACAAACTCCGGAACAAAAGTCTCGTGCCAAAACCAGGGCTCGAAAGCTGTACAGCTGCATTTTGGACAATGTCGACCAGTGCATTTTGATGGATGACGAAACATACGTTAAAGAAGATTCAAGAACGCTACCGGGGCCGCAGTTTTATACTAAATCTGTTGGGGAACGTGTGCCAACCGCAGATACGACTGTTGCGATGGAGAAATTCGGTCAGAAGGTGCTCATTTGGCAAGCTATTTGCACATGTGGCTTGCGTTCTTCAATTTTCTATACAAAAGGAACTATAAATGCTGAGATTTATCAAAAGGAATGTTTGAAGAACAGGTTGCTACCATTGTATAGAAAGCACCAGTCCCCTCCTCTCTTCTGGCCAGATTTGGCATCGGCACATTACGCCAAATCCACTCTACAGTGGCTGACGGAGAATAACATCAAGTTCGTAGAAAAAGACATCAACCCACCAAACTGTCCCCAGTTGAGACCGATCGAACGCTATTGGGCAATAGTCAAGCGTATATTTAAGAAGGATGGTACAGTGTCCCAAAACATGACCGATTTTAAGAAAAATTGGGCAGCGGCATCCAGGAAGTGCACAAAGGTCACTGTGCAGAATTTGATGGCAGGTGTCAAATCAAAGGTACGGGCATTCTACAGAAATGAACATGATGACTAGTTTTTCCGTTTGGATCTTTTGTAAACATGTTAAGCTATAATAAACTGAAATAGTATGTTAATTTTAACCATGTTTTCATGCCTATTTTATTATTTGGAAGTTTATAACTACTTTTCGATACACTCCTTACATGCATGATGAAAACTTAGGATTCGAGGGAGTTTCACCTTAAAGAATCCAAGATGGTGGCTTCTGAATTTTGAAAAATGAGAAATACTGTCGAATACCGGAAACCGATGCTCGACTCCATTCAGGAATCCAAAATGGCGGCTTCAGTTCTGAAAAGAATGGAAAATAGTGTAGTGTAGTGTAGAAAATAGTTGGAAATAGTGTAAAAACCTACAACATGAATACCTTTGGATCAAGAACGGCGTAAAAAGACTATAAATCGATGCTTGGCAACATTTTCGAGTCCGCCGGCGTCGGTGGTGTAGTGGTAAGCGTGACTGCTACTTGGCACCCCAGTGGGTCTGGGTTCAATCCCAGTCGACGTCGGTGGTTTTTCTGAGGCGAAAAAATCTGGCAACGTCTTCCTTCGGAGGGGAAGTAAAGCCGTTGGTCCCGGCTCATATTCATGTATCGTTAGGTAGGGTCCAGGTGATGGAGTCGTCTTCTTGGCGTCGGTGATTGTCACCATGTGAGGAAATAGGCCAACGTAAAATAAAGATTAAAAAAAAAAAAAAAAACATTTTCGAATCCAAAATGGTGGCTTGCGTTTCAGAAAAACTGGTAAATACTGTCAAATACCCTGCAATATGGCTACTTTTGGATCGGGAACGGCGTATAAAAGCTAGAAATGTAAGCCATTTTGGTTAACTCACAAACGTCTTACTAGAATGTTACTTTGCAATTGTATTTTACGCATTCCAACATAGATCGTTAAACTAATAACTAGACAAATGACATTGGGTCCAAATCAGTTCTATCCCGGGATATGCGTTCCACTGTCATTCTCTGTTATTTAGTATTGGGATGTCGATAATCTGTATTTCCTTGACTCAGGACTGAATGGCAAAAACATTCGTAGCTCGTAAAATTAAAGAGTTAGTCTACAATTATTGCCACACTTTCAAACTAGCGTATCTTTGTTCACACTTGTCCGAAATAACCTAATTTTTTCCCAAATTCTCTTTAGTATGTTGTTTACTTACGCCCAGTTGTACAGTTGTCAGTGAGATTCCCATTGTGATAGAGGAGAATCAGCGAACGGTGCGCGAAAGCATTTTGTTCACTGATATTAAAAATCCTGAGTTGTCGCATAAACTGATGAATATACATCATTTATCCGTCTCAAAGGTCCTCCAAAGGTTCCAGAAACTGTTGACAGTGAGATACAAGCCATAAAATGGACGGAAGCTCAGTTCAAAAGTATCCGAATATTTCGGCGCGGGACTTGGCCAAATAATTATATGTTTCGCAAAGCTCAGTCCAGAGGGCCAAGAGACAAAGTGCAGCATATCCTATTTCGGGACAATCGCCAGCAGAGAGTTTTCAAAACCCGTTCCGGGAAACTCTACACGAAACTGCTGACGAAATACCGGTGCTGCGTCATTGATGAAGAGACCTACATCAAAGCGGATTTCAAGCAATTGCTGGGACAGAAATATCACGGGTAAGGACACGTTTGCAATGGATGACCGTTTCAAACGGAAGAAGATCGCGTCGAAATTTGCTTCGAAGTACCAGCTTTGGCAGGACTTATACATTTGTGGCAAATGGCATGAATCATTCGTGACCAAAGACACCGATGAGATATACAAACCTCCCAAGTAACACACAAAACATCTTTTTACAACTAAGATAAACCAGCCACCGGCTGAAAGTCTCTTTAATAAAGAAATCTAATCTTATCTTTTTTCAATGATTAGTAATTGTTTGTTTTATAAAAGTATTATAAATGTATTACAAATCATGCCTAGCTCGGAGAGGGATCTCTCGTTTTCTATTTATCAATCTGACTAACGGTTGTGCTAAAAATACTTTTTTCACTGCTGGAAGTGATTTATACTTTATCATTGTTCTTAAAAACATTGTTCCATACATTTATAGCACATGAACAGGACAAGATTTTATGGGGAGTTCTAAATTCTGTTGAAATTATACTACACCAACCATGTTTTGCAAAACGTGTTCTTTTTTCTCATAATGATGACTTAGTTGTACAAGATTGTGGTTTTGCTGCCAACGGGAAGCATATCATAGATACTCAGAGTTTACTTTTCAACAATCGGAGTTGGCTTTGCAAAGAAGCTACAAACCTATCACGCCAAGGACTAGTGTTCAAATCCCACTCTTGGCGTTGTTATATTTTTATATGAGAATGATTTTGTTTCCTTTTTATGTTTTATAAGGCTTAATTTTTGGCGCTTTTTACGTCATATTTAAGTATGAAATAAAGTGTTATACACATATATTGATTACCTGTATTTGTCATTTAACAGTACTTTCAACTTGTTTATTACAAGCTGTGTTGCTTGCGCTGAGAGTCTGAGACCGTTGTTTTGGCCCGATTTGGCTTCAAGTCAATAAAGGCTGTACTCGAAAAAAAAATGAGACACAAAGATCAGCTTGTGATTTTCTAACGTATGGGTTTGAATTTTTGAATTCAATTGAGAATTTTGAATGAAAAAGTCTAAAGTTTACGTAAAGTAAAAAGTGTAAAGAGTGTAAAGTTTTCTATAATCGAAAATTGTCTAGTGATAATTGAGATGGCATCAAAACAAGAACAGATTCGCCAAAAAATTGTGTGTGCCGTCCCAACCGTCGAAACCGAGGTGCGTCGTGATGAACGACGAAACTTACATCAAGGCGGACGCAAAGCAAGTTCCGGGCAGGAGTTCTACATTGCCACATCACTTTTGGCCATCACAAATGAGGAGGTATGGAAGAAATAGGTGGACAAATCCTTTTTTTAAGGTCCGTGCATTTTGACACAGCTCGAAAAAGTAGTGTGGATTTTTGTTCTATGTGATGCACATAAATGGAGCGTCAAAACAATTACAAAAGTACATCATAAATCGTGTGAAGTTCTAGGACATTCCATACATTGTCGATAATGTTGTATGCAAAAACTCGTATTTGTTAGAAATATTCTATGCAAGTGTCTGCTTCGTGTAGAAATAAATACGATTTTACATGCTCTGCACTGAAACCGACCAGTACCCATTAATGGGTACAATATCACCCATTTCAAACTTAAATGGGTTAACTCCTTTAATGGGTAAAACGCTTTTACCCATTAATGGGTAAAGTGCCTGTACGGGTATTTTTTACCCATTTTTCAAAATGTTTGTTTTTTGGGAAATGGGTATGAAATTTTTTTTTATTTTTCGAACCACGCACTTTCAAATATACAAAGCGAGCCAGGAAAATGCTAAGATATTTTTTACCCATTAATGGGTACAAAAATACCCATCTTTTGGTCTCTCATTGAATATAGAAATGGGTCTTTAGTATGCATTATTTTGATTTTAAAAGTACTCATTTTTTGACAGTTCCATATACTATCGAAAAATGGGTACATATTTACCCATTAATGGGTACTGGCCGGTTACAGTGTGATATTTACATCACTATGAAAATTCAGATTTCTTTTCTGTGTAGTTGCTACTCCGTTACTGAACGGAACAGGTGTAATTGCTCAGAGAACCACATAGATGGAGCTTGGAAGTAGCTTTACATCTTCAATGTACAAGTTCAACTAATTCATTCTATTTATAGATCAGTACCGGTGCCGGCCACGTCCTCACGGTCTTCAGGGAGGGGGGAAGGATGGTTAGTTTGACAATTAGAGACCATGTTTACCTCTGCGTCTCCACAATTGTCAAGGGAAGGATAGTTTTGTGTTGGTGAGGCTGGTTATTTTTCGATCATGGATTCACTGTGGTAAGTGATGCGGTCAATGAAAACGCAGTAGATTTCTTTTATTTTGAATCTAGTGGTGATAGATAGAGGCAAGTGACAAATGGCAAGGAAGAGGATGGGCCTGGGGTTGAATTCCCAACCATCTGCTCAGTAAGCAGAACGGGTACCCACTGAGCTACCCCGCCACGACTATTAAACACATCTTTTTATTTTTGTCTACAAATGTAGATTGCTTAGTAAATTTTAACATTAGGCTTAACAGTTTATATATAACTATAAATAGAACTAGCAGACAGCACCCAACCACGCAATGGCCAGTTTTCCTCGAAAGACAACGCGTGGCGGAAATCAGCATCAGCGGCCAACTAATCGATGGCAAAACTCTTACTTTTAGATTTCTGATACAGGTGGCAGTATGCAAAAACTAATTTTTTCATCAAATTCTCAAAACTTAGGAATTCATTCGCGCGACGAGTTGTGTGCAAAATCATTAGGTTTTCCTGGTTCAAACAATATAGTGATAAATGACATTGTGTTGCAACTATCGAGCAAAAATTTAAAACCATCATGCATTTTTGAATACTGCCAAGTCCTTATATTTCGACTTCAGTCGCCCCCTGCATGTTACTGCCAGCAAAACCGACGGCCATCGCTTGATGAACTGCTATTCCCGTGCTTAAAAGTTTTCACTTTTCAAACTTACCACTCGGATGGAAGTCGCCATTTGATTGATTCAACGAGTTACGGACGCTTTTCTGGTCCTCAAGATGATTATTAAAAGTGGTTGAAAAATCGACATTACTGAACTTCGTGACTGATTCTCTTGGGAACAAAACCCGAAGCAATACCACCCGTGTACCACATAATTTGACATGATTTAGGAATCTCCGGTGGTCCCCGGGATCGCACCTTTCCCTTTCCGCCCCATCGGAACATGAACACTTCCGAACTCTGACACTCACACACAGACCCAAACGGGTACGGGTGATAAATCAATCGAAATTTATGTCCATATTTGAAAGCTTTTATGCGGCAGATGGCTCCCTGTCGCCCACTCTTTCGGTTTCAGCCGTAATACGCAATCCACATCGGGTTTTGGTGTGCAGGGCGAGGATTTCCGGTGTTTGAGTAGGGGATTGAAGGGGTTGACACGAGCAGCACCTCGGTGATAGGCATTTCCATTCGCACTTGTAGAATCCTGCCATTGTGGCAGACGAGAACGGGCAAAGTGAGGAGGTGTTCGGCTCGCTGGCTCTCAAGTTCAGCTACTATTACTTGGGACAGTGATTTGTGAGCCCGAGGAAGGCGGTGATGATGGAAATCTCCGCAATGTGGCTGCTTGCCGGAAAGGAAGTCAAGAATGTGCGATAGGGTTTCTGACCCGATTCTTGACATATTAAGCACAATTAACAGCTCACAGTTTTTAACCACATCAGTCACAAAATGTTGAGATTTGGATAAAAGTTCAACACCCCTAATATTTTCAATCCTTGGCCTACTGATTTCGTTTTGCCAGGAATTGATTGAAATGCCTGGTGGAGTCTACATTGGCTTATCAAAGTAGGTCATTTTTGATTTGTTTTTCAAAACAAAGAGGTGAGATATTAAAGAATGTTACACTTTAAGGCAACAAATAGCAGTTTTAAAATTTAGGTAAACGTCTACATAGCAAAAAATGAATTTTGACAGATGCGTTAAATTTCTCCTCATTCAATTGCAATCCAAAGCAAGCGTAAACAACGGAATTTGACTTTTACAATTTTTCATACAACAGACCTGATTTAGATGATATCTGGCCTAATTTAACATGCAATGTCCTATGGGTTAATGCATTGAATAACTCAAAAAATTACATACATGATTCTTAGAAATTATATAATTAAAATTATGGCGTTGAGATCACCGATAAATTTGACATTTTCGGCACGCTGGGCCAATGTAGTTCTCTACCCTACGCATCTCTAAGTGTGATTGTTCCAATTGAAATACTTCAACGTAGGGTTTAAAAGATCTTCGTGATTGATGGGAATGTGGATAATTTCTGGAGATTTAAAATTTCGCTCAATTCAGTTGAAAAACAAAATCCGATACACTTCATCGAATTTGAATTTCAAACAAATTGTATGTTTGAATTTCCTATACAAAAAAAAACTTCGAGATGCTTTTCGTTCCATCAATCGTTTCAAATCCGATTCCCTCGTTGTGTTCATAATCGCTTCTTTCCATCAAATTAACTCCAACCGACAGGTCCGGCTAGAACCAGCTCGTCAAAAAGCCCGCCCACAGCCAAAGTGGCATTCGAACTCGAAACCATTGGAAGCAATCAGCAGCAGAAGAACAACCAGTCTCACCACATTTCCAGGCTGACTAATTTCTTCCATCTCATTAGGCGCCCAGTTTCTTAAGATTTTCTGGTGAAACCAATTTTCAAACAAAACGGTCCAACAGCAAAAGCAATCAAAGGAGGAACGTTTCAACAAACACGATTTCCAGCGTCTGGCCGAGCGGCGTGGGAGGGAAATTCAGAAAGTTTTCGCAGTTAACAGCTTTAGCAGAAAATGGCTCGTTTGGGTTTCATTTCTGTTTTCCTTCTTCTGTGGTGATGCTGGTCTTTGTGGAAAACCCCCTTAACTAAAGGTTGCCCTTTCTTTACTTTTCTTCTTCTTTATTTTTTCTCTCTCAAAAGAACTGTTATCGCTATTTGGAGTGTTTCCCAATTTGGTTAAAATATCTGCTGAGCAAAAGAGAGGACCATCCCGCCAGTTAACATTCAAATCTTATAAACATGTTTTCAGATTTTTTTGCCCCTATTTTCGAATCTGGTACTTAAAGAAAAGTACTAAAACCCATCATCATTTCATCCCTCAACAACCTTTAAAGCTGTTGTTTTCTTCCTCATTTCATTCAATGAAACTGAAGACAAAAAAAAAGAACAGTGAAAGCGTTTCAAGCTACTTCCAGTATCTCTTTCATCCCAAGACTGCTCTCTGCCTCAAAGTGGACAATCACTGTGTGTCCAAATTAGGGATTGTTTTCCGGGTGTAAGAAAGGATGGAAAAAAGACGAGTGCACTAAAGAATAATCCAATGAATCAGGAAACAGCGAGGAGAAAGTTTTGTCTTCAGTCGGACCGGCTCGGACCAACCCTTTTGCCCGAGTTCACCGAAAGTTGATGGTGGTGTACTATTTCCGGAATTTGATTACGGGCCAAGATTGGTGTGCCTGTGGAGGGCACAGGGGATGAAGATCTTATGCTTTGTTTTTCATCTGTTTTCTTTCTTTGCATCACGACGAGGAATCCCCCCCTTTTTTTGCTGGATTTGAGCAATTGAATTGGCGGGTCATGAATAAATTACCGTTCGCCGGAAAAGTTGCAACTCCTGCGTTGCGTGAAATGTTGGAGGAAAGTTGAGTAGTTGGTTGCAAGGGTTTTTGGAGGGGATAAATTCAAGTCTTATGTGTAGTAATTAGCTGGTGGGTCGACGGTTGATATGGGTTCCGTGGAGAAAACGAGTTAACCGGATGAGGCTTTTTTCCTCCAGGGGACCTCACTTATTTATGATGAATTTACCCCCGTTTTCGCCGAGGATATATTTTGGGATGGAGATTGTGTGGAGTTCTCCAAGCAGATAGGTCGAGAACTCTGTTGCAATTTGTGAAACTGAATACTCTGATGAGTTCTTTTTCTATAAATATGGCTGTTCGCCAGTTACCACTACGGATGCAGCAAACTTAATCAGGCTCTATGTGCATTTACATGGTAGGCCCAAGTAAGTGACGCATGAAACAAAGACTGTATCTCCTACTAAAAGATAAATAATTTAAATGTTTCTTTGTTATTCTGTTTCTTATTGTTTCTATATAAATATTTACATTTCGATTCTATCGCCTTAAGCTTTAATTATTGCCCTTAGTCTCTTCGGAAAGGCATTACAAGCGGCACTCATTTGTTTTTCATCCCATATCTTCTGTATGGTAGCTTCGAATGTTTCAATACCCATTGGTTTGAGATGTCGGAAGTGAGCTTCCATGATTCCCCAAATAGAGAAATCCAGAGGATTTGCATCTGGCAAAGAAGCTGGCCATAATTCCTTAGGAATGAAGTCTGGTAAATTTGTGGTGTACCATGCTTGGGTAATCTTTGCTCCAAGGGACGGCGCAGAATCCTATTGAAACACCCATTTGCGGTTACCTAACATCGTTGAAGTATGCTTCTTCAAATGCTTTTCCAGGACCTCTTTTACGAAGTATGCTGCGTTGATTTCTACACCCTTATCAATG
This sequence comes from Aedes koreicus, assembly GCA_024533555.2. Lineage (NCBI taxonomy): Eukaryota > Metazoa > Arthropoda > Insecta > Diptera > Culicidae > Aedes > Aedes koreicus. The sequence goes on from JAHHFK020002120.1 coordinate 81,186, forward strand.
AAAAGCAGTGGTACGTCTACCTTCCGCAGAAATCGCTCCCCAAACCATGACCGGATTATGATTTTGGAGGCGTTGAACTGCGCGAATTGTAGAAGGGATATCCTGAATACTCGCTGCATAGACCTTGTCATTTTGAGCGTTGAAACTTTGTTGCAATATGAAATTTTTCTCATCCGAAAACACAATCATGGAATCACCGTGCCGACGAAGTAATTCGCGACAACGAATGACTCTGTTCTTCTTGTTGGCTTCTGAAAGTCCATGAATTTTTCTTTTCTTGTACGGCACCAATCTCAAATCCTCTTTGAGAACTGATCTGATAGTTTTCCTGGAGACGTCCATATTCTGAGCCAGTTTTTATGAAGAACGACAAGGATTTTGGTGAATTCGCTCACAATCACTGTTTTCTTTGGATCGATGGTTCCCCTCGTCCTCCATCATATCAACGTCCGGTCGATAAGGAAGGTTAGTCTAACATTAAAACAACGTTAGTCGAACACGTCAAACCGTAAGTCTAACATTTTGTCTAGCTTTCGTCTACCGTATGCGTGTTAATGTTTGCACCACTGAGTAGCATAGCATAGCATTTTCTGATCATACACTTGCGTTAGAGCTTGTCTGTCGGTTGTGAAATAAGCACGAACTCTTGTCCTTGCTTTTATTGGCTTACGGTAAAATCGACATAACTCGGTTTCTGGAAAAAGAAGAAGAAGGATACAGGAACACGAAGTTAAACGTTTTCACAAACTCTCTCTCTCTCTCTCTCTCTCTCTCTCTCTCTCTCTCTCTCTCTCTCTCTTTCTCTCTCTCTCTCTCACACACACACACACATGTGCACACCTACACACACACACACACACACTCACGCACGCACACACACAGGGGGCAGTAGGAATTATGAGGACTCGTCCAGGGACTTAATAACCCCCCCTCCCCTCAGCGAGTTAACGTGGTGGGAGCTAGGATTACCCAACGCCCACCCCACCTAGGAGTGCCAACCGGCACATTAGGATCAAAGCCAGTGAGATCCTAAATGACGGCATACTGGTCATAGCATCGAATAAGGATACGACAGGGATCAACGGATTGGACTTGACGCACAGGGCTGGTAGTCGGGCTATTCTGCTTCCTCAGTATGGAAGGGGTGACACCTTCCAAAAATGGCAAGGGGGCTAATGGTGTGGCTGCCCCCGTACCGGTAAAACCTTGGCAGGCCTCCGGATACGTTCGAAGCTTGTCACCTTAAGTGGTGGGTAGTAGGCACAGATGTTACATTCCTGACGCCAATCCGGCTCTGAACACGGTCCCCATGAAGGACCATGTCAACCCTAGCATGGCCTCTCTGAATCAAATATAACCATGAGATCACGATAGGCGACTATCTACAACATGTGGAGATAGCGGTTCGGAGGGGAGGACAACAGAGGATAAAACAAAAAAGGCGAAAAAGATAAAAAACAAAAAAAATTAAACGACGAGGGCAAAATGCCAGACAACGGAGACGGAGGTGCGATAGTGTTCGCAAGAAGCGGCAAGCTACAGTGTTCACCAGTGCCGAATTTTTCAGGCCACTAAAAGTACCAGCAGTAGCAAGTCACAGGGGTTCCTGACCCAGCTGTTCACCCCGCAACGCAGCAGTAGCACAACTTGATGGGACAGTGTTGGGAAGAAGGACACGTATTCAGAAACCGGATCGACGAACTCTATGATTATGTAAAGGACAGGCACAAGCACAGCCTTCAAGACGCTCGTCGAAAAGTCTCTTGGTGATCGCCAAAATCAATGGGATCTTTATATGCAGCTGCTATGCACCCTCAAGGTGAACCATGGAGCAGTTCCACTGGATGCTGGATGCACTGACTGAAAAGCTCATCGGAAGAAGACCGGTCGTCATTGGAGGAGACTTCAATGCTTGGGCTATGGAGTGGGGCAGCAGATGTACCAACGCTAGAATTTGCAGCCTGCTAGAAGCTCTGGCAAAGCTGGAAGTTACACTTTCAAACGTAGGTTCCACCAGCACTTTTCGCAAGGACGAGCGGAAGTGGAAGATGAAGGTCTTCGACAAGGAACTCTTTGTTGAGACACTTCGGTTCGACAACAAACTCTCGAACCGAAACGCAGACGAGCTGACGAATACGTTAGGAAGGGCATGTGAGGCAACCATGCCGGGGAAACTGGAGCTGAGGAACAAGCGGCGCCCAGCTTACTGGTGCAATGAGCAGCTCAGCATCCTTCGCGATAGTTTTTTCAGAGCCAGAAGACGTGTCTAGAGGGCTAAAACTGCAGCAGACAGAGAGGTGCGTAGGGTGGGGTTCCGAGTGGCCAGGACCGAATTAAAACGAGCGATAAGACTGAGCAAGACGAACTGCTACAAGGAACTGTGCCGAGCCGCTGATGTTGACCGCTGGGGCGACGCGTATCGTTTTGTCAAGGTGAAGATCAAAGGTCCATCAATGGCTGCAGAGCTATGTCCAGCAAAACTGAAGGTTAGCGTAGATGAATTTTTACCAACGCACGATCCAACGACGTGGCCACGTACACCGTACGGCGAGGAAGAGAGAAGTAGTGTTGAGGGCATGCATGTCTCGAACGAGGAGCTCCTGGCAGTGGCGAAAGCGCTTAGGGTGAGGAGTGCACCCTGAACGGATGGAATCCCAAACGTGGCTCTGAAAGTAGCGATTCAGGCATTCCCGGAAATGTTCAGGGATGTGCTGCAGAAATGTCTCGAGGAAGGCCATTTCCCCGACAAGTGGAAAATACAGAAAATAGTGTTGTTGCCGAAGACAGCAAAGCCTCTGGGGGATCCAGCATCGCTTGAGAAACTCCTGGAGAGGATCATCCTCAACAGGCTGACGAGCGAACACGGGCTATCGAAGATGCAATTCGGTTTTCAGAAAAGGAAGTCTACGGTGGATGCCATTCGGACAGTGGTCGAAAGGCCGCAAAGGCGTCCTAACAGAAGCGGAGAGGCGATCAATTTTGCGCTGTTATAACGATCGGCGTTAAGAACGCCTTAAATAGCGCCAGATGGGAGGCTATTGCCGAGTCGTTGAACAGCACGAAGGGCCCTGATTACCGGTGCAGAATTCTGAAGAGTTACTTTCAGAACCGGGTGCTGATCTACGAGACCTTCGTGGGGTGGAAATCGGTGAAAATTACGGCGGGAGTTGCGCAAGGTTCCATTCTTGGACCAACACTTTGGAACAGGATGTACAACGGGGTGCTGACGCTGAAACTTCCCAAAGGCGTAGTGATCGTTGGCTTTGCGGAAGACATCGTATTGTCAGTGAAAAGCGAAACACTGGAAGAATTGGAAATGCTGGCGACTGAAGCAATCGGCATAATTTTAAACTGGATGCAGGGGTCGAAGCTGCAGAAAGCCCACCACAAAACGGATGTGCCGATGGTCAGCAATTGCAAAGCGGTACAGCGAGCATAAATCGTCATCGGAGGCCTTGCCATAGCCTCGAAGCGCGTGCTAAAGTATCTGGGTGTGATGATCGACGACCGGCTAAATTTCAACAGCCGCGTAGATTATGCCTGTGGGAAGGCGGCGAAGGCCATCAATGCGGTAGCCAGAATCATGCCGAATCATAGCTACGGGCCTAGCAGTAGCAACCCAACAACATCGGTGTCGAATAACCGCTTGTTCAAACAAATTTGGAGATGTTGTTCAGCTTTTCCTTCTAGAAAGCTGAATAACTTCTCCAAATTTGTTTGAACAAGTGGTTATTCGACACCGATGTTTGTTGGGAAGCGGCGTCTACTGGCTAGTGTATCATCATCGATACTGAGATACGGATGTCCAGCCTGGACCGCAGCGCTGAAAACCAAGCGAAACCGGGCGAAGTTAAGCAGTACGTTCAGGCTCATGGCCATGAGAGTCGTGAGTGCGTGCAGAACTATTTCATCGGAAGCAGTATGCGTCATTGCCGGAATGATTCCGATTGGAATCACTCTCGCGGAGGACAGTGAATGTTTTCAGCGGAGAAATATCAGAGGAGTACGAAAGCTGGTGAGAGTGGAGTCGATGACTAAATGTCAACGAGAATGGGACACGGGGGTGAACGGTCGTTGGACGCACCTGCTCATACCAGATTTGTCGATCTGGATGAAAAGGAAGCACGGAGAGGTAAACTTCTACCTTTCGCAGTTTCTGTCTGACCATGGTTGCTTCAGGCATTATTGGCATCGATTCGGACACGCAGCGTCACCCTTTTGGCCGGAGATGTCCAAGAGACACCGGAGCACGTGGTCTTTGACTTCCCACATTTTGAACTATTGTTAACGTCGTCTATAGAATGTGTCGTGACGAAAGTGTTTGGAATGCGATCACCGGAGCCATGGGGATCCGTGCTTGATTCGAGTACTGCTACATCCAAGCCCTTCGGTCAATTTTCATTACTTCTTTTCAATGTTCACAACCTGCCGTACATGTGCCTTTTGACAAGCTAGTAGGTAATCTAGCATCGTTGGACGTTGCAGCGGAGCAGAAGCAGTGTCGCATTGGAATCAAGGTGATGCTTCGCATGAAGGCGGAATACCACTTAGTTGCCGCATTCCTGAAGGATTCCAGGACGCACGATATCACTTCAAAGTTCCGTTCAAAGGTGTCATCTATGGCTTGCCAAACATTGATCCCAAGACAATCGAAGCAAAAATCAAGAACCGTTACTAGCTGGTCCAACCGCTATCATTCACATATCAGGAAGAGATGAAAAATTGAAGACGTATCTTGACTCTCTTTTCCTAGTACACTTCAAGAAGTGTATTGTGACGCTGAACTCACTGCAAGCAATTCGCTCCCTTTCTCACGTCATTGTTCGCTGGGAGCCATACCGTGGCGGCCATCGTGATGTGACGCAATGCCAACGGTGTCTTAATTTTGGACACGGTACCCGTAACTGGAACATTCAGCCGCGCTGCGGTAACTGTGCCCAACACCACGAAACTTTCAACTGTCCTGTGGAAGAAGCCGAGGTGTTCAAGTGTGCCAACTGTGGTGCTGTTCATCAGTTTTCCGATCGTCAGTGCCCCAGAAGGGAAAATTTCGAATATTTTCCAATTCCTGGTCCGTGACCAACGATGGTGTAAATGAGCTTTCGTCGAAAACTCAATGCGGTGGAAGTGAAGTCGAATAATTCCAATGCGGTGGAAGTGAAAGTATGGTCTCGTTATACTTTCGAGCCTTCTCGGATGCTGCTAGGCTTTTGATGTGTGATGAATGGCCATTCACGAAAAGCAGTATTGGATCAGATTCTGAAGCATGAGCATGTTCAAGAAAGTGATCAAAAAATGTATCGAACATCTCAGCGGTCATGTATCCTGATGGATTATATGCGAATGTTGTCTCCGATGGTGTCCCGTGTTTGAGACCATCATGCATTCGGGTACGCGGGAAGATGACGAATGGCGGAAGATAATGGCCACTCGCTGACATACTCATGACAACGGTAGTGGTCACTCCTCGTTCCATTGACGAAATAATCATAGACTAACTCTAAGACCAGTAGGTCCCGAACAAATACGATTTTTTTCTTGGCTCAGTCGGTACTAGCACATCGGTCCCAAGCTCGGTCCCAAGCTCAATAATACGCCCCTAATAATGAACTCACACGAACACACTCTCAAATATTCTGTCAAAATAACACAGCAAATCAAAACAAAGGCGCAAATATGTATAGTTAGGTGCTGGCTTCAAGGTGTACTTCGGACCAAGGGGTTCTACAACAGTGAACCAATTTCAAATTGCTAGTTGCATATTGATTGTTGAAATAATGCCAACCTGCTTCTTACCCTTGAGTGCAGCTATCTTCTTCTTATTAGGATGCACCTGAAAACATGAACATATAGCATTGATATATGCTCCGATCAAGCAAAAAACTCTACACACCGTGGAAATCGCTGTTTCGTCGACATTATAGATGCGTTCCGGACGAAAGTTCTTCTTTCGAACGGGCAGCTTCATACATGTCGAAGTTGTTGATGATGATGATGATGATGATGTGAACTACCATCTAATGTAGCAAGGCAACTGCCTATAGCACTGGACTGTTTTAATTAAACGATTTGATCAAGGTTATACTGTGGTTAATGTTTCATCATGTTCCTGTATGAAGGACCAAAAACGTATTGTGGGCCCGTAAGCAGATACACTTACGTGCAACCCAAAGCTACAGGGGTCTAAAGAGAATCTCCTTCCAGAAACAAGTTCGCAGAAACCACACCAAAACCGAGCTCTCGCCTAATAAAAAGTCCCACTAGATGGGGAGAAGAGCCCGCCCTCTATTCACGAAATGTTAACAACAAGAAGTTGGCAGTCCCACTTCCTATACAAATCGCTTCAATCGGGTGCTCTGATGGTCCCTCCCTTTATCCCAACATATGGTGTTATATATGAAAAATTCAGAGAAATTAATATGATTTTCTTACCTTGATATTGAAATCATCTTACCTTGAAGGTAGAGAACATTATTTTTTTTTGTTTGTTTTTTTGCATATTGAAAACCTTTATAAAAACAAAAATAACCCCCCCGACAGTGGTATGAGGGGATCAAACAATCTCAGTTGTGCCTTTTTTTTTTTTGAAAATTTTTTTACTATTTAATTATTGTTGAAACCCTCTCTGTAAAAATATTATAAAAAAAAAAAACAGAAAAAAAAAACAAAATTTTAAAAAAAAAAAAACCCGGCACAGTATTAAAAACAAAAAAAATATAATGCGTCTCTCTTTTCTCTCCTGGGGGGTGGTCAATGACTTCTATATAAGGTCTGGGGCAACGTACTGCTTGCTTGTATTGGAAGCAAAAATAATGTAAACATTGCTGAGCCGACGAGTGATGACGTAACACTATTAAACTTTCTATGGGCGTGCATAGGTTTTGATAAAAAAAAATCAGTTCAAACGTTTATTATGAATGCTGAATTGTTGAAATAATCATGATACAAATGCCATTTATTGAGCAGAAGCGTTTCCTCCCGATAGCATGGGTCAATTATAATGAATTTAACTGAGGTAATTGAATTTTTGCCACATTAACTTTCAAACGCTGGGACTTGACAATCGAGTAGCGATATAGAGCCAATTTTCCATCATCGATAGACTGGAATCGGTTGGAAAATTGAGTTTTATAGCGCACACAATAAACAATCACGGAACGAACGAATCAAAAAAATTAGTATGACGTAGCACTTTTCGAACTCTTGTGTAGCGTGCGCAAGGAGTGCAGTGCTATTAGTGTCATAAACGAATTTAGCTCATTTTACTAATATTGTTGTGGCTACTGGGCCAGACCTTATATAGACGTCATTGGGGCGTAGTCGCGTCGCGTAGCACTAATACTCGTTGTCGCAAGCAACGCCACCACACAGGACTCGATCACTCTCTTTCTCTCGCTTGCCCGAATCTCAGGTTACAGCTGTGTGCATTCAACTCGTCGTTTCACACAACTCGTTTCCTACCGCCACTCAGCCTCCGACGATTGCTAGCCGCTACACTAGTCGATCGCTTATGCAGGGTTACCACATGCACAAATTTATCTAGATTGACACAGATATTTTTCAATTTTTTCATACAGATATCTGTATGTAAAGATTACAGATTTTTGAGGATTGCTTGTCCACTTAAAAACCTCAAATTTATAATACGTGTACATTTCAAGATCCAACTTTTTACCAATTCTACTTTCATTGTGTTGTTTAAGGCCCAAGAAGCAAAAGAAAACAATTGACACCGACACCAACGACCAATAGAAAACTAGCGATTTAAATTTGGCACCTGACACCTTGCACCACGCAAAACATTCTTCCGCTTTCATGTAGGGAAGATGTACCTATATTAATCTCATTGTTCCTATATTCATCCTTCTTGAAATAAAACGACATACACATGACAGGATTAGTTAGTAATGTTTGTTGTAGTTATTTAACGTAAGCAAACATTATTAGAAAACGAAACCGATCCTTCAACTGCCCAATTGTTTGATTCATCGTAGGATGAATATAGGAACAATGAGATTAATATGGGGGCAGTTTCCCTACAAGAATCTTTGTTTTTGCTTTGATTCGTGTTGTTAATTTAACATGATATATGAAAGGTTCTTCGATGTGAGCTAAATTTTTGTTTTATAGTGACAGCTAAATTTGTGTAATTAAAGTGACAGCTGACAGTCTGAAAGTCAGTTTGTGCGTTTGATGCACACGCACAAAAGATTCTATGAAAAGTTCTCAAAAATTCCTTGAGATATTCCTTCAGGCGTTTCTATAGGTATTCTTTTGTAGGAGTTTGTAGGAATTCCTCTAGAAATTTGTTCCGGGAGTTTCTTCTGGAATCTCATCGGCAGTATTTCAAAACATTCTTGTGGTGAGTTTTTTGGAGGAATCCCTGAACTTGTACAGTTTTGTGATTCTTAAGGAATCTCTGGAGGACACCTGAAAGAACTACATTAAAACTATAAAATAGTTCTTGGAGGAAATCTTGATTTGTTTGGAGAAATCTAAGAAGAATGTTTTGCATGAATGTCATAATCTCATTTATTTAATTATGATTTTCAAAAAATCCGCACGGGGTTTTGAAGAATTATTTTTTAAATTTTGTCAGAGATGTCTGAAGGCATTCTAACATATAGTTCTCTAAAAAATACTTCAATAATTTCTTCAAGTATTCCGTTGGAGTATACTTCAAGTATACTGTTCTTCCAATTGAAAAGCATTTTCATGCATTCATTCAGAGGAAATTTGGAAAGTTAGAATAATGTTCTCGATGGGTATTTTTGCTATTCAAAGCATAGTTGCTTCGAACGTGATTTTTTGTTATCTCTAATGAGCGTTGGATCAGATGGAGCATCGGTAATAATGGGTTCTGACCGATCCGCCCAGAAGCTGCTGAAACCTGACTGTCCCCATTTTATAATTATCAAGTGTACTGGCTCCTTGTGCAATCTACGCATACGAAAAGCTGCCATTATACCTGGAACAGTAGATCCGTTCCGATACAACCCAAGGAATAACAGATGATACAAAGTATCTTGGAATTGAAACCTTTAAAAGTTCTGCATCCATTTACCACCAGATGGCTATCGTTGGAGTCAATTGTCAAAAGGAATTTGGAAAGGTTTTCGGAGTTCGTGTTGTTTTTCTCGTTCCAAGCCAACAGCGCATTTTCTGTCAATCTAATGACAGGATGCCCATTATCAATAAAGCGAACCGTATCTTCCAGTCAGAAGTTCCGGAGCTCCCGAACATGTGCAATCAGCTGAAGTCTCTCCAATGGTTCTCCTTGTAAATATGTGCGAGGATGATTACCTAAGACAGCAGCAGGAGGAATGCTTAGTTCCGGAATTCTCGATGATACCAGAAAGGAGGCTTTCTCGATCTGCTGTGCTGCGAGTTGGTTAAACATATCACTAAGCGCTTGGATCTGAACGAATCCAGTTCTGATTACTGCATATAGCGTTGACCCAAAGATGCTGCACACTTTGAAGGAGTTCTACTGGATCAGATCTTCTGATTGCTGAGGACGGCAATCATCGGCAAGGAAATTGAGGTTTAAGAATCGGATGACTCGAAAGCTTGTTGGAGAAAACTGCTGTGTTTCAAACGAGCAGATGGGAAGAATGCTTTTCACTTGCTAAGAAAGTTAATTGCGAACATTTTACTAATTCCTGTACTACTAGTTTCCTTTGGAAAGAATATCCGTTTTGCTGTGGTGTGATGTAGGGAAACCGATAAATACACTTAAGCCCTATTGAAAAGACCGTTTTATATTGGCCAATCACAATAAATATGTTCTGATGAGTATATCTAGGGGTTTTTTTTTCCATTAGGGCGAATCTACAATTGAGAGATTCTCTCCGGGCTCGCTCTCTTTCATTCATTACAGCGCCATTATAAAACATTCGAGGGATTCTTTAGTACAGATCGAAACACAACAGTGCTGGCTAGCATACTCTACAAATAGCTGAATGAAAAACGTAAAGGTGATTGGAATATGAATGAAAGAGAGCGAGCCCGGAGAGAATCTCTCAATTGTAGATTCGCCCTAATGAAAAAAAAACCCTGCATATATAAAGGGTGATACGGTCAAAATTTGGTCAAGGGAAAACGCGTGTAAATCGGTGAAATCGTTTATTTAAAAAATCAAATTAAATTTCTTTTTCAAGTTCAATTAGTATAAAATTCAGGAAAAATATTCAGTTAGGCTTCCGCTTTTCCAAATCCGAATTGCCGGGCCTTACGCTTGACCCCTGCCATCAGATTTTGTACAGCCACCTTGTCCACCTTCTTCGCCGCAGAAAGCCAGTTTGCCTTGAACTGCTGCTCGTCCTTAGCAGTTTTTTTGGTCTTCTTTTGGTTCCGCTTGACAATAGCCCAGTATTTCTCAATTGGGCGGAGCTCTGGCGTGTTGGGAGGGTTCTTGTCCTTGGGAACCACCTGCACGTTGTTGGCGGCGTACCACTCCATGGCCTTTTTACCGTAATGGCAAGATGCCAAATCCGGCCAAAACAGTACGGAACAACCGTGTTTCTTCAGGAAAGGCAGCAGACGTTTATTCAAACACTCTTTCACGTAAATTTCTTGGTTGACAGTCCCGGAAGCTATGAAAATGCTGCTTTTCAAGCCACAGGTACAGATGGCTTGCCAAACCAGATATTTCTTTGCGAACTTTGACAGTTTCGTGTGCTTGGAAATATCTGCTACCTTTCCCCTTCCTTTTGCCGTATAAAACTCCTGTCCCGGAAGCTGCTTCTAGTCGGCTTTGACGTAGGTTTCGTCGTCCATTACCACGCAGTCAAACTTCGTCAGCATCGTCGTGTACAGCCTCCGGGATCGCGCTTTGGCCGTCGTATTTTGTTTATCATCGCGATTTGGAGTCACTACCTTCTTGTAAGTCGATAGTCCGGCTCGTTTTTTGGCTCGATGCACGGTTGTAGACGATACACCCAGCTTATTTGCGGCATCTCGGAGAGATAGGTTAGGGTTTCGCTTGAAACTACCGGCAAATCTCTTTGTCGGCTCAGCGGCTTCCGGTTTTCGATTTCCCCCCGATCCAGACTTCCTGGCTGTCGACAAACGTTCCCCAAACACTTTAATTACATTTGTAACGGTTGATTTGGCAACTTTTAGCGATTTTGCCAACTTTGCGTGCGAGTAGATCGGATTTTCGCGATGCGCGAGCAAAATTTTGATACGCTGCTCTTCTTGCTTGGACGGCATTTTGACAACTGAAGAGTGAATTCCAAAATCAAAATAGGAGCAACATTCTACACACACACACCTTCAAAATGAGGGGTGTTCAGGTTTTTTAAATGCAAAATTGAAAGAAATACGTCAAGTTGATATTGACCAAATTTTGACCGTATCGCCCTTTATCTGTTCAGTTTTGCATTCAACTCAATAGCAATTATAAAAAAGAAGTGCATAAGCAGGCACCTGAAAAGTTTCTATTCTAATTTTACAGCACAAAGTTTAAGGCTAAGATTTTTGCCAAGATTTTTTGCAGTAAAACGCAGATAAAGAAGATTTTTTTTTGCCAAATTTAAAGATGGGAACGAAAAATAATGTGGCAACCCTACGCTATGTCAAATGTTGCCATATACATAATCTTACCAACCTTTACCGAGCCGTCTACACCTGGTAGCCGATAGACGCTAGAATATTTTCGACGTGAATTCATTACTTGAGGTAGCTTCATACATGTCCAAGAAGGAATTATCTGAAACTTTGTTTAATCCCCTGGCTCTAGCAGCCGACGTGGGCTCCGGCTTCTGGAATAAAAGTTTCGGATTGCACTTCAAAAATCCGGCCATTCATTCGCACCCTGCAATTTTCTTCGTTTTGTTGAACGGATGGGCAATCTTATTTTTTTTCAGCCAGCTCGAAAGCCAGCTTACGGACATCGTTCTTTGTAATGCCGTAAAAACGACTTTCCAGATCAAGCAGGTGCTGCAAAAGTTCTGTTTTCCTGTTCCGGCGTGAAAACCGTTTCTCGTGATCCCAGTTTCGACCTTTCCCGTAACATGGTCTGCCAACGTAGTTCTCGGAATTCCAAACGTCTTAGCAGCACGATTCACGGATATCTCGCGATCCACTGCGTCCTTTGCCTGGATCAGCTGCTGATCGGTCCAATTTCCGCGGTTGGTCTTCCGTTTGTAGTTGCGTGGCATCTGATAGAAATGTTTAGGTAGTTTCACAAACATCCGCTGATCCAAAGAGCATGATGGTGTTACCCGCGCCGATGAGTGACGGGCTTACCCGAAAGGCACTTTATTTCCTAATTGCACCTTAAATCTTGGATAATTGATTAAACTTACCTTTCAATGAATCTCAACACTAAGATACAGTGTAAATAAAAGTATGCGATCGATGGAATTGAATTTCTGTACTTAATTATTTGTCAAGACGTTAAAATCTACCATTGAAAAATTACATCCGGTTTTTCCGCGACGACGCTTGCGTTTGTTTTGTTTGTTTTCTTCGCGTTTGACAGTTCACAGTGGGTATGATGTGTCTCGAAATGGGTTTCCGAGCATTTTGCCAAAATCAAAACAATCCGCAAAGCCGGGAAAGATCCAACATCGCCTTCAAGCTATAGACCAATAAGCCTCCTCTCAGCGCTGAGCAAATTGTTTGAGAAACTTATCCTGAATCGTTTGCTCAAGTTTTTATCGAGGAACAGAACATTCTCCTTCCGGAACAGTTTGGGTTCAGAAAGGGGCATTCCACCACTCACCAACTAAAGACACGACTCGGAAAAAATGAGACACACAAAAATGATCACCAAAAATTCATTTTAAATCGGATACTTTTCAAATTTTCAGGAATTAAATAAGTATATATTAGCTATGTTTTGGCATAATTTATTTATTGAATTTCCTCCCCCAAGCTGAATGCTCGTACATTTCTCTTAACACTGCTCATGAGATCTTGGGCGAGGCTTTGTCCATCTTTCGTACACAATTTCTCCTTGTTTTTCTTCAAAGCTTCAACGGTTTTGAATGTTTTTCTGCTTTTCTTCAACTTCTTCTTCATTATCGCCCAAAACTTTTGGCGGGTTCGCTTTCTTCGGGACCGCATTAACGCCCTTCGTTTCGTACCAATCTATTACAGGCTTGGCGTAATGGCACGAAGCGAGATCCGGCCAGAACAGCGTGGGCCACGGTGAGAGCGGAGGAAGGGCAGCAAGCGCTTCTGCAAGCATTCCTCTCGGTAAATCTGCCCGGTTATGGTGCCGGTTGTAACGAACGGCTTGCTGTACCGTCCGCACTCGCAGATCGCCTGTCACAACAGGTACTTCTTTGCGAATTTGTCCATCTTTCTCTTCCGGAACATTTCCAGAACATCCATGTGGGACGTACCGACAAAAAACTCGAGGCCGGGGATTTGTTTGGTGTCCGCCTTGATATATGTCTCGTCGTCCATGACGAGACAGTCTGACTTGACCAGCCACTCACGGTACAGCTTCCGCGCACGCAATTTGGCCACCGTGTTTTGCTTGTCAGTCCGGTTTGGGGCCTTCCTGACCTTAAAAACACGTAGCCCAGCCCGCTTCATGGTCTGCTGGACGAACCACTTCGACGAATTGACCTTTTTGGCCACGTCTCGGGTGGAAAGGTTCGGGTTATTCTTAAAGTACTGCCTTATCTTCCGCGCCTTCTCTGGGTATTCCGTTTTCGGATTTCGGCCACTTCCAGCGCGCCGCTCGATGGTCTTCGTCTCCTGGAACATCTTCACAACGCGGGACACGGTGGAATGGTGGATTCCAAGCCTTTTGCCGATCCATCTGTGCGACTGATCAGGATTTTCTTGTTTCGAATGCATCTTGAAAACTACTTGAAAAAATTTGCACACATAAACATAACACTCTAAACTAGTATTACCAAAAATTTCATTAATTTTTACCCACGCGATAAAAAGTTACACCCAAAACAAAGTGTCGCATTTTTTCCGAGTCCAATCTATAGTACGGGTGATGAATAACATTCGAAGTAACAAAGCTGTATCCAAGTCCACAGCCATGGCATTGTTAGACGTTGAAAAAGCGTTTAACAATGTCTGGCATGCCGAGCTTATATTAAAGCTTTGTAACTTCAACTTTCCTTTGCATCTCGTGAAAATCATCCGTATCTTTGAATGGTTGTTTTTCAGAAACGTCTTCAATCCCAGCAGGAGTGCCACAAGGAAGCCTGTTGGGCCCCGTGGTATATTTAAATTTCACACCTTCGTTAAAAATTTGACATTTAAACTCACGAAGTGTAAGCAAAACACGCTTAGGACATTCCACCCAAAATTTAATTAAAAGTAGCCTAATAAAATGTTACAGATTTTTTGAAAGGGATGCAATTATACTGTGAACAACCTTGACAACACCGATTTGTGAACCCACAATACGCGAACAGTGTAAAGAAAAAAAGCTTGAAATGCCAGAAAAAAGGCATTTCGCTGTCGACTGCTACATCCACGTAACAAGGCTGTTCCAGTCAAATTCAAATGACTTTTCCCAAAAACAATGCCACGTCCATCCCAGAATGCCAATGGAACGTTCACAACCTGAAACTAATTTGCATCATTCGGTTACAAAACATCCATCTATCGTTTGCAGTTCGCTCCGGAATGGGTCTCCCTCCAATTTATGCGGATTCGAAACAGGATCATTGTCGATTTTACACACGCTCGCCCACGCGCACGGAAAATAAACAGCCCAAACTCGTACCGTGATACGATCGAAAATCAATTGTTTCGTTGTTTCTAGTTAATCTTGAACGATTACAGGTGTTTTTTTTTTTTTGGTTTCCTATCGAGCGTTTTCCAATTGGATAACGCAGTTTGAATTTGAAAAAAATCTCATGTTTCGTGAAGCTTCGTTCCACCTCCTATTTTGGTCTGCGGAGAGCACACAAAACCTGTTAAAATAAATTAAAACTGACAGCTGAACGATAAATCCCCACTCGAAATCAACTGTCAAATGACGAGGACGAGACGACGACGTCGAACCTGAGCTTTGTTCCGGTGGTAAACCTGAGGAAATCGGTACTCATGAAATCGAATCCATGCCACTACTGGATTCGGTTGGAAAATAAATAAAATGAATAATGAACCTCCACCTCCCACCCAATTTGAGAGGTGGGGCTGGTGGATGGTTTGAAGCTGTAAATTCCACAAACGCTCTTGTTGGTCAACGTCGGAACGAGCTTCCAGCAACTCGAGACTATGGGAATACCAAACCTTAAATGTGTTCGAATGTTTCGTCATGCTCGTGATGTTTCTTTCTCCCAGCAGCATCCAACCTGGTTGTGGTTGCATCCAAAGCTGCCTTCCCTCTATCTGCCCTAATTCTATCGAGCGAAAACATGAGACCGGGTAATTTTTCGGAGGCTTCATTCCAAATCTGATAAGGGCAATTGAGTAGTGCTGGTACGGAGTGGTGCGCAACGATTGCCAGAGGAAAATTAGATTTTACAATTTGCCACAGCTCGAGATGGGGCTTCGTTCCGAAATTCGATGAAACCCGACTCGGCAGAATGCAATCACGAATGGGTTGACTTTCTGGATTACACCAGATCGATGCTGAAATAGCTATACAACGTACTGCAGCCATTCAGTTGACTGGCTTATGGTTACAATCAAGTGTCACTCGTCCGGTGATGGGAACGAAATGGGTCGTCCCCATTCCCATCGAAAGCCACTGTTAATGCATCTGTGCTGGATCAATTCAAACGGCAGGATTAGTTTCGGTTTGAGCTTTCAGTTTAATACGATTGCAGTGTGACGAGCATTTAGACTAATAAATTGCTACCTGCTGGAATTACTATTTGTCAGACATGAGTTCGATGTGCTTTGGAGGTATTTCAATGGAAATTATTTTATTAAGATTGACTAAGTGGTCTACAGCTATGAATGTTTACCCTCGTTGGCAATGAAAATATCTTTATAAAGCCATCAGTCCGTCCCTCTACTCGTCCGATTTTCCCCGAGAACCATCTGGTTCAAAATTATTAAAGCCTCCGCTTGACGACACTATTTTCTGCACTTCATCCCATCGAAAAGAAAAGAAAAAGCTGCGTGTCACAACAAAGAAAGAAAAAAAAAACCCTGAAAACTCGCAAATTTCTCCTTTCCTGCCCTGATGGCACTGCAAAGATAGCGCTTCTTTCGACGGAACAAGTGAAGACATCACATTCCATCCTTCCACCGAAACGCGCCAACTACAATATAGGGTGCCATGGCAGCGCGAACCGTCGTCGAAAAGTTTCATATCAAAATTGTCTTCTCGTGAACACACACACACACACGCACACGCACAACCATTTCACACAATGTCGGTTATTGCTGTGGAGCGAGATAAGGGAAATTCCGCAAATGGGGAAGCAGCAGTATCGGGAAAAGTTTCTCGTCCGAAAGCAATCTTCGCCGATTCGATGTTCCTGGCTGCTGCTTGTTTCGACGAGATTTGCAAATTTGAATCGAAACCCCCCTCGCCGTACAATTGTCAAACGAGCATCAATTTCAAAGCGTGACGCAATGGAACAACGCTTGAAAAATGTTTCACTATTTCCCCCTGTCCGGGAGCCAACTCAATCACTAACGATTTCCGTTTTTTTCTCTCTCTTTTTTTTCGTTTCAGGAAAACTCGATTTCCACGAATTCATACCAGGTAAGTGTGTTTGCCGTACTCTCTACTCAGCGCCTACTACTATGTATGTGATATGTTGACGCTCGGCTGATCGGTTGCCGGAAACAACTCAACAGCCAAGTGTCACACATCGTATCGCATCGCAACGGCTTTTGCTGAAGCATGAGATGGGGAGGGGGAGCCTACATATTACTTATTTACCACGCACCAAGGAATGGAAACAACATGTATGTGAACAGAGCAATTTTTGGGATGGAGAAGACATTCGACATTGATTGAGATGTGGGTCACATGGTTGGAAAGGGGGAGGGGGTGGGGGTTGTAAATTGACTGTGTAACGTTGCAGAGCACTTGGGAGATGACGACGAAGGAAGAATCATGACTTGTTACCTAAGAGGAGAAGTGGATAGTATTGGGTTTCCTCTCCACAGGAAGTGGTAAATGGTTCCACTTTGAGAGCGGTTTTCGGATGTTACCGAAAAATGTGGTTTTGTGCGTTAGGTGGGATGTCCTGAGATGGGGGACGATTCAAGGTTGCTTTCGATAATATCAATGTTACATGTTACATGTATACATTTTTTTTTAGTTTTTATCTTTAAAAACATGTGTCTCTCCCCTTGGGTAGCATTAGATATTTGACTCATGACAACTCTCAATGGGGCCTTGAATAGTCGGTAAACCACAGTATTACACTAGTCGGCAGTGTTTCACTCCCTTCAAGTATATATGTTGAATTTTATAGATTTCGCCACGCTGAATTCAAATATGGGCTCAGAAATGCTGTAACACGTCTAGTTTTTGAGAAAAATGTGATTAAAATTCACAAAAACACGTATTTCCGTAGTAATATGATCTACCTCATCAACAACCAGAATATTGGCTCTGCCCTTTGCAAGTTGGACTTGGATTTTATGGAATGGACCTCCCTGAATCCATTCGTTAATACAGATTTTTCGTAACACGTAAGATTGATGAAATAAACCGTGTTTTCATTCACAAAATAACGAATTTTCATGAAAATCAAGATTTCCTATCAGTCAGTCAGTCAGTCAGTCAGTCAGTCAGTCAGTCAGTCAGTCAGTCAGTCAGTCAGTCAGTCAGTCAGTCAGTCAGTCAGTCAGTCAGTCAGTCAGTCAGTCAGTCAGTCAGTCAGTCAGTCAGTCAGTCAGTCAGTCAGTCAGTCAGTCAGTCAGTCAGTCAGTCAGTCAGTCAGTCAGTCAGTCAGTCAGTCAGTCAGTCAGTCAGTCAGTCAGTCAGTCAGTCAGTCAGTCAGTCAGTCAGTCAGTCAGTCAGTCAGTCAGTCAGTCAGTCAGTCAGTCAGTCAGTCAGTCAGTCAGTCAGTCAGTCAGTCAGTCAGTCAGTCAGTCAGTCAGTCAGTCAGTCAGTCAGTCAGTCAGTCAGTCAGTCAGTCAGTCAGTCAGTCAGTCAGTCAGTCAGTCAGTCAGTCAGTCAGTCAGTCAGTCAGTCAGTCAGTCAGTCAGTCAGTCAGTCAGTCAGTCAGTCAGTCAGTCAGTCAGTCAGTCAGTCAGTCAGTCAGTCAGTCAGTCAGTCAGTCAGTCAGTCAGTCAGTCAGTCAGTCAGTCAGTCAGTCAGTCAGTCAGTCAGTCAGTCAGTCAGTCAGTCAGTCAGTCAGTCAGTCAGTCAGTCAGTCAGTCAGTCAGTCAGTCAGTCAGTCAGTCAGTCAGTCAGTCAGTCAGTCAGTCAGTCAGTCAGTCAGTCAGTCAGTCAGTCAGTCAGTCAGTCAGTCAGTCAGTCAGTCAGTCAGTCAGTCAGTCAGTCAGTCAGTCAGTCAGTCAGTCAGTCAGTCAGTCAGTCAGTCAGTCAGTCAGTCAGTCAGTCAGTCAGTCAGTCAGTCAGTCAGTCAGTCAGTCAGTCAGTCAGTCAGTCAGTCAGTCAGTCAGTCAGTCAGTCAGTCAGTCAGTCAGTCAGTCAGTCAGTCAGTCAGTCAGTCAGTCGGTCAGTCAGTCAGTCAGTCAGTCAGTCAGTCAGTC